>VZTG01007349.1:1058887-1184312 GCA_013397845.1 Melanocharis versteri | reverse complement strand
TCCCTTCCCTTCCCTGCCCTGCCCTGCCCTCCTCTCCCCTCCCTTTGTGGCAACAAGACATTTAGGTCATTGCAAAGCCAAAATGCCTTCAAAGATCTGGACCTACAAAAATATTTCCCCTAGATTCTTTTTCTTCAGGTACATGTTTCACTCGATTTCTGAGCTTCACTTAGGAGCACAGGAAAATATCACGTCCACTGAAGTTTCTGAAGCTTGAGATTTTTGTTACAATATACTCCAAAATTTGATTCAGAATTATGGTTTGTGACCTCCATTGATCATAAATTGCATGCTGACTGACAAATGGAGCAGCTGCTGTTATGGTTTGAACCCAGCCAGCAAGTAAGTCCCATGCAGCCACTCATTCCTTCCAGCCCCAGGGATGGGGGAGAGAATCAAAAAAGTGAGAAAACTTACGGGTTGAGATAAAGACAGTTTAATAGGTCAAGAAAAGGCCACACATGCCAGCACAGAAAAACAAGACATTCATCCACCACTTCCCATGGGCAGAGAGGTGTTCAGCCACCTCCAGAAAAGTCAGTCTCAGTCACTCATGATGGTGAATTGGAAAGACAAATGCCATCACTCCTTCCCACTTAATTTTTCTTCACACAGATTTATATGCTGAGCATGATGCCATATGGTATGGAATGTCCCTTCAGTCATTTGGGGCAGGCTGTTCTGTCTGTGTCCCCTCCCATCTCCTTGTGCTCCTCCAGCCCTTGCTGGTGGGGTGAGGTGAGATGTAGAAAAGGCTTTGATGCTTTGTAAATGCTGCTCAGGAATAAAAAAAAAATCCCTGTGTTATCAACACTGTTTCCATCAAAAATAAAAAACAGAGCCCCATACTAGCTACTATGGATAAAATTAACTTTATTCCAACCAAAATTAGCACAGTTACTTACATTAAATATTTTTAAAGTCTCTGTCATTCCACTTAGTTTTTGCAGTGAAGGTAAGTCTACAGATGTTCTGGTTCTCCTCTACTCAAATATAAAATGTGTACATTCTGATGCTAAAAATATACTGCAGGCTGTTGTGACACTCCAGTTAGGTGAAGAGAACACAGTGGCCCTTATTGTCATTTACTGGTGTTTGTTTGAAACTCTCCTGGCATTTTACAGGCAAAAGAGAAAGTAATGAAACTTATTTTCTGACAGATCTGCAGTTTAGGGGATTTGTTGCTTAAAAGAAATGTTTTTTCCTTTGTAAAAGAAATTATAATCGCACATCTTTTCTACTCTACTTTGACTATTGGTTTTGACATAGACAATGAAGAATACAAACGTGGCAGCAGCTTGCAAGTTACTAAAATTTTCTTTTCATTTGAACCTTGCATTTTTATATATCAGTCCTTAATGAAACTCATGAACTGCTGGTCAATCAATAGATGCATCATATCAAGAACAAAACATTTTAAGGAATGCTATATACTAATAAAATCATGGGTTGCATAACTTCCCAGAAAAGGTTTGAATCAGAAGAAAATGCTGTTCTGCAAGCAAGTCTTAAAACAATCTTAACTTACCAGATGTCCTCCATGACTCGTGGATATTCAACTTAGAAATCTAGGTTTGTTTTTTTTTGTTTTTTTTTTTTTTTTTATCTAGGGATTGGGTAAATTACAGAGTAGATTATTCTCTATTTACTAAATATCTGATAATTGTATCTCATCTGATTTAGCACCATTGTTTCATGGGTTTGTGTCCCATTTTCAATGCATATTATGATCAATGAATTCCTCTTTTAAAATTATTTGATACATTGAGAAAAAATTGAAAAGCACTTTGCTTTAAAACTGGAGGATAATATATAGGTTTAAAGAGACAGAGAATATCAGAAGAGAGATCGAAGGAGTGGCAAAGTTGACCAGGCGCAGTTTGGTTATTGATGCTGCATTTAATAGTACTCTCAGCTATTAAATTCTGACAACAAAAGATTCTGCCTGTAAGTCAGTCGTGATTTTTAACATGAACAAATATAAACAGGACAAAGTCTAAGTTCAAAAGTAGGTCAGTGCTATTTACCTGTAGGTGGCAGAAAATGGTATCATAAATCTTAGACTTTACTTGACTTAGCATGATGACTTTCTTTGTGCTGAAATGCAATGAGTTTTGTGAGCTACTTGGATTTTAAAGTATTTGTACATAAGCTTTGTTTCCCTGCTTTTGTTTTGTCCTCAGAAAAAGTTTTATTCTGTGTGTGTCTCCATACAATTGAAGTCAGGCAGAAAGCACAAATCAATGACTTTGAAACAGCAGCAGTCTCTCCTGAAAACAACAGGACCTGGGGACATATAAGTCTCCAAAGACACACAATCATCTTCAAGCACAGCACAGAATTCTTTAATGCTTGTTCACTGCAGTTATACACTTCATATGATGACTCAAAAGAATGATTTGGTGGATGGAGACATAGACTTGCTAAACAGACTGTTAACATCAGAAAATTTAAGTTCTTATAGACTGGTAACATCAGAAAATTGTAAGTTCTTAGGCAGAACGTATAAAATTGACTTGAAAGTTATTTGACATGCTTCCTAGTACCATGCACTCCTGTAGGATATTAAAGAAATTAAAGCTAAGTCATTAACAAAATAGACTGTGAATTTTAAAAAATAAACCCACTGAATGGTCATTATTCTAGACATTATGAAATCAAAGTAAACTATGCCAACACAAACCTGCCACAAACCTTTCAAACTCAGAGTTTTTTTCAGGTGTTCCCAGAGCATCCACTAAGACTTTACCTTCTCAATAAATTAAAGCATTATTAAAGCTGCACTAATTATCTGTGTGCTTTCCATTGCACATCAAGAGATTATACTCTTTAAAGGAAAATAGCAAAAAGGACACTTTGCTGTGTCAGGATAATACAGGATAATAAAGTCTTCATTGTATTCTAGCCCAATTTTTCTTTTTTTTTCTTTCTTTTTTTTTTCNTTTTTTTTTTTTTTTCTTTTTTTTTTTTTCTTTTTTTTTTTTTTTTTAATGTGTAAGCTATAGCAATTTTTGCTAATATTAATAGGCAGTGGAGAGACTTAAAATAAGCATTTACCCTAAGGACATGGAATAAAGAACAAGCTCATGCATTTTTTACCCTGGAGGAGGTGTTCGGTTTGTGGGTCACTGATTCAGCAAGACTGAGATAGAAAGAGGTGACCTGAACACCACGTCTTTCAATAGGTAGAGAGAGGGGTTAAAGGGGAGCTGTGACCTTTACAACACTAGCTTCTATATACAAATTGCATTAACAGAACTGCTTCCTGAAGCTGATGGCATTCAGTGTCTTTGCTATATCAGCGCATTCTCCTTCCAAAATAGCTGGAATTTTGGTCTCCAGTAATGAACCAGACTTTTTTTGGGGCTTTTTTTCCCACCCAAAGGATGGTTTAAAAGGCTAACAAGAGGGAACAATTGCCACATTGCTGCCAAGAATATTAATTTACTATGGCTGAAGTGAGCACTGAGGCCTTCATGTCCTGGGCATGCTTCCCACAGCTCTCTTCTAGGAACAAGAGTAGGGTTTTACTCACAAGTATCTCAAAGATTTCTACAGACTTCAGTGAGGATAAAGTTAAAAGCTTTCCTTTTTGCCACTTTTTAAGTTAAGCTTTTTTCCAGATTGGGAAATTGGCATTTCTTCCCCTGTCCATCAACTTCTTCAGGTTTCAGAAACGCTGCTTGTGAAAATATGACCACAAGCTCTCCTCTTGTTCCCTTATGGCCTCATGTGATATAAGAGAAAGTCTGTGAATGGTCTTGTGAGATATTCCTTCCTTAATAAATCTGTTTTGGGAGCAGACAAGCAATAAATAAAATTGAAATTTACCTATAGCTATTTTAGATTTCTGGAGCCTCTAAATCAAGACACATAACCACCTTTTTAAGAAAAACTGATAATTTTTTCATTATGATTTTCATTACTTTCAGAGGAGAAAAATGGCTGGAAAACAAGGGAAGCCAAATCACAGAATCACAGGATCAGAGAATATTCTGATTTGGAAGGGACCCACAAGGATCATCAAAGCCCAACTCCTGGCCCTGAACAGGACCATTCCCAAGAATCACACCATGTGTTAAGAGTATTGTCCAAATGCTTCCTGAACTCTGTCAGGCTGGGGCTGTGACCACTTCCCTGGGGAGCCTGTTCCAGCGCCCAACCACCCACTGAGTGAAAAACCTTTTTCTAATATCCAGCCTAAACCTCCCCTTACACAACCTCATGCTGTTTCCTGATCACCAGAGAGAAGAGATCAGTGCCTGCAGCTCTGCTTCCCCTCACGAGGAAGTTGTAACTGCAATGAGGTCTCCCGTCAGTCTCCTCCAGGCTGAACAGACCAAGTGACCTCAGCCACTCCTCACATGGCTTCCCCTCAAGGCTCTTCACCATCTTTCTTGCCCTCCTTTAGATGCTCTCTAATAGCTTAATATCTTCCTTATATTGTGGTACCCAAAACTGCACACAATATTCAAGGTGAGGCCGCCCCAGTGCAGAGCAGAGCGGGACAATCTCCTCCCTTGCCCGGCTGGTGATGCTGTGCCTGATGTCCCCCAGGACAGGGTTGGCCCTCCTGGCTGCCAGGGCACTGCTGGCTCATGTTCAACTTGACATCGACCTGCAGCCCCAGGTCCCTTTCCGTAGCGCCGCTCTCCAGCCTCTCGTTCCCAGGGTTGCCCTATCCCAGGTGCAGAATCCAGCACTGGTTTTTGTTAAACTTCATATAGTTGGTGATGGCTCATCTCTCTAATTTTTTGAGGTCTCTCTGCAGGGCCTCCATGCCTTCAAGGTAGTCAACAGCTCCCCCCAATTTACTATCACCAGCAAACTTACTAAGTATCCCTCCCACTGCTGTGTCCAAGTCATTTACCAGTCTCGACATCATAATACTAGGGGTGCTAACTTACCTCTTCCACAGAAGAAAACGGTGGTTCATGCCGCATTTTAGAAGTCATCACTTCAGCAACACTGGAGATCTCTCTCTGGAACCACTACAACTGAGACTCTGAAGCCCCTTGAATACAGTCATCAGCAAATTAAAGGCTGACAGAGCTTATACTTGAACACTGGTTAGGAAGACCCAAACCAAACCACAGCACCCTTCTGGTTATGAGGAATTCAAGCAACAGTTTTTGGGTACTAAAACATAAAAGAATAAAAAATGAAATATTGAAATAGTTAATTGTTGTAGCTGTAAAACTTTGGTTTTATTCGTGTAGAATTAGAATTACTTTGATGAACAGAAATATCCCTAGAAAAGCTAATTAAGCAATCTAGTCTCATCTTCTCCACTTATCTAATTCAAAATAGGTCTTTCTACCAATTTTTCTCACTGTCTCAATAGTTTCTTTTAACATTACTCTGTAAATAATTTTATATTAAGTAAATCAGTTTCAGCATAAGTTATGCAAACAACTCAGTATCTCTTACAGCCCAGTTGGTAGCTGCTGTAAGGAAGGAAAAGGCTTCGGAGATGAGACAAAGGTAATCCTTGCACTCGGTCTCCAACATTCTATTCTAGTAGGATAACAACCAAGTTGGAAATGGAAGGGGAGATCAGCTCCATATTTCTTGTGTGGCATGGGGTCTATAGCATTAAACTTAATCATGTTGACCTAAACTTTTGCTTTTTCTAGAAATGCCCAGAGAGAAAAAAAAAAAAAAAATTCACAGGCCACTAAATTTTAAATTATTTAATGATCAAAAAACAAAGTTTGGAGTGAACCCAAACTCTTTTTTTCTTTCATTCTTTTTAGGTCTTCCTGAAAATTCTTTACACAAACCTAACTTATATTGCCAGTAGTGCTCAAAGTACTGAGCTTCACAATTGCTCAAATATTGCTCAAAGTACTGTGCTTCAAAATTGGACTAGAAAGCAGTGACTATTATGGTCTTTTTCTGTGTCTCCAATCAATGAATTCCATTATTTTATTTTAATGTCCAAAAATGTGATTACTTACCCACTTTCTCATGAAGCTAGGTAGTTAAATTCTGAAGGTCGGAGTAACTATGACCTTGCTCAGCCAACAACTGGAAAACACTAGATGAAACATTAAATGTGACTCAGTGTTCATCCTACAAGGAGCTGTTGCCAAGAGCACAACCGTGGGTGTAGGTATTTATTGTGTTCAGGCTTCGGTAGGCTTCATCATGATAATTAATTCATGAGATAAGGAAGGTATACATGATTAAGGTCATTTCATCACCAAACAAAAAGTGAGAAGTCGTCTCTTAGCTGTGTGTTTGTGCTATTTATAAGTCCAAGTTCAGAGGGGAGTCTAGAAACCAAAGGCTGCTTTGATGATTTGTGCGACATTTCTTCAAATGAAGAAGCAAATATGATGGAAAGCTCCCTAGGGGGTTTCTTCTGCCTGCAGGCATAACCTCTTTTTTCCTTGGATTTAGTTTCAATTAACTCCTCGTCAGCTATGTGCTGAGCTCAGCAAGGCACCAGACCAGTCAGCAGTCTTCATAAATTGTGACAAATAAATATATTTGAATATAATCTGAATAATTTATCAGAGTCCATCATATCCTAGTCATCCTTTCATGTCGGTTTCTTAACCATGGGTATGATGATTCAGTATTACTTTGCTTTTTTGTATGGTTATTTCTTGTCCCACACAGTGTCTGCAAAAAGATACTTTCTGTAATGTATTTTGCATCCTTTGTTTCGGTTGCAGTGAATGGATCTCTGGATATTTGGTTTATATTTTTTTATGGTCTGCACTGTTTTACTTCCTACCTTTCTTTAGGTTTTCTAAGTAACATCTCAATCAGTGTATCCCCAAGACATGTAAATCACTTATTACAGGTAGGGTCAGCAACTATATCTATATTTATTATTTTAAAAGGGTTTGACCCAGATGACTAATTTAAATGCAGCCATAAAAAAAGGTTTCTCCAGAACAAGGTACATTTTAGAATGCATTTGAAAGCTGTCTGGAGCTGACTGACAAAAGGGACATCTTTAAATGTTACTTCTAGCCATGACCTGATATTAAAACACATTTTATGTACTATACCTTGAAAGGCAGCTTCTGTTCTGCTTTCATAGGGTTGTTTGGTATGTCAGAAACTGTGATAAATGACACTGTCTAGGTTGAAGATTTCCACCCAAAAAAAAAAAAAAATTCAGCATTTCATTCAAGATCATGATAATGAGATAAATTTTCATAAACAAGCCCAAAACGAATCAGAAGAGTGTCAGGGTACCTGGTGATCTGAACTTATCCTAACTGTTTGATGGCTTGAGAACTTAGATAAGTACTCACAGTATAGGAAAGATATCTACCTGAGAAATTATTTCAGAAGTCCTTTTATAGACATGTCATGTTCCTATAGGCAATGTCTATTCATAAATTTTGCATGGATCTTCCAGAAGTTTGGTAGAAATTATTACGGAATTCCTCAGTATGCGTAGGTTTGGTTTTCTTCCACTGGTTAACCCCGGGGAAGGTCCTAAGGAACCTAAGTGGTATTCAGCTTCTGCTTACATACCAGCAGGATACAGGAAAGTTATTGAGCTGGTTGCAGAGCTGTATTATATAGATAGTCCTTCTCAAAAAGATCAGAATGGAAGATGGGCACGACGTCTCTCCATTCAACAACACTTCATTTAAGTAGTCTAACATACCACTTCCCTCCAAATATTCTTTTCATTATAATCACTGTACAAGTCAATAAAAATCTAGTATTGTAATAAGATTAATAATTTCCAAGCATCTTTGTTACTACGTGTGCTTGTTACTGCTCAAAAGGTTGCAGGTCTTCCTCCATTTTAAGTATTACAGAAGAATGCAAACAAATACAGACTGAATTTTTTACTGGTGGTGTGGTTTAAGTCCAGCTGGAAAATAAGCACCATGTGGCTGCTCACTCAACCCTCCTCTCTTCCCCCCACCCCAGTGAAATGCGGAGAAGAATCAAAAGTAAAACTTACAGGTTGAGATAAGAACAGCTTAATAATTAAAAACAAAGTAAAACACAATAATAATGGTAAATAATAGTAATAATAGTAATAATAATAATAATAATAGTAATTGTACTACTGCTACTACTACTAATAATAATAAATAATGGAAAAATCACCAAATAAACAAGTGATGCTCCATGCAATCACTCACCACCCACTGACCAATGCCAGGCCCCTCTTCCCGAACTCAAATCAGAGCTCCTTTCTGGGTAACTCCCCCAGCTTATCTAAGGGGTATGACATTCTATGGTGTGGAGTATCCCTTTGGCCAGTTCAGATCACCTGTCCCAGCTGTGCTTCATCTCAGTTTCTTTTGTGTATCTTCTCACTGGAACAGCATGAGACACTCACGTAAAAATGTCCTTGACTTCGGATAAACACGAATTAGCAAAACCCAAAAGATCACTGTGTTATCAACATTATTCTCATTCTGAATCTGAAACTCAGCACTGTACCAGCTACTGGGAAGAAATTAACTCTGTATCAGCCAAGACCAGGACAACTGGCCTTTGTCTAACATGCAGTGAGGATATTGCATGATGAAATGTGGCCTAAAAAATCCTTAAAGCAAGCAATGAATGTTACAGCTTGTCTTTGAGAATTTCTGCAGACCTGGTAACACTTCAGATGCCTGCAGAAGGTGCCTTGAAGATGATCCCCACTGATTTCCCATTAAAGGGTCATTTTCTAAGAGATATATAGCAACTCAATACGCTTCTATGATAAGAGGAAGGAAAGAAGCAGTAAAGCTTCAAGATACATTTATTATCCATGTTAGTATTAGTATTAGTAGTATTAGTATTAGTATTAGCAGCAGCAGCAGCAAGGGGAAAAATAGATTAAACTGGCTAAGACCAAGTACAGTATCTACTAAAAGTGATAAATATTGGTAGCCAAGTGGCAGAGCAGGATCTAGCTAATGCAGGACTATGGATATACTTTTTTTTGTAAGTCTGGTAGTGCTCCATATTTTCATTAGAAACCTGGATAATGGAGTAAAATTATGAGAAAATGTTAAAATCACATTGGTCAGAAAGTGAACTCAGGCCCTTTGGAAAACAGCCTCAGAGTTCAGAATGGTCCTTTGCAACTCACCATGATCATCAGTTGTCTTGATACTAATAACACCATCAAACAGACAGTACTTGCTAGGTAGAGCAAAGGAGAGCAGGATTGCACTAAGAGGTAGATAATAGGCACTAGTAGCGACAGAAAAGCCTTTGCTCGAGTATAATACATTAATTTCACAAGGCATCTACGAAAAGTTTAGAATGAAAATGACATCATCAAAATGACACCAAAAACCACATTGAAAATTTGAATCTCAAGACAGGTTAAAGGAATTTGCCTCTGACTAGAAAAGACTGTGACTGAATTTTCCAATATAAAAAGTTGCTATTAATGAGCATGATCAATTGTTCGTCACGTCCCATGAGTGCAGTACCTTAAGTATTCAGCTGAATTTACAGCGAAGAAATTTTGGATAGATCAGGAAAATGTGCTTCTTAATATAAGGCTAGCCAGAACAGGCTGTTTAATAGGCTATAGAAACAGTATAATTTCAAGATTTAAAAGAAGTCACACAAGTTTCTGACATAGACAGGCTGGCTATACTTGAATTGTCTCAAAACAAGGAGTTAAATCATCTTTCAGGGTGAGGCTGTTTGCTTTTGGTTTGGCTTCCCCCCTCCCTCGCCATTTCTATGATTTTTCTGTTTGTGAAATTTTGTACTTAAAAGATAAAGTTTACTTTTCTGCTTAGCATTGTGTATTCCACAAGCCCATGATAATTTTTTGTGTTCAAAACATCGCATCCAGTTTATCAAACAATCTGGGAACCATTAGGCTTATAGAAAATTCTCACTATCTTGCTTAGCTGTTCTTGACACAGCAGAAATAATGAAGCCAATATGCTAAACAAGGTTTCTGCTACATCAGCTACATGCAATCACTAATGCACGGAAAGATTCTAAATAAAATTATTATAATAAACCATACAGATGATAAATTGTAGAAATGGGGCAAAAATTATATCACTAGTATATTAAATTAATTAATGAGAATCTTAGAGAGAAGATGATGTAGGACTATGTGAAAAATCTTTAGAAAAATATTTTGAAACCCCATAAAAACTACAGTACAAAAGATGTCAGCCTTTAAAACCATACCTGAGTAGGCATTATATAGCCAGAACATCATGTTGCCAGATGGTAATCAACAGAATCTGAAGGACATATTCAAGAAGGAAATGAGCAAGCTTTAGAACTACATGCAACTCTAACTTGAAGAGTCATAGTAGAGCTCTTAGAGGCACAGGAAGAAAATGCAGACAAAGAAATTCTGAGTCTTCCATAATGAAAGAAACAAAGTGATCTAGCTTCTGGAAAAAACCCCACAGTTTCACACAAGTGAAAGAATTGAGCCAGAGACAATGACTTCGAAAGATACCCTGAGATAAAGCACTAGAGCAGATCATTGTGATTACGCGGAAAGAGCATGTCATATCCACTTGCAAATCTTTAGTCGAATAGGAGTTGAGCAATAAAACTGCCTATATCAGCTTAGTCATACAATAACTCAGCTGATCTTACTAGCTAAGAAGAGATATTACTCTTTCGTCCAAAAAAACACTGGTGCTGCCTCTTTTTTAAGTTTCTATGAGTCAAAGGGAAAAAAAAGATTAAATACCTTACTAACACTTATAATTCCTATTGAGACCACAACGCTGTTTTAGCCAGATTCCAATTAATTTGCAATATGAGGGTAATTGTTGCGGTGGCCTCTTATTGGACTACTGGCCCAAAGCCGGGACCTGAAGAGCCCAGAAGAGTCCACTGGGACTTAGAGGAAACCCCCCTCTAAACCTTTTCTCTAGGTGGTTGCTCCCCTGATATAATTCCCTGGATACCTGTCCGTTAACAGTTCTCCCCTCCCCGGTTAACTGTTATAAGTCCATTTACTGAGTTACANAGGGACGGAGACGCGTTAGGTAATGAAAAGTCTGCAGTCTACTCTTCTGATATGTATAAGGCTAACTTATTCCAGACGACCTATACTACACCACATGTAGGTAATATTAATTGCATAAAACTAGGCTGATGAATGACAAGATAGATGGAATGGCTGTGAGAAGGCAAATGCTGAAAGAAATAATCATAAATTCAGGGAAAACAACTAAAAAATTGCAAAATCTAAGTAGGAAATAGGTCTCAGGAGAATGCCATAGTGACTATGTTAGACTCGTCTCATATTTCTAGCCAAGTTCTTTCAGGAATGAGTATTTGGAAGTCTAGTCAATGTAATGAAAGAAAGAAACAAACCCAAATAATATTGCTAAATATGAAGCTTATGGAAGTTAGCATTACAATAATTACATGTAAATTGTTCCCATTGTTGCTTTTTCATACGAGATTTTCCTATTAATACAAACTGTAATCCTCCTGTATTCTCAATGTTTTAAGTTTATCATTTAATATCACTGAAATTCAATATGTAAATGAAAGGTTTTAGCCACAGGAGAAAAGATGAAGCCAACCAAACATGGACTTAGACCTTGAGGGAAAGAACTGGAAATTTTGAACTTCATCCTTCTATAGGGCCTTACATGTTCAAACTGCTGTATGAGCATTCATTAGTGAAAAATGTCTCCTTTCATCATCTCAGGCTAATTACTGAGAGAAGAAGCAAAATGTTAGTAGCACTAATGTACACTGCACAAGATAGTAACCTGCTATGTATTAATTAGCATGAGAATAGGAAAGAAAACTGTCTTTAGGAAATATCCCAGGAGTGCAAAAGTAGCAGGAAGGGATAATCCTGTTTCAAAGTACTTGAAGTAAGAGGACAAAAAGCCAAACAAAATAAGCAAATCTTAAGAAAAGAGCTGACTGTAATGTTTTGTTGTTTTTTCTTTTTCAAATTGTTGTAGTGAAAGGGGAAGTATCTTTTTAATGATGAATCTTCATTCATTCTCATTTAGCTTGTTGCCTGTATTCAGATAAAATAGTAACTGTCTGCACCTCAATTAAGTATTATTACTAAGTCATCTTTGATTATAACCCTCTTTGTTCCCCATAGTGAGCTTGTAAATCACACAAGTTGAGCACTGTGCCTTCCTCAGATACCCTGCAGGGTGAAGACTGATTTCTCAAACATTTCTTGAAATTGCTCTCTTCCCCTAGGCATTCTCTCACTGGAATTTTAATGTGATTTTCCACTGGCTTGTTCTGTTTTAGAAGTCTGTGGCAACATTTCCTTTTTGTTTTAATCAATTTTCCCAACGATTTTCTTTTTCAATGAGAAATGCAAAACTTCGTAATACTTTGAAGAACAACATCTGTTCATTTGCATGGAGAAAATTTTATTTTGTCTGTTATTTTTCATTCCACTAGTAATTGACAAGCGAGGAAAATTAAAGTATCTTCTGGCAGAAGGAAGGGAAATAGGAATTATTTTTTCTTGCATGTATACAAAGTGAAAGCTATACAGTTGTTTAAAATTATAGCAAAGATGCTGTATTTAAAAACTTCGAAACAAACAACCAAAGCCAAGATAGTATGACTGTTCAAAGATAATTTGCTCCAGAACAGGCATTTTCATTAAATAAAAATAACCATTTCTGTACGTCAGGCTTATGTCCCTCAAAGCCACATGTGGAAAGTGCTGTTAAATTTTTCAGTAACATGAAAGATTAGTCCAGTAGGAAGTGGCTTTTCTCCCATCACCTCTTTGAGATTTGAAATCTTTATGCTTGAAAATGTAATTCACATCTGGCTTCTGAAGTTTTTAGGCACATGAGGAAAGACAGAACATCCTAGAAAAACTCAGAGTTGATTAAGAGAAGACTGCAGCCATGTGGAAAATCATATTACCACATGTGATTTAAAAACACAGATGAGGACTTAAACAAATAGAGTAAAACTTTGATGTTGATTTACCCACAGATTCAAGGATATGCTTGAACACTGCAAACTTATTCAAGGGACTAATACTGTATGTATTAGTTATGCACATTCCTTCTTAACTGATTTCTCAGAAAGCTTCTTCCCTAACAAAGAAAATTTTTTCTTTTTTTTTTTCAAGAGTCCATTACAGCCTCCTTCATATCTTTGTTAGTAAAAGGGTAAATTTGATGCCAATTGCTCTGATACCTTTTTTCCCATAAGTACTTCATAATCTGTCATTTCAGGGCTTCCTAACACAACTATTTTGAAAACCAAAGCAAAAGCAAGCAGAGAGTTCTCTGTAAAGTCACAATACATGTCTATGATATTACACAAACAAACGATGAAAAGCAGATATCATTAATAAACGGTGTTGATCAATATCTCTATGCATTTCAAATAACTGAATTTTGGATGAAGGTCTCTGTGTTTTACGATAAGTCTACAGGGTACAGAAAGAGCTGTGGTAATTTTTTTTCCCACTGTTAATTATCTGTTTTCCCAGGACAATCAAAAAAGTCATCTCCACTGTAGAAAAAATATGAGATTACGTGGAAGAAAATGACAATGAATTTAGAATTCAATATTCAGCTTTTAAGTTTACTTTATTGCATAAACCTTACACATTTTGACTTCACTAATTAAAGAAAAAGAAAGAAATTCCAGTAGGGATACTTTTCTTATTTCGGGTAGCAAATATTAAATCATATTTGAATGCAGAAGTAAAATCTCAATAAAAACAACAATAAAAAGTCAATTTGCAAGTTTTTTTTCCATGTAAGTAATTGAAATTGTGAATAATTTGTGAATATATTTTATTCTGACACATTCAAAAACTAATTAGAAACTTCTAAAACCTTAGGTTTGTAAGTTTCAGTTTTCTGCCTATAAAATGTACTAGTATACTGCTCTGAGTCCTCCTACTAGTGCAGCTAAGTCATATTTTGCATGCATGTGAAATTACTTATTTCCAATATTTCAGTCATTTTGTCAACAGTGAAATTTAGAGCTTGGAAGGCAGCAAAACAAACAAGAGAATTGATATATTTAGAGGACATAATCTTTTTTGTTTACATCATCTATAGCAGTCTCACTTGTATCTTATAAATGCTGGTGGCATAGCAAAGCTCCAAATCATTTTCTTACCTGAAAGTGGACATTAAATGGGTCAGTCGTAAATCAGGTGAAACATTGAAGATTTTTTTCATTGCTCATATATTCAGAGAACTGTAAAATTTAACTCCCTTGTGGAGGTGTTGCTGGTTTGTTGTTCATGTTCGTTGGTTTGGTTCTTATTTCTCTTTTGGTACTTTAAAGACATTATTTCAAAGCAATGAAATAATAAAATTGATGTATTTTTTACTCTGGTATCTTCAAAATTGTTTATTTAAAAGTATAGACATATATGTGCTATGATGATATGGACACTATTTTAAGAAGATACAGGAGGCATATATAGGACTTCATGTAACCATCAGTCTTAGTGTCTGGAGTATTAAAAATGGACACTTTTATATTTTGAACTTGATTTTACTTTCTTTGTTTCCACATTGACGTTCTTGGACTACAGCACTTATTCTATATGGACAATTTTGAAAAATATTAGCTTAAAATAAATGCAAGGCATTGATAAATAGATACAACAGACACCATCTGAAACAAGCATCACCCATAAGAAGCTGTCAGACAGAGTATATTCGTTGGAAAGTAATATCATAAAATTCCACAACATTTTTATCACAAAGTCATTGAGATTTTGTATCCATCATCCTTGGTATTCCAGCATCTGGAATAAAGCCAGTGTAAAAATCCACAGACCTGGAAATCTTCAAAGTATTTTACCTCACTGGAGACAGTAGCTAGTAGTGACTTTGCTCCAGTTCTGTGCCAGGGTTTCTTTGCTCTGTTTATTAAGCTGGTGACACAGGCAACACTAACTCTGGCATTGCAATTCTGTTTGCAATCAAAATTGGTTGTTTCAGTCAGAAAAGCCAAGCTGAGAAAGTGGCAGCATACTGATCATCTCTCAATAACTTTTTGTCCAAACTTCCTCAGGGAATGTGAGGGAGGAAGGGGACTTTGATCCGAAAGCCAGTGCCTGAACAGTTGAACCTGAAAAGCAAGTTTTCACTCAGCTCAGTCATGTCATATCCTTTCAATCTGAGCGTGTGGTAGGTCCAACATGCTGGACTAAAAAGCAGTGGCAATGGAAAACTGCATGTGGTGATGAGGATGCTCGAAAGAACAAGAACAAGATCCTTGTTGCAATTGGGTTTCTATGTGATGTTACACCATATGCAACTATGCAGAAACTAAGACATTGCTTGAGATCCACTCAAGCTGTTGTAGGCAGGAGCAGTAGTTTATTTAGATTTATAGAAAACATGTTAATAAAGATATCTGGATGTCAACTAGACAATTACCTGGCCCAAAGGCAGGGTCCACTGAGAGGATGCAACAGGTGGAGCTGGTGCAGGCAGTACTGAGCTGCAGTCCAACCAGCACGTCAACACCTGCTCTGATATGAAGAGCTGAGACATAAAGGTCTAATAAAAAAAAAAAAAATCCTTCCTGCTGTTCCTACATTTTGTTCTTTCCTGAGAAGTACAGTCCCTCATCGTATTGGTAAACCTTACTGCCACTGCAGTTCATCGTTTGTTACATCTATCCTAGGAAATTAAATCTGGCAGAAGCACGGCCTGAAGTACAGGCATGAGAGTATCTCATGCAGAGGTCAGCTTGCTTTCAGGCATGGCTGCAGCTTGTGCCAAATAACCTCTGCCTGGCTCCAGTTCAAAAGATAGCACAAGCCAGAGATGCTTGCCGGTATGCAAACAGTAAAACCCGAGGAAACACGAGGGTTTAGTCACACAGACAAACTGCTGTGCCAGGGCCACAGAACAGGGTCTGGTCAGATTTTCTTACATTACTACAGTTCTACTCACTAAGGAAATGAGCCAAAAATCCAATTTGCCTTCAACTTTTCTCATCTTTGGTGATCTGGGATTGATCACTTCTTACTTTTGGATTAGATTTCCATATTTACTGTTGAAGAAACAGGGATACATCCTTGTCCCTGTACCAACACATATTTCGAGCATCACAGAATTCAGCAGTCACAAATTTTCAGTACTTAGACCAGAAGAAAAGAAGGTTCACAGCAGAACCTGAAGTTGGGTCCATTTTTTTGGAATTCTATCCCAATAACTGAATCTCAGGACTGTCCTTCATGTTACCTAACAAGTGTTTACTGTTTGACTCTGTCTCCATGGCATTTTGTTACAAAGGTGATGTTGTACATGTATCCCAAATCCCTTAGTGCATTCTGAAATCTGCCAAATCAATCATGTTTCCACATTCATAGCATGTTACAAACAACCCAGGCCAGCTCAATGAATGAATTACATGCCAAAAAGGCACAGTATAGTCACCATGTTATGAACATAACATTGCTCCCAAAATTGACTGTAAACTGGGTGCAAGCATACGGAAGTGCTTTTTTGTTTTTCAGGAGAAAATTATGCATCTGGATAAGGACATTGTGCATTATGTATATTACGTGCAATTATTATGTTGTCATTTGAATCCGTTCCAAGGAGTTACATTTTACACTTGAAAAAGTTCTGTAAGTCTGCCAGAACCCCTCTGAATTCTTCAAAATGTTGACTACTTTCTACTCAACAATGACATAAGACACACTGCCATCAAAATACAGTTATATAACACTCCTATGGCAAATAAAACAACTGCTTACATGGAAAATTAATATTAGGAGAGTAACACGTTTTGCCATCTTCTAATACAGTTTTGCTGTTGCAAATCTCAAAGGAAAGGAACCACTGAGAGATGGTGCAGCTCCTTGTGGCACAGAAAGGACTGCTCTTTGAAACAGAAGACTGCTATGTTAGGTGGCCACTAGGAGCCTAATTAACATTTTCACTTAGTACTGCTTTCTTAATCTGAGAGCCAAATCAGATTTCTATTCCAAGGCACTGCTTCTAAAACAATAAATCAAACTGAAATATTGCTTGGCCATCTTCCAATGGACTGCTAAATGCTAGTTCCTCCAAAAACTAGAGATCAGAATCACTATCAATGCAGGAAAAAAAAAGTATAAGCTTTGATCTGTGAGTATATTGTCTCCACTTATCTGCATTTTTCATTCTTTCTTACTGTCCTAGCCATTTTCAAATGTCTTGAAGCACTGCTGAAGAACAAGCAACAGATAAAGATGCTGAGTAATCTTAATCTAAAAAAAAAAATCATCATTTTTCAGTAACTTCAAGACATTGGTCCTCACACAAACCCCTCTAACAGTAACCAACCAGGCTCTGTATGTGCTGATTTGGCAGCATTGTGCCAATTTGCCCTGACATCTAATGCATTACACTTGGCAAAATTTGGGGTACATGCTGGCCCTGATGTTGAGTAGGAAAGCATATGTCTCATATAACAAATGGTTTTTCGACTGTATTTTTGTTGGTTTTGTGTTGTTTTTTATTACCTAGTAGCTAGGCAGCTCAGAAACTCAACCATTTACTTTATCATCTTTATCATTTAGGAACAGCTTTTTGGATTTGCTACAGTCCCTTGAAGATTTGGGGTCTTCTAAACTGCTCAAGTATTTATGATAAATAAATAGTGTATTATGTCTGTGATAGATTAATTTTTCGCCCCACTAATGGTCCTCTGGCCAGTCTAGGAACTGAGGACCGCTGTTGGATGAAAAGTAGATATTGCAATATGTTGCCTGAAGGGGATTATACCAGAGAACGAAATGAGGGAGGACCTTTTCCATGAGTAGTCATGCAACTGTAAAATTTTTTTTTGACTATTCTAATTGTGGGAGGTTATGTGGTTTTGAATGTTATTTGGATTTGAATGAATACTAAGAACATTTTTTCTTCCATAACTTTCTTACTTGCACAAAATTCTACCTTCCATAGAATAAGGAAAATACTAAAATCTTGAATTAATATAAAAAAGCTCCACTGCCACGGATGAAGTCACAGTGGTTGACATCAACTGAGAATCTATCATAGAAATGAGATGTGGCTAATGGTTGTGAAGTGCACTTCTTTTTGCAAATTGTGGAAGACAAAAATGTGATATTTTTAGAAGCAATATTGTAAGAGACAACTTATGCATGCATGATATTAATGGCATAAGACATCAAGCTCTGAATGATCGCTTTTCCTTGCTTGCATACCAATGTGTTATTTTATACTTTACTGATATCTCAGATAGTTATCTCTTCTTCCACTTGTTTATTTATGTAAGATGTTTTCTCCTTTTTCTCTTTTGCACATGTTGTTTGTCTTGTTATTTTTAGGGTCTGCACATTTATTCTGGGAATAGGTTTTGTCTGTTAGAATGAGTCATGCCCTACCTCCTTCTCTCATCCATACAAGCTCACAGGCGGAACTGAAATGTCCCTCATGTCTTCAGAGCAGGAAGAGAGTCTCTTGGTAGCATGTAATTTATTTCATATGATAGAGCTCTTATCACAGGTGTACAGTGAACAACAGCTACTTTTGACTTGTTTACAGATGAGTTTGGGTTTGGTTTGTTTCCTTTTAAATCCCAATTGAGATATTCTTTACTAAATTCACACTTTTATGACCCGCAGACTGTTGCAAAACTGTTGGGTTCCCTACTGTTTAGTAAAACACATACTTATTTATTCTTATATCATTTTCTCCTGTTTCTCATATTGTGATGTCAATATTCACTGCATGGCCATACATTATTTTATAGACACTGTGTTTTATGTCTCCACTGAGAACTCATCTTTCATGATTTTTGTTATAACGATGAAGTTTTTGGTACTACTGTGAATTTCCTTTGTAGGCAAGTAATATTTCAGTCAGTTACATCTCTGTATTTTCTTTGAGCTGAGACACATTCATGATGGCCATCAGTTATGGTAATTGTATTACCTCTTGCGCTTAGGATAGTGATCCTTTTGCTTCCTTAACACATACACACACATGATGCATACACGCATAATACATACAGGGAAGTGGCAATTCCAAAAGAAAATTTATTGGAATGTATTGGATATATTTTATAAGTAAGTGTAGCTATCTTAATCAGCAATTTCGCCTTTTTTTAAAGATATATTTATGGATAAAACCTCACATTAAAACTGGAGCTATTGAGAATAATTAGAAAATATGTTTCTTTGGATAATTACATCAGCATAACCACTGTAAGCATAACTTACTGTTTTTTTAAATTTCAGTCATGGCCACAATATGTAAGATAACCTTTTTTGTTCTGCTTTCAACTCCCACACTTCACTCAGTTTTTCTTCTTAAATTGGATTAGAATCTCTTGAGTAGAAGCAATTACTTTGATTCCTTAAATTCTCTGTTAAAGAAAGAAGGTCTTTGAAACACAAGGAAGGAACAATCTTCAGGATTGTTTGTACTTTGTTATAAAATCTGCCAATCACTTTCCAGGGAGGAACTGAAAAGGAGAGGAGGAGATGAAGAGGGAAACAAAAAACACGTCAGAAACAGTACACGCACTTCTGTTTGCATTTTACATTTTTAACTTTATGGTCATAGGTCCAAAACTGTAATTATTTTAAATTTGAGTAATTTGTAATCTTTTATTCCTTTTACTTTGTCTGCATGGATCTTTGTGAAGTAGACTCACGAGAACATCATGCTTAGCCTGTGTCAATTACAACAGTTCCATAGTGGATGTAGGAAGTTTGTAAACAATTATATTTTTGAACCTTAGAGTCACAGATGTACACTGAAATAACAGACATGTAGGAAAATATAGTTTGTAGACTTCTTATGATATATAGATTTGTCCAGTGATTCTAACTGAACTCGAGGCTAAGTTTGCATGAATTGCATACAGAAAGATCAAGAGAGAGAGATTTAGAAGGTAAAGCAAATGTATAATGCAGCAGTTCAATGCACAAAAGGAATCTGATGAATACTTTATAAGCCTAATTTATAAGTGCACCCTGACTCCCCCAGTGTGCGCTGTTTAAATTAAAAGTTTGTACATCCTGTATGGCATTCTCAGATTGTATCAACACCTCAGAGCGCTTTGTCTCATTCCTAGCAATGGAATATGGGTTTTATGCACATTTTGCAGAGTAAAATGAGCCCAGATACTAAGACACATAATGAGGATATGGCTGTGAACTTTCGAAATGTGTTGGCTCGTTTTCTTCTATTTTTCTAATTGCTTAAAAATCCTATAAATATGGGAATTTCTGTCAGCTTAGTTACAATGCTACTGCTAAACACTTGATGAATAAGTTGCAGATTTCATACAGAGCTAATGTTGCGTTCTCTCCTCTGGAGAGAAGCGGCAAGATCTTTTGCAGTGGCGCGTGGGATGGTTGGCCGCCGCTTTAGTCTGCGGGAGGCAGTTCAGGGGCTCGCTCCCAGACGCCTGCCCCCACGGCCCGAGCGTGTGCTCGCTCTCTCTGGCGGCGGTGCTCCAGGGCAGCGCACGGATGGGTCGTGCTGAGGCGGGGCTGCTGCGGCGAACTGGTTGGCCTGCGTCCTCCCTCCAATCGTAAAGGCGCAGGAGGAAGTAAAAGAGGCAGGAATGGCTCTTCAAGCAGGTTTATTCTGGAGAGCGGAGGTTCCAGGAACACAGGAAAATGGGGGATGACGAGCCCCGAGCGGGGCTCAACAACACAATATACACTGACGAGCAGGGGCGGGGACACCGTCCCTGTATGGTGGGAACAGGGGGGTTATGGGAACAAGAAGGTGGGGGGGAAGCGCACTGCAACATCCAGAAGCTCTTCAGTTTAGCAGGGTTTTTGTAATCTAGAAGTCCTAAATTTCAAGCTAGATAAATTCAAATGAGAAAGTGTGCATGTTTGGAATGGAATGTTGTTGCTAGGACAACTTGTCAATTGATGCAGTGAATTCATTATTTCTCAAAATGTTGAAATCAAAACTAGAAAGTTTTTTGGGTTGGTTCCGGGTTGGGGTTTTTTTTGTATGGTGGTTGTTGTTTTTAACTAATGCTTAATTCATGTAAGACCTAATTCAGGGAAATATTTCATTGTCTGTCAAAAAGTAGTTTGGATGTGAAGACCATAGTAATTTTACATTGCCCTATACTTTGTGAAAACAAGCTTCAGGGGCTGTTAGGTCCTAGCTGAAAAATGCTTCCAATCTTTCATGCCATTGAAACATTGAGTTGCAACATCATTTTACATCGTGTCCAGGTCTGCTAAGTGAAGGCTTTTCTTCTAACAAAAAACAGTCAGACATAAAATTTCATGCATTTTTAGTACCACATGTATAAATCTCAAAAGCAATTCATCATTTTATAGAAACCATAAGATAGCTATCAGGACAATCATCATTCTTTAAGGACTTTAGGGACACATGGCTGTATTGTGAAATTTTCACTATAAAATACAACCTCACTTTTCCAAATTTGATTCAGCTTTAAATCTCCTGAGGTAGAAAGGTATAATATGTCAAACATACTCTCTCGGGAAATGCCTTGACAATGAATTTTCAGGGTTTTGGATTTCGTGGGTTTTCTTTGTCCTAACAGGAATTTCAGACACACCGCTTCTCACAAGAATGCTGAGAATGGTGTTGGCAATGTAACCATCAACTCTGCCTGCCTAGAGAAAAACAAATCATTATTTTTTCAGTTCAGAGAAAGAAATAAAAAGGTAAATGAAAGGGTCGCCCCCATAGTGATTTCATGCAAGCACTAATATGAAAGCGCTATGAAAATATTAATCCTTTTGCTGTTGCTTTTAATAGGGTACTAACAAAAACTGAAAAGTGTGACCAGAGGGAGGGAAGGAAAGGACTCCAGGGATAATTTTCTTATTTTGCTTAAAAGCAAAAATCTCCCAAACCCCTTATTTATTTCTATTGTGGTAGATATAATTTAAAAATGCATTAGAAGGTCATACCATAGTTGTTGAGAAGAGCAAAATATTTTGTCTAGCTCATCCATAATGATATTTAAAATCTTGATAAATGTGGACCTCTGTTTCTCAACATTATCAAATTCAGAGTATGTTATTCAAATTATTCAGGTTAATATAACATTAAATAATAATTCATAAATTAAATAAATAATTCATAGTGCAACATAAGGGGAAAAAAGGGGAGTTTACGACCTTTGGAAGAAGAGGCAGGCAACTTGGAAGGAGTACAAGGATATCAAGAGGTTATGCAGGGAGAAAATTAAAAGGGCCCAAGATGAACTGGAACTTAATATCTCTATTGGCATAAAAGACAACAAAAAAAACATTTTTACAAACGCGTCAGAAAAAAAAAAAAAGCAGGCCTAAGGAAAATCTCCCTCTTTTATTGGATGGGGGGAAAACATAGAGACAAAGAATGAGGAAAAGGCTTGAGGTAATTAATGCCTTTTTGCCTCAATCTTTAACAGTAAGGCCATTGTTCTTGGGTTACTCTGCCCCTGAGCTGGAAGACGCGGATAAGACCAACACGAAATTCCCATAATCCAAGAAATCTATGGGCATGGATGAGATCCCTGAGGTACTGAGGAAGCTAGTAAGTGCCACTGAGCCACTTTCCACTATTTACCAGGAGTCGTGCTTGACCAGGGAGGTCTCAGTTGACTGACGGTTAAAAAATGTGACACCAACCTCCAATAAGGGTTGAAAAGAGGATCCTGGGAACAAAAGCCCTGGCCTTGGTGCCAGGGAAGGTCATGGAGGAGATCATCGTGAGTGTCTTCTCACGGCATGTACAGGACAACCAGGGGATCAGGCCCAGTAAGCATGGGTTTAAGANAACATAGAGACAAAGAATGAGGAAAAGGCTTGAGGTAATTAATGCCTTTTTGCCTCAATCTTTAACAGTAAGGCCATTGTTCTTGGGTTACTCTGCCCCTGAGCTGGAAGACGCGGATAAGACCAACACGAAATTCCCATAATCCAAGAAATCTATGGGCATGGATGAGATCCCTGAGGTACTGAGGAAGCTAGTAAGTGCCACTGAGCCACTTTCCACTATTTACCAGGAGTCGTGCTTGACCAGGGAGGTCTCAGTTGACTGACGGTTAAAAAATGTGACACCAACCTCCAATAAGGGTTGAAAAGAGGATCCTGGGAACAAAAGCCCTGGCCTTGGTGCCAGGGAAGGTCATGGAGGAGATCATCGTGAGTGTCTTCTCACGGCATGTACAGGACAACCAGGGGATCAGGCCCAGTAAGCATTAAGACAGGCAGGTCCTGCTTGACCAACCTGATCTCCTTCTACAACAGGGTGACCTGCTTAATAGATAATGGTAAGGCTGTGGATGTTGTCTACATAGCCTTTAGTAAAGCATTTGACACTGTTTCTCACAGCATCGTGCTGGAGAAGCTGGCAGCCCGCAGCTTAGACAGGCATACTCTTTGCTGGGTAGAAAACTGGCTGGATGGTCAGGCCCAGAGAGTGGTGGTGAATGTTCCCCAGGGCTTAATGTTGGGGCCAGTCCTGTCTAACATCTTCGTCAATGATCTGGATGAGGGAATCAAGTGAACCCTCAGTCAGTTTGAAGACGACACCAAGTTGGGCAGGATGTTTGTTGATCTGCTGGATGGCAGGAAAGCAGTATACAGGGATCTGGACAGGATGAGTCAATAGGCTGAGGCCAATTGCATGAGGTTCAACAAGGCCAGGAGCCAGGTCCTTCCACTGAGTTACAACAACCCCATGCAGAGCTACAGGCTGGGGGAAGAGCGGCTGGAAAGATGCTCAGTGAGAAAGGACCTGCGGGTGCTGTTTGACAGCGGCTGAACGTGACCCAGCGTGTGCCCATGTGGACAAGAAGGCCAATGCCCTCCTGGCCTGCATCAAATTAATTTGGCCAGCAGGACCAGGGCAGTGATCATTCCCTTCTACTCAGCACTTCTGAGGCCACACCTTGTGTATTGTGTTCAGTTTTGGGCCCCTCGCTACAAGAAAGACATTGAGGCTCTGGAAGCTGGGGTTTTTTTAGCCTGAAGAAAGCTCAGGGGAGACTTTATTGCTCCCTGCAACTACCTAAAAAGAGGTCATATTGAAGTGGGGGTCAGTCTCTTGTCCCAGATAATAAGACAAGAGGAAGCCACCTCAGTTTGAGCCAGAGGAGTTCTAGATTGTATATTGGGAAAAATTTCTTCACTGAAATGGTTATCAGGTCCTGGAACAGGCTGCCCAGGGCAGTGGTGGAATCACCATCCCTGGAGGTATTTCAAAGACATGTGGCACTTAGGTACATGACTTAGTCATGGACTTGGCATTTCTGGGTTTACTCAATGATCTTAAGGGTCTCTTCCAATCTAAGTGATTCTATGCATTACATACATGCATTATATACATGTATGTTTCCATAATATACCTATATTTTTTTTTTTTTTTAATTAAAGAGGGGAAAAGCAACTATTTGACATTCAAAAGTAAACATTTAACTCCAGATGATTTTGAGTGCTAAAGACATTGACTTGAAAGAATGTAACAAACACGGAGAGAAAAACCGATTGTCTAGCTGTATAACTATAGATTGCTAGACCAAAATCACCTTTTGATATAAAAGTTGCCAGCCTCCCCACCTCCCCCAGACTGAAAGATTTTAAGAGAATAACCTCTAGTAACCTCTTTGTGCTTCAGTGGCATTTCTCTTTTATTCCATCATGCATATATTATGTCCTTCACTACGTACCTGCCTCATGTATTTTAATCTAACAGTGTAGCACAGATTTCCATAGAAAATGTCATCTTCGTCCAAAGGATTATGGACTCAAAGACATTCAGCTGAGGGATCTTTCTCCTCATTTTGTTGAAAAAGAAAATATTGGTTTTACTCTCACCAGTAGAGACATACAATATAACTTTCCCTAGTAGATCTTCTAAGATCTTCAGTTTTTCAGGTGCTTGAATTTGCAGCTTGAATATCCATAGGTCCAAACCAGTTACAGGATCCTCACTGCTGGCAGGTCCCTAAGCTGAGAGATCTGAGATCTGAATCTGTGCACTGGGAATCCTGTGACTTAGTTTGCACAGGTGTGAGGACCCAGGCTGTACCTTTGCTCTGTAGGAGCTTTATCACCTCACTGCTCTCGGCTTATTTTATTTGCTGTGTTATACAAAACATGGCCACAGATTACTGTCAAATATCTCTCTTTGGTTGCCTTTAATACTCATAATCACAATGTCTACTCGGCATCAAATCTCTGTAGATTTGCCTCTTGTTTGTTATTCCCTTTACCTACAAACATTACTTTGCTTATTCTTTTGGAGCATTCTAGAGGCACCACCACTGGATTCGCCCTTCCTGCTAACGGATACCCCAGATTTTCCCAAATCTTCAGGTAAATTTCTACTAGTCAGACAATGCTTCAGTGATTAAAATAATCATATCAGCTCCTGATATCACATTTCCTAAGTAAACACACCCTCATTTATTGCAATACTGTTCATTTTTTAAAAGTGAAGGAGGAGAAAAAAGGTCAGTGTTTTTTGCTGATTTATATCACTGAAATAATACAGATTCACAATCAAATATACTTTATTTTAATTATATGAATTTGAGTTTATAATATCATGCCCATGAAGCTTTGCAATCTTCAGTGTTTTCTTAGAAAAGATGCTATATTGCCAAATTTGGTTGAAGATCTAGACAACAGAAAACAGGATAAAACAACTCTCTCTGAAACTGTTTCAATAATGTAAAAAAGATAATCAGGGTTTGAAATTTTCTTAGGACAAAAAATTTACTTTTAAAATTTAGAGCAAAAAAATAAAGCATGAAAACTTTAGAAAGTAATTTGACTGAAAAGCTAAAATAAATTAGTTTTTGGTATGCCCAAGTTTAGAGAAATTAAATCTAAAAGTAATTATGATAGTATGTTGCAGTTGGAAAAGATCTGGGAAAATATGTTCTTCTATGCATAAAAGGGATAACTTCTGTTGGTAGTTCTTGCTGACAGAATGTCTTGTTAGTAAGACAGATGGGGTTCTGTGCTTTTGTAAACACACTAGTTTCTTTCAGTGATAGTCTGTAGTTTCACGGTCCTTTTTTCCTTCATCACGTCTGGACCTAAACTCAGGCAACTGATAAATGTAAAGATCTGTAGACTTGCCCATAATACTGTGTATCCTTACCTTGGTACATTTTATGCTTTTGTGAAGACAGTAGTTAATGACTCAGCTTGAGAAGACAAGAATCCTTCTCAATATGTAATTAATTCTTTTTCACCTAAAAATTAATGTAACTGATTAATTTAATCTCATGCCTGCTAAAAGCTTTGTACCTGCAAGTGTCCAAACACTACTTAAGCTTTTTTTGTTGGATGAGAAGCTTAGAATTCACTTGCTCTGAGTTTAGAACATGCCATTCCTAACAGAGTTGTTCTAAAGCTAAGCTTTTGGAAGTATCACTCTTCCATAAAGACAGATGTCTATCCTGTTACTTCTTAGAGAAAGCAACTCATCTCTATCCTTCTCCATAATTTGCAGGAACAATTATTTGAGAAGGCAGTGGAAGTCTAAATTATCATACATCCACTGGTGTAGTCCTTTTAACTCAACTGGTCAGTCTTGGCCTACATTAGCTTGTTGCAGTGCGCTCCCCCCCCCCTCCTTGTTCCCATAACCCCCCTGTTCCTGCCATACAGGGACTGTGTCCCCGCCCCTGCTCGTCGGTGTATATTATGCTGTCAAGCCCAGCTTGGGGCTCTTCATCCCCCATTCCCCTGTGTTCCTGGAACCTCCGCTCCCCAGAATAAACCTGCTTGAAGAGCCATTCCTGCCTATTTTACTTCCTCCTGCGCCTTTACAATCGGAGGGTGGACGCAGGCCAACCGATTCACCGGAGCAGCCCCGCCTCGGCACGAGACATCCGTGCGCTGCCCTGGAGCACCGCAGCCAGAGAGAGCGAGCACACGCTCGGGCCGGGGGGGCAGGCTTCTGGGAGCGAGCCCCTGAACTGCCTCCCGCAGACTAAAGCGGCGGCCAACCATCTTGCGAGCCACTGCAAAAGATCTTGCCGCTTCTCTCCGGAAGAGATAATGCAACATCTGGATATTTCCTTTTCTCACAGAGGTGGCACTAGAACCAAACCTAGAGGCTACTCTCTGCTTCTACTTGACATCTTTCTAAACAGGTGCACAATACCTGTTCTCATACAAGACGGGTGCACAAGGGAGACCTTCAAGTACAGGTGCCTTTCTGTACATTGGAAGAGCTAACATGGCAAATCCTTCCAGCCTGGGGACCAAGGGTACCTCTGCTGGAAATGGGGACATGGGCCATTCCCTTGGTTCCTGTCACTGGTCACCAGAGAGAAGACATCAGTGCTGCTCCTCTGCTTCCTCTCATGAGGAAGTTGTAGACTGCTACGATGGTGTGTTCCTAGTTCTGCCTCAAAAATTTACATGTCAAAAATTAACATGTCCAGACTGAGGATACTGTCTGCAGGTGTGATAAAAACTCTTGTGGGCAGCCTGGCTGTCTAATCACAGCTGTGGGAAAGATCCTCAATGCCGACCTTCACCCTGCCCAGGCAGAGTGGTACAGGCAGGATGAGTCCCTTGGCACTGCCTGTGTTTGTGTGAGGGCTCTGTGTGCTGTCAGTTTACTGAACAATAATGTACTGAACAATGTATGTGGTGTGTATCTGAGCTCTGCAGGCATGCTCACTGCTGGTTGGAATAGGGGGCATGGAGCTTCAGCTGCGTCCTGTCTGCAAGGTTTGCCAATTCCAAACCAATACGTTTGCTTCTGCACCAGAAACTCATTTCCTGTGGACACATCCTGTATGATCCCAAGTGTTTTCAAAGCTGTGGCTTACCAGGACAGTTCATTCTGTGTGAAAGCACTCTCTGTGTTTAGGTGGCACTTAAGTGACTCCAGCCACTTTTGTTACTGATTGGAGCAAAATTATCCCACTTTTCTCTTACAGATACAGTCAATAAAATACAGAGCCAGTGAGGGATAGTCATACCCTGGACAGGGGTAACTTTGGGATGGATGTGTGCCTTGATATCGCAATTAGGTTACACTGAACCAAGCTCATCAGAGGAGAGTGGTTTCACCACAGCTGCAGGCTCACCAGCAGGACATTTCCCCCACATGCCCTGGCTGACAGGTGCTGGGCCGTTTCTCAGCTGCAAAGTACCACTGAGTTGCCCTCCCTGCAAGGATTTCAACAGAGCCTGGCCACAGTGTCTCCACTCTGCTCTCCTCTCTGTTCCATCTTCCTTAGCAGGTGCTATGGATGCAGATTTTGTGCATGAGGAATCATCATGGAATAGCTTTTGAGCATGCCAACCATATTCCATCCAGGGAGCAGCAACTGTATTTTACCCTATAATTCCTGTACCGTTATAACTTCTGTTAAGATGCAAATATAATTTCTCAGTTTCCTCTAATTTTATCCCCAGTCCCATACTAGGAATTTAATTTTTTTTTGTAAGTCTGATTTGATTATGACAAGGTTATAACTAAATAGGTTATTCTATTTCATCTTTTTTATATATTGGCACAACATTAATTTTTGTTCCAGATGTTTCCTGAACGTCCTCTATGTTTCAATACTTTTGAAAATCAATCTTGACAGTGTAGAGGACTCCTCTGACACTTCTGTTATAATTCTTTGATGCAAATTACATAGACATGCTGATGGTACATCCAAGTGAGAGGGAGAGTGAGAGTTTAACATCCTTCAGAGTAACTTTTGTAATGGAAATTTTTATCATGAACTATGAAGGGACTATATTATCTGGATGTTTCCCAAAAGAGAACAGAGATACTGAACGAAACCTTTTACTTTGTCCAATGATAACCATTCCAGATTCACAATATTTTATTTTATTCCACATTCAAACACAAAGAAGCCATGCCCCAAACAGAAAACTAACCACGTATTTTCCTTGCTTATTTGCTACCCTGGAAACTTTGGGTCCATAACTTAAGACAGTGTATTGAAACTGCTTTGCCATGATGTGCACGGATGGGGAAATTCCCAGGAGGCCTCCTGAGGCTCCACAGCCACATTAACTCACAGAAAACACATAGCAGGAAAAGGCACAGAGATATTAATTTCACTAAGCAGCTGAAGGGTTGCAATTATATTTTACTATGTCTTTACTTTGACATGGTGATTGGTCACATTTACACTAGAATAAAAGTGAAAAAGAAGCAGAATCAACAATCCAAACAAAATCTACTTGATGGAGATCTTAACCCTTCTCCATACACCCTAGACCTGACATAGCCATTGCTCCCATCCACAGTGTGGAAAGACAGCTCAAAAACATTGCTTCTACTTACGCTGGCTTTATGTAGGAAAAGTGGGTTTTTTTCTTAGTCTGTAATACTTGTTTATAATTCTGAGATGCTAACTTCTTATTGGGCTGATCAGAGGGAGTACACTTAGTAATCCTGATTACTATAATTAAGCTGTATATTTGAAGGGATAAAAGAGAAAGAGAGATAGAGAGAAAAAGGGATAAAAGAACGGTCTCTTCTCTTTGCAGAGAGAATGGACAGCTAGGGCTTTACATGTATTCTATTTAGGATCCATTTTTTTGTTTGCTATTACAGGTTTGTTTTACTTTTTTTTCTCTTAATTTGAAATCTTAAACAGAAATTTTTCTTTGTAAAATGTACAGCCATAATTGTAAAATTAAATAGGCAAAATACCACATTTTGGTAGATCTGACATCTTCTTTTCAATGGTCATTAAATTGTGGAGTTATAGGTATAATATTCCTGACACCAGTGGTCTTAAGTAAAATAATTACAAACCCTTTACTTAAAATATAATAATATTAAAGCAAATTTACTTTAGAAAGCTGAAATGCATCACTGATACTTTTCCAATATTTCAAATGCTGTTTGCACTCTGGCTTGTATGATTTAACTTATCACACAGAATTATACTTTTTTGTTTGTGTTTTGTGATTAATTCCATCTGCAAAGCTCAAGTCTGCTGATTTTTTACGTCTGTAATCAGCTGTGCAATCAGACAACTAAAGGAGTTGAATAACTCAACTAGTTTGCATGCATTTCCAAAAAAAAACCCCTGCAAATATGAGAGGGGGGAAGTATCATCCTAGCATTAGTGAACAATAATTGAAGACTGCTCAGCTCTGCTATGGACTTTAGAAAGGGGTAAGATTTCGCAACGGTGATGATTCTTACTCCAAGCATTTTGAATACACAGGCAGTTCTGCATTCCTGGTGCAAGGTGCTCTGGGCACTGAAGGTGGCTCCTGACACCAAAGGGGATTCAGTGAGGTCTGAATTGCCATCTGGCCACTCTGCAGCAATCACATAATCACTGATCATATGCACATTTTGCTCATCGTCATTGATACTTTTTTCCTATCTTTCCCTTGGGATAACACTATTAATGTCAGCTTCTTTATGTCATAGAAGCTCTCCTAGCTTACAATAGTCTAGTTATTCATCCTGGCTGTACACGGTAAACATGGTCCATGCAATAGATTGGCTTTGCATTTCAGGAGTCCCAGTGAATTTTCTTTAATCATCAACATAAAAAAAGTGATTTTTGTTCAAATCACTAGCGATAACTGTGCCAGCATGCTGGGTTGTAAACTGAGAAATCTGAGGATAAGATTCACTGTAAAACAAAGATCTAGATGGTGTTTCCCCATAAAAATCCTTGATGAGGTGATAAATTTTACCTTTTGACAAATAAATCTCAGGCTGTTTTTCATTTAATTAGTAGAATGCACAATTTCCCTCTTCACATTTGAAGTAGTTTGTGTTTTCCCTGGGTACCTTCTGGGTCAGAGTCTGTTATCAAAGATGAGGACTCTGTCTAATTAATAAGTGCAAACAACCACGGGAACTCGGAATTCTTGGACTCTTTGGTTTTGAATGGATTATATAAAATTTTATTAGATATTTCGTTGGAAATTTTACTTTTAAAGAGAAAAGTTACTGAGCAAAACAGATAAGAACAACAAATTTTTGGTTTTTTCTATGGGTACAAACCTCAGCTATTAAAATAATATTAATTTGGCAAGAACAGTTGAATATTTTTGATTATCAAGGCAAGTGACATTAATTCAGATACATTTGAAGAGAGCATTTATCTTATTTTTTTTTTATGTAAACCTAACAGAACTTAAAAATACCATACCAAGAATGACACATCAGCCATGAAACCCAGCAGGGAAGATGGTATTTAATCACTAGTATTAGAGTCACATAAGTGTTGATGACATCTTCAAAGATGAAATCATACGAAACACATCAAGTGTTCAATCTTATCAAATATATTGATCTATTGTTAGGAATTTGAATATATATTAATCCTTGCACTTAACTTGAAGCACATGCTAAACCCAAATGTTTATACCTGGCAGGGGGAGGGGAAGAGGAAGGTAACAGGGGAGAGAGAAAGATGGGCTAAAAGGAGATTGCCTGCCTATACTTGTGTGATGTATAGCCCATTTAACAGAGGACTTCATGAGCTGCAATTACCTGTGCCTCTCATGAGAGATATTTTTCCTTCATTCTAGCCATCCTAGTCAAACAAAAAATGTGCGTGGCACACTTTTAGTCTTATCACTGCCACCAAAACAGGTAGGAAGATGCTATCATAATTTGTTATAAATCATTATAGTCTGCAGTACCTTTTAACATTTTCTATAGAATTATTTACATCAATTAATTGCTGATAGGATTTGCCTAGCCTCATGGCACAAAGTGGATTGGATATTTAGCTACAGAACAAATTCAGTGCACAGAACTAATGGCAGTCTTCCAGCAAAACACAATCTTCCTGAAGTCAGATGTTTTTCTAGTCTCAAATGGTAATTTGTCCTTATCAAGATCTTAGAAACAGCACATCTGAGAAAATAATTTTATTCTGTCCTGGTTCCAAACAAGACAGGGTTAATTTGTGCTGTAGCCAGGAGCGGGCATGGATGAGATCCACCTCATGTTGTTGCTGGGGGCAGGAGGAAGGGATTGTCTCTTCCAGGTAGAAGGCTCGGTTGAGAAAATGTGGCAGAGGGAGACATCTGATATTGTCTATTATCAGGGAGTTTTTATGCGTGGATAATTCCTTTTCTTATACCAATTCTTATCAATATTGTTGCTGCTACTCCTTGTTTTCTTGTCTCATTGCTGTTGCCAGTAAATTGTTCTTATCTCAACACATGATCTTTACCTTTTGTGCCTCCAATTCCCATCTCTCACCGTCCGCAGGAGAAGTGGAGGGGAAAATTGGGGGGAGTGAGTGGTTGCATGGTTTTAGTGGGAGCACCAAATTGGAGAAAACCATTCCTAAACCATGACCACTAGCAGGTCTCTGAAGTGACTATTTTGTTTGGCAGTTATTTAACTCTTATAACCAAACAAACACTAAAAATTAACCAAACAACAGCAAAAAAAAAAAAAACCCAAACAAAACCAAACCCCCCAGAAAACCACAAAACCAAACAAACCAACTAATACTCCTATAAAAAAGACATTTTAATAACAACAAACAAGGCCAGTACTGTGGTAGTACCTTTAGATGACTTAAGGGAAGGAAAGGTGTAAGCAGAAAGGTTTGTAAATTTTTGAATTAAGAATGCAGTGTGTTGTGTAAAAATAACAGGCAGACTAGAACAAATGACTATGAGGGCTCCCAAAGGATGGTCTCAGTCGCCTTTGTAAGAACACTTCTCAGATACTCAGCATGCAATCTCTCCCAGACAGGCTGTCCTAAATGTGTAATTTTTTGTATGCTCAATATATCAATTAGAAGCAGATATAATAGAAGTATAGATTATTTACAGATTAGTTAGTTTGGGTAGTGATACTACCACAGAAGATCAGTGATAGAGGTAGCTGTAAATCTTAATCCATGCATGAGGTAAATGTTAATGCAGTTAGCTTGCTCTGCAAAGGATGCTTCATGTTGGGTGCTGTTATTTGCTATACATCCATCTAGGTAGTCTACACCTGGAAATGTCACCTACAGTATCATTGGAAAAGGAAACGTAAACCTCCCCATGGGTTGCTCATACTAAGCGTTTAGTTCTTTAAGCAGTGTCTCTTTAAAGCAGAGTTGATTGTGATAATTCCATTTTCTGGGGAAGGTTGGTAACCTAAGTAAATATCATTGAGAAATATCCATTTTTTTTAAAGCTTGGAAGTAGAAGAGCCAAACAGATCTTATAATCAGAAATGTCTTCCACGTCAATGCAGCAAGCAGGCAGGATCCATCTTTCCTTCCTTCCTTCCTTCCTTCCTTCCTTCCTTCCTTCCTTCCTTCCTTCCTTCTTTCCCTCCTTCCTTCCTTCTTCCTCCAGCAAAATTTCACACAGGTGTGAACTTCACTAAGGATACAGAACTCTCTGCTGACGTTATAAGGAGATTTAATTTCATATCAGATAAAGAATTAGCTTTAGGAAGAGAACAGATGACAGCTGTGCACCAGCTCCTTTCATGTAGATGTCAAAAAGTCCTTCGTACCAGAAGAGGTTTGCAAGCTATTTCTGATACAGTTGAGTCTTCACTAGAAAATCAGAACTGAAAGGACCTGTGCCCTTTAGACAATTTCACAAACCAAGTTCTGTCAATCAACAAAAACCACAATTATTTGATGAATGGAATGTGTTTAGGACACATGGAAAGTGTTTAGGACACTCTAGACAAAAAAAAATTTATTTCCAAACATGGATTTCAGTTACATATGTGATCTATAACATTGATTAAATCATTACTAAGAGTTACATAACATAGGCTGAGGAAACATGACAGGATGGAATTACATGATTAATAAATCTCCTCACAGTAAGATTTGCTTTAGAGAGGGGAAAAATCCACCATGTTTTTCTGTCTCATATTGCACTGAAAAACATAAAATCAGTTACCTGATACATTTGGCCTGAAAAAACCCGAATGCTGTGGGTTTTGCAATATTTCAGATGCAGCCATCAATAAGAACAATGTTGAGGGCTATAATGGATCAGTTTACAAGGCTGCAGTCATAGGTCTCCAGGAAATCCATTTTGACTTAATCAGCTTTCCAATTTTTCAGGTAAAATGTAGCAGTTCTGGATCATATCCAAGAATGAGGACACAGTAATAAAACGATTCAATAAATTTTGCATAGTCTTCACAATTTTTAAATCAAGATGCTATTTTAGCAAACATTAACACTTGTTTTCCCTCATGTTCCTTATTCCTCCCCATTTTTTGGTACTGTAATGAAAACTCTTCTCTCCCTACTTAAAAACAGCTCATGATATCCATGTCTCTGCAGTAATTCTGCAGCAGGTTAAATATGCAAAATATTTCTATGTGACAAAACTACCGTTTGCTGAAATTACATTCTACTACAGCAAAAAGACACTTCACTAGGTAGAACCCTAATGAACGTCTTTCAGCATTCTCCATAAAGGAAAAACATTCCCTAGTGTAGCACTTATCTTCTCTTTCTTCAGTACAACTACCACGGTCCAGTGCTTGACCATGTCTCAGCTGATTTACTCAGGAGCATGAGAAGCAGCAGCTGAGATAACCACTGAGAACAGCGGCTGTTCTCGTATGTCACAAAGTCACTTCTCTGCATTTCTGGCTAAGTGTACAGAAATTTCTCTGCAAGTTAAGCCTAACTGCATTTCACATATTTTTGTTTACCTCTAAAGTCCATGTGCAATAGAAAAAATTGAGAAGAGAAATAAACCTTGTACATTTCTGAATTTGTTTGGTTAACAGCTAGAACAACTCCTTTTCATGGTCTCAGGCAGAGACTCAGAGGAGGCTCAGAATGACTGATCTGTGTGTGTCTTCCTCTTGCCCTTAGATGTTTCTACCTAACCTGCTTTTGGAAAAAGTCATTGGGAATCAAACTATTTTGTAGAAACACCATATCTATATTCGTCCCCAAACAAGCTACATCATTTTATGAGGAGCTGGTGGCAAGTGTATTTTTCTATCAGCTGTAGATCTATGTGATCTCCTACTAAACACTTCCTCTTCACAAAAAGCACAAGGGTTATCCGGACAAAGAATCTCTAGTTTGAAATTCCTAATGCTTTTCATTTTATCACATTGGAGTGTAAGATAGCAGTTTTACCTGCAGCCATACAGTGATGTGGATTGGATACTGCTACTATTAGACACATTGCCCACATTCTACGTATGTAGGTAGAAGTAATCAATTAAATTACTAGCAATACATCCAGATGATACAGTGGAAACTTTGTCAAATTTACAGGAAACTTCATTAACCTCGGTTCTCTAACTTCCGAAGTTCTCTAAATGAGGAAAAGTTGTTGTCTGTACAGCTCTTTGTGAAAGGAGTAGTCAATAACACCACCATAATACACTTTATTTAAGTAGTCATGATATCATGGATGAAATACAGTCAAAATCAATATCCCCTTCTATGGACAAATTGCTCTAGCTGCCATAGGGATTGACTCTTATCTGTAGAAACCTGTGTTTCATAACAGAGTGCCTTTGCATAAGTTTTTGAGTTGAGTTTTGCTTCTGTTAATGCAAAAAACTTTCCCGTCATAATTACTGCTTTTACAGTTTTGCTAAGGACAAGTGGAAGACTTTACCGTTTCTCTTCTTTCATTCCAATGGAGTGCCAGGTCCTAGATGGTTTATACCATGGGTCACGTCCTTGTCTCCAGCTCCTTTCTTCTACCATTCTGTTCTTCTCCACTAAATAATACCCTCTCTGCTACTTTTTGAATAAAAAGGAACTCTGGATATTAACAACGATCCTGTTAATGTTTTATTTCATGTTCCAGTTTCATATTGCAGATATTCTGGGGAAAGAGCCACAAAGAGAGAAGCGAGAGCTGGAATGCTCTCTCTCTGCTGAGGCTTGTTTTAATCACAAGAATGAGCCAGCACCTGACATTTTGAATATGATGGCTTAGAGCCCATAAATCAAAGTGCTGAGGAGCAGAAGTAATAAACAGCCTTTCTTATGCTGCCCCCTGCCCTCTAGTATATACACCTATTATTTTTTTACACTGAGCTACCTGCTGTAAACACAGCCACTGGTACATGCAGTGAGCCCTCCTGACAGGGATGGCTTCCTTGGCTCTTGGAAGTTCTGGAAGGGGCTTTAGTTTGAGTTCTTGCCCTTCTTCTGTCCTTCATTATAATAAGGTAATTAGACTCACAACTTAAGACTTGTTGGCCAAAGGGAAGGTTAACATAAAGTGTTGATGAGAGCCATGCTTCCCTTGGGACAGAGAAGTGTTCTGAGAGAAGTCCTTTTCCTCCATTCCACTATTTCAAATTATTTCCATTAGTTTAACAAAAATAGCAGTCCTACCTTCTCAATGCCAAAAAAGAGTAAATTCACTGAAGATACAAAGTGGTTAAATTAGGAACAAATGCATGGAAACAAATTAATTGGAAAAAAAGGGATTGCTATATTGTTATAGTTTAACATTTTTCTAATATAAAAAATTAGTAACAAATTTTTCATATGGCCTGGAGAATTGTGGAATTTACTGCCTAGCTAGTGTACTTGGTGTCTAAATTCATCTACATTAAAAAAAAAAAAAAAAAAAAAAAAGGCAGATTTCTGTATGGATAACCAGTATCTAGAGCTAGCAAGAAAGCAGCAAATTTCAAGTTTCATTCTCTATTTGTTAAAGATACATATGAATTTTAAACTAGTATAAAATAATTTCATTTTTTCTTATTATGAATTTTCTTGCAATTTTTTTTCTAATTTGGATTCTAGTGAACACATTTTTTGAAATATATGCAACATGAGCTATTCCGGACAGAGGTTTCTTTGGTTTAAGTATAGCATTCTTTTGAAAGACATCTAATCCAAATGAGGAATGAATATTTCAGCTTTTTCTGGTCTTTATTTGTAGAAGGCAAATGCCTAGCTTCACAGAAGTCAGACTGCATTTTAAAATTAATCCTGTTCCAAGGTAATGAATTTTTATTTGAATATATTCAACGAAACCCCATTTATGTGTATCTTTGCAACCTGGAAATTCTACCACAATTAATCCCATTGAAGTTCCAGTAAAATGTAAATCCTAAATCACTTGTGAGGTAGAAAGGAGTTTAAGTTCCAGTACAACAGTTTGTATATCACCAATTTCTCTTCCTCTTTTTTTTTTTTTTTTTTTTTTTATTTTAAATTTATTTTCATGACTGAATTTAGCTGCATCTTGCTGCACTGATCCTATTTTCCAATGGTAAAAACCTGGTCATTAATTTTTGCCTTTATTTTCTGGAGGCTGGAATCCTTCTCATGATATGTTTGAAGCACATGTTGTATACTAAGCCAAATAAAGTTAAATGTATCCTTAAAATTAAGCTGGTGCTTATTCTTTGCTTAATAAAAATGAATTAAGCATGTGTTAACTATTTACTGGGATTGAAGTCTGCTTGCTGAGTTAGAGGATAGACTTTTTGGATTAGTTTTTAACAGTCATCTTCATAAAAACACAGATGGAGCATTCAAATGTCCTGATTGCTCACATGTTCTCATGATCTGTAGCCAGGATCTGGTATGGATTTTTTTCAGTTCAGTCAGAACAGGACTTCATCTGGAAAGCAGCAGATGGAAGGAAGGGAGGGGATCCAAGTTTTTAATCCTTTTTTTCTTTTTTTTCTTTTCTGAACAGATGTTGTTGAGATGATCGAGCTACAGAGCCACAAATCCAACCAAAAACTGGGTAAAGAAATATATACAAACATATGTTGATACTTGGCACATGGTTAATCAGGCAGGCTACAGTCATCTACTGCTGACACGAGTATCTCCCTCGCCTATAATGGAGATGACGGGATTTTTAGGGCTACTGTAGAAGAAAGATTTGTGTGCTGTTTTGATTTCTCATTCAGTCAAGAGAAAAGCTAACAACAACAGTGAAAATTACTTTAGTAACAATTAAATGGTTCAGCACAGGACCAGGAAGTTGGTGAACAACAAGTTGAAAAGTACATGGAAGAGAATTTTACCAGAATGATGGGAAGGTTATAGCATATGGCTCAGGTTCACACATTTCAGTTTGGGACCATAATTTCACTGACAACTGTCAGGTGGGACACTAAATAAATGGAAAAATAATTGTATGGGATAGGATTTGCTGATGAGCTAAGGAACAGTATTTTTCAGACTATTAATTTTCATAAAGATATGGCTATTAAATTAGAACTATGCTGATCTTACCATGGTGGTCACTATGAAATAATTCTGATTTTGTCAGTGATATATTTACTGCATCTACATCTTTAAAAACAAAATTCATTACTTTGATGACAATTCCTTCAAAGTAAAGTATAAATGAGATGTCTCACTTCTATTTTTTTGCAAAACTCACCAGTTAAATTAAATATATGCAAAACTCTGAAAAAGTTACTAATTACAGCTTATTAAAGCTTCTTCTACCTCGTAACTTCCTTGTTGAAATTCAGTAATTATGAATGAAGGGGATCCCAACAGGCACCTGTTTTACACTTGAAAGCTCAGAATTATTGCTCTACAGTAAAACTTTGTGCTATGTCACATAAGTCAAAGGAGGAATTGTACAGCAATATTTCTGTTATCTTGTCTGAGAAGACCAGAAATTGAGTTCAGGTTGGATGGGACAGGTTGTTGTCACTATACAAAGTTATGACTGCAATATCCATGGCCAAAACAAGCAACATAATATAGAAAATACTTACATTGAATCATTATTTACTCTTTTTTGAAAAAATGCCTCCGGATCCTTAGAATGGAAAGTATTTAACTGCAAAGCATTATACTATATGTATAAAAATATTCTGGTATAATCTAGGTCATATCTGACTGACCGTATAGAATAAAATGTCCTTAATTTCTTGAGGTATAAACAGACTACTATAAAAGAAAATAATAACAGTCTGCATAAAAGATGTGAAAATTTGAGGTTTTTATAAATACTGAAGGAAGAAAATCTAAGGAAACTCACCATGAATACTGAAGGGTCTGTAATTCATTAACTTCTGTTCCTGGCAAAACACTCTTAAATCTAAAACAGTTAAACACCAGGAAAGCCTAGAAAATATTTTTGTGAGGAAGATCATATATAAACATATAATATTAAAAAAACCCAAGGTCAGAGCAGCTTTCTCATAATACATGGAAATTATTTGATTTGACATATTTCAGGCCTCTTGTCTTTATGTAGTTTGATATTTTATCAAGACTGTGAAGTACCTCATGGATACTCATTAGAAATGTAGGGATTTAAGTGCTGAATACAATAATTAATTTTTTAAAACTGTCACAAAGTTACATAAAAACTACAGCTTTCTTTAGACAAGGTAAAAGACATTGCTTCCATCATGTCATACATGTAATTGTGAACTCCACTAAAACCTGTCAATGTATCTAGCATTTTATAAAGAGGCCCTTACCCTTGTACTGACAAGATGCCAGAAAGAGACAGAAGTAAGAGGGACAGTTGACTACATAAACATTTAATTGAAATTATGGTAGCCAGAAAAATAAATTTTAAGTATTTATCTAAACCAAATCCACAATTTCTGCACTTTAAAAATACATAGCAAAACTCTTTGTAGGGAAATTGGCAAAAAACAAGGGCTCAAGGACAGGGTAAGACGGAAATTGAGGACAGCCTACAGAAAGCTATTTGGATAAAGGAGTTAGGGTCATAACTTTATCATAACTGAAGCACAGAGACAGGAAACACTAATTTCACAAGAATGAAAGGGAAGGCTACATGGCACATGGGAAGGAAGAAGGATATAAGGAAATGAAAGAAACAAGATGCAAAGCCTTTTGGCTAAATTCTAAGATCATATAACCTTGTACAGCTCCTAGCAGGTGATCAAAATATCAGAAAATATAACAACAGAATTACAGAATAATGGAGGTTTTAAGGGATGTCTGGAAGTCATCTCATTCAATCTCTAAGAAGAAAACAAAAAAGCACAGAAAGTGACGGCGATTGAAAAATGGATTAAGCAGTGTGATGCTGTAAAGATATTTTATTGGTAGAAGGCACAGATATTTATACTGTTTTAGTTTTTGTTTAACAATTTTTAATTGTTCTGTTTATGTGCGATTTAGTACATAGCAGGCCATGATGTATACTTTTTCTTTTGTGCAATTATTTATTACAGCAGGCTGTTCTGTTCTTTGGGAGGGGGACACAGTTTCTGCAGTTCTTTCTTTATGTATCTTTTTCAGTCTCTGCAATTCTTCTTTTTCATAGCTTTTTTTCACAGTTCTTGCTATACAGTCTTCAGTAATTCAAGTGTACTGTTCATGTCGTTTAACTCATTCTGCTCTGCAACAAGAAAGTACAACACAACCCCTGTTGCAAAGAAGTGGGGAAAAAAAGAAAAAAGACAACACAATACAACTGGAATAGATGGGCAAGTATGGGATGGAGAAAAGGATAAACATATTGATAGCAATAACGGTGTCAAAAACATTATAATGGGATAAAAGTCAATCCAGAACAGACTTCTGATTAAGATGTAAACAGTAAGTAATTCAGGAGGAAACAGAACAAGAAGCTTCCAATGCAGTTACAATAAATTGTCTAAACAGTTTCATAATATTCCCAGAAAACATCATGATGTGAATAGAACAAGACTGGGTTCACTTAACAGAAAGATGCTGCTTTAATTTAGCATTTATTAAAAGGACAAATCATAAATATTCCAGACAATTTATCAAAGGTACTGTGTAAAAGACTGAGTGTTAACAGGATTTTTGTGCTCTAGTTTTGAGCAAGAGAGTAAAAGATGAAAAACAATCATAAAAACAAAATAAAATTTCATTTCACTTTTAATTTATCTCCAGTCAAGTATATGCATATAGGCATTAGGCACTAATCATATGCTGGTAAACCAAACAGTTCTGGTTGGAAATCTTCCATGGACTTCAGCACCAGTGTTGCCCCCTTTTTAAGTTCTGGATTTAATCTTTCATCTGGAATCATAACCACTTGCATTCCTGCTGCCAGGGCTCCTTTGACTCCCTGTGGTGAATCTTCAAGCACAAGACACTGAGAAACAAGAAGGTGAGGGGAAAAAATAATTATAATGTTACTATGAACTTCCAATAGCTTTTTTTAAAAGAGAGAATGATCCTGAATGAAACATAGTAGGAAAACTAAATTTCGTTCTTGGCTTAGACACCTCTAATTAGAACAAGAGCAAACCTCTCAGTTTGAACATCTGCACAGTAATTAACCTTTAATTAATTTCAATTCAAAAAACATCAATACACTTACTTAAATCCCAGAAACTGGTTATCCAGATGTTCCTAAGTGCTTTTATAGGGATACGTTTAATCACGAGCTTAAAGTAAAACTAAGCAAGTGCCTAAATACCTTTATAAGCAGGCAATTTAACTTTTCCAAACCAACTTAGCAACCTGCAAAATGGCAAAAGCAGTGCTTTCACAGGTATGGTATTTCCTACACACACAAGGTGGGGAACACTAAACTACCTAGGTCAACAGTAGGACTTTGGATGAGTGGAGACAGACACTACTTATCAGAGGAGTGCTGTCAAACTCATACTCTATTTGCTTAATTCTTCCAAAGCAATGATGAGAAAGAAAACAAGCAATTATACTGGAAGGTTACATTTAGAGAAGAGAGAGTTTAGTCAGGCAGAACTTCCATGCCTTACAATACTCACAATCATTCCAGATTGCAGTTTGGAAGTGAAGTTGTTAAAAACAATCATACATTATTTATGTGGATTTTGTAACTGAATGTCAGAATATTGAATAATAAACATATAAGATAAATATATAAAAATCATATGGTCTGAAATTTTATATAATGAAAGATAATGTTTCTGGAGCTCATTCCAGAATTTATATAACGAAGCATCTCTTCCTGCCTCTTCCTGTCCATGACCTGCAAATTAAGTTTTACTTTTTGGTCATGGACAACCCAAAGCAACTTTTGGCATTCGATGATCTGAAAAATTCTGGCCTATACTGACACATGGTTTCTAACACTTCTCCAATTCATACTGTGTTTATTACCAATATTATTAGCACTGCTACTACTACTAATGCCAAAATCACTGCCACAAGTAATTTCAGTAATCGAAAACAGATGTTGGGATGGTTAGGGCAATTTTCCTCACATCTACTAATTAATGCTCTCAGGCACATGTTGTGATGACTGAAGCTGTCCAGTGCAGGGCCAGGAGTTGGACTTCGATGATCCTTGTAAGTCCTTTCCAACTCAAAATATTCTATGATTCCATGAACATACAACAGCATACTGCACCTTTTAGATTCTCAAACACACAGCTATTTCATTGCAGAACATAAAAGATGCACAGTGTTTGTTCTGGCTGTGCTCTAAGTTGCAACTTGCAAAAGCTTTATTTTTGCAAGATGTATTAAATGTCTACCTTATATACACCCATCTATCAGAGACCGTGGGAGGGGAAAAATGAAAGAACCCTCTCCTGATTTCCTTTCTTTTTAAAATATTGATTCTTGCCTTTCAACATATCAGCAACAACTTGGAGTCTGTCAAGAGAAAAGTAAAAGGTGCTTTCTACCTTGCACGTAATAAAGTAAAACTTAATTAATGATTTTCAGTGAGCCAAAGGAATCACACCAATCTCTTTTGCGCTCATTTCCTTCATACAGTCACTGCATTCCAGTTTGAACCATGTAATACTTTCAAATGTTGATCATTATCACTATTACTAACTACAAATATGTAACCAGCTGATCCTGGAAAGCTCGGTACAATTGCCATTAGAAAGGAAGCATGGCTCTGCCTATAGGTTTTGTTCTTAACAATAGCTTAGTTCATGACCTTAAGAACTCTGAGGGCAATAAATGAAACTCTGACAGGCCTTGCTTTTTGAAGAATAATCTTAAATGTTGCACAGAAGAGCATTATCAAGGCCTTTCAGAAACCTTTTCTGATCCAGCTCATACAAAAGAATGTATTCCACTCCTCTGCCTTGAAAGACCTAACTGACTTCCCATGATGTCACTAAGCTTACTGTACAAGAGGAGACGATGATTATGGAAGGCAATATGCATAATGAAAAGCTTAACTAATTCCCTGGAACTAAACACAATTAAAACTCTTAATTACCAAAGAAGCCAGGCAAATGACCCATAATTACAGTGTCTTGCATGTTGTAGGAAATAAGTGTACTAGGTCTTCCTTAAGTCTTTCTTTCTACTGAAACTTATTGTCAACAGCACAGTCACATTTTTAATGGATGACGAAAGGTTTACAGAGGTTCACACACAAAATGGATTTATTAATACATAGAGATGTTATAAACTCTTCACTGTCCTGGACCACCCACACACTAAATTTAGAGAAATGAAAGCAGCCAAGTTCTTTCCCATTTTGCATAAGTATTGCAACATCAGCATCACTCCAACTGAGAGACAGATGAGATTTATACAGACTTCAGCTGAGATTCTGGCTGCTTCTCTGCATTATTTCTAAAACTTGTGTCACTGATCAATACCACTGCTATGAGATCTCTCAAAAGGTCATACTAATATAGGACAGTTCTCACTTTGGAATGAACTAAATGCTTAAAAACGTAAAGTAGCAAAGTATATTAATTTATATTTCACTCTATGAATCTAGAAAAAGAAAAATTAATCACTTAACCAGAGGAAGAAATAATATCACTGCAGCACCTCATTACCTCACCCTCCTACATTAAATGCAAGAATATAAGAAAAGAGCTAGGCTCTTGGTATGCACAGCAGGCCCTCTCTAACCCATATACTGCAAAAGTCTGGATGGAATAATTACATGACTAACAGGGATATCCGTAAGTGTTTTTGACGTTAGTGATAACCAGAAGGTTGTGAGGATAAAAGATAAAAATCAGTTTTAAAATTAGGATTTTGGAAAACCTGTGAATGTAATATATATACATAGGGAGTGCTTATCAAACAAGTATCCTTGATCACATACAACACTACTATATCAGTTCTAAAACAGACTGAAGGATGAGACTAAAGATGCCATGATTTATACGCACAGAATTAATCTGCAAGCTTAACACTACCGTCTATTGTTCTATACAGAAAGAATGAAAAGAAAGTTCTTATCATCTGTCCTCGAATGACACAGAAACATTTGGTATCAGAATGCGACATATTATGTTTTGGGCTTCTTATGGATTGCATCTTATACTCTGTAACTTCTTTGTTTTTAATTGTTTTCCCCCTTCATAATCAAATGAACTGGTCAAAAGCGTGATGGGTGATTTGTAAAATTTGCACTGTAGAAATATTTGGTACCCTTATACATAAAATTATGTATACATGCACAATACAGTCTTTTATAAGTGTTTAAGGACTAATTCAAATTTCATCATAGCTTTAAAAAAAGCCCCAAGACAGGCTGCAGGAAGAAATTCACCAAGTACAGCTAGGTCACATGGAAATCAGGATGACACTTGATTTCTGTAAACCAGAAGGTGCTCAGGCCTTTCATTTCTACAGGTAACTCACTGACTGTTCATTGCCAGAAGTATTTTTACTCGTTTCTTTGTGAAAAACTAGCCCATACTATATGGTTAAAATTCAAAACTAAGTACCATGTAAGAAGTAAATTATCAGTCTGAAGGATATTACTATTGCAATCATGGTTTGTGGCTTGTTCAACAACTTTTGTGATTTTTCCTCGCTCGACTTTTTCTAGATTTTCAAAATAATTCCAGTACTAACCAACTGTGTTAGTCGTGTGAGTGACCCAGACATTTTCAAAAACCATAATATAATTCAGAATACAACACAGATCCATCCATATCCCATACAAAATGCTGAGATGCTTAAAAGGTGCTGTTTGTCATTTACAGGTGGTGGCGGAAATTCACAAAAAGAAAGAGGAAACAACAATTTTAACATCATAACACAGATGCTGGGCTATTTTTTAGCTCAACTTATGTTTTCTTTTTTCCTATGTTTTGATTTTCCAAACACCTGGGAACAAGGGGAAAATGTATTTCTGGGTGACCCATTTACCACCAGAGTTACTCAAACATTATTGAATAAATCCATTTTAAGCAGCTGCAATATTTTCAATTTTGGTCTCCTACTGTGGTACTTCTCTGATTAATTAACAAAAAACAATAATGAAATAATGTGATTAATGTTTCTTTCCTAATCTTTGGATTTATACTCCTTCCAGAAATAGTTGGGAAAAGTCCCAGTAGTGAATACAATAAAGAATTACATTTCATTTTATTTTAAGGACATGTGCCAATTTGACCAGCCAGGGATAACAGAATCATATTAAATATGCTATTAAGGAAGTAATGCAGCTTAAAGCCCCACAACTTAGTTCCATTAAGGAAAACGAGGAGTAAGCCAAGATGTTTTTAAATGCTATAACAAATGAATAAACAAGCTGGAAACTTAAAATCAAATGAATTAAGCACCAGAGTATTCAGAATACTAACTACAGCCACCATTCTTTATGAGTCAATGATTCATATTAAGAACTGTTTGGAAATTACATGCACATAAGCTTTTTAATTCAGATTTTTATTAACTCACTACTAGGAGTATGTTGCAGACCAATATAAAAATCAAGTTATTTACCATAAAACTTACGAAACAAAAAATCATTAGCATAATTTCAAAAAAGAAAAAAGAAAAAAAGTGTTATATCTGCACATAATTAGATCACTCTACATTTCTAGCTCTTGCATAAATGCCACTTTACATTTCAGACCACACCAGCAGTTTCTCTCTCACAAACCAGTTCACAGAACGTTATCTCAAGGAAGGCCCGAAGGAATAAAATGGTTTGGATGGGGAAGAAGGAGGAGAAATTTCATATTGCTTGTTTTCAAGACTTGATCAAATGAAAGAAAGTGTTTCTGTGAGTGACAGTCAGCCCCAGACACAGCGGCTCTGTGAGGCAGGGAGAAGGTCACATTTACATGCGGGGTTACTCTGATCATTCCGGATGGCTGGAGCACTCTTTTCACAGAGCACAGTGTGTTTAGAGGACAGCACACTGGGAACTTTGTATGGTAACTTGTGTTACAGGTCTCAAGAAATTCCCAGGCGTTTCTGAAACAGTGTCCAATTATCCCGGCAGCAGAAATCTAACTCAATCAACTGCAGCTTGTATTAGCCATTGAAGGGTATTGTTCTTTGATGGAGAACACAAGGCAAATACTCAAGATGTTCTCTACTGAGGCTACTCATATTGCATAACATGCTGGAGTTTTATGTCACTTATCTTTAAAAGTGGCCTAAAAAGTAACTCTGTACAATGAAATTGTTAATTTGTGCTGCCTTCCCTTCCACAGAGAACTGTCTTTACCAAACCCACCGACTTCCTTGTGTAATACACAACACATTCAAGCAATGCATCTTGCACACAGAGCTCAGAACTGTAGAACAAAATACAGTGAGAGGGGTGCCTGAAGGCCATTTGGAAACACCCTATTCAACACATGTCCAGCCAAAGCAGGCTGCTCAGGTCCTTGGCCTGGTGAGCTTTGAGCATTTTCAAGTATGCAGATTCCACATACCTCCTGGACACCTGTTCCTGTTTGGTGAAACCATCGCTATGGTGAAAATTGTTTCCCAAGAATCTAGGAGCTGCTTGTGTCCCCCCTTCTGCCTGTTGCCTACTGCATGATCACGCTGCACCTTGGAGAAGGTGCTGGGCCCATCTCACGAGCAAAACACATCAGAGATATGAACCAGGTTCACCCAAAGGAGGAACTGTTTTGAGGCATCCAAATCCTAAGTTTCAAACAGAAACTGGAAGTAGGCACCAAAAGTATTTCCTGAATAAAAGCCATGAACTTTTTGCCACAGAGAATGTGGACAAATCCACAGGTGCAGGCTGCCAGAGCAGGTGCTCTTCCTGTTTGTTTTGTGTAACTGGACACCATCACTTGCCTACAACTGCCTCAGCTGATTTTTTTAAAATTTATTCTGGCAATAGTTTGTTTTTTTTCTATAATGTCTCCTTGACCAGTGTTATTTTCCCATACAGAAAGACCAGCCTGCATAGTGAAATTCACATGAATTTGATCTAAACATTATTTAATTATTGTATAATCTTTGCAGTGTTAACAACAGCCCACATATGCTTCAGACATAAAGTCATTTCCTAAGTTCTTCAATAAAGAGAGAAAGGGTGAGAAGAGACATTAACCTTTAAACAGGTTTTCACTGGGAGTGCATGGAAAAGGTCCTTTTCTTCCATTCGATACAAGCTTCTCACTGAACTGTACACAAGAGTGTCAGCAGCCTGGAGTGACTTGGGGAGATATAGCTGTTATTGTTACACTTTAACTCTTCCTGATGAGGAAGAAGGGAGCCTTTCTTTCAAAATTTAAAGCTGAAAGTTATTGTAGAGAATATTTAAGATTATCAGCACAAAACTCCAAGCACAAAGCCAGAAACAACCACCTTTAAATAAAACAAACAAAACACTAACAAAATTCTAATAACTTTTTGCTATATATTTCAACTACAGGAAAAAAAAAAACATTAAAAATTACAATTCTCTCTTCTCAACATAGATTTTCAGAGGAAAGTGGAGAAGAATGTACAAAACTAAATTGGAAAAAATATTAACTCCTAAAGTTAAGAGGAATATAAATGTTCCTGTTGGGCAGTATCTGAATCATACAGGTTCATCCCTTCAACCTACCACGTTAAACCTGGCATGCCTAAAGCTGATTGCATGTGTAAACCCACAAAACAGCTGTGCAAATGTTTATGAATGCACTCTTTCAACAGTAGCCCACCTGTGGGCATTGGGTTATGGTTAGGAATATCATAATTACATCTTTTATTTTTGCAACAGCAATCTAAAAATATCATGTCTGAAATGAGAAGCCTCATTACATCAGTAGCCAGATCTATTTAAGTAACTGTCCTCATGATTTCAAAAGATGATTTCTGAGCCTCTTAGGTTGCAAAGCTGCTGACTCTGCAAGCAAATGGAGCTCAAACTCAAAATTTCTTACATAATTTTCTTTACCTGCGAAATTAGTTCTGTGCTAAATTCACTATTTCTAAAGAATGTGAAATCTACCACCAAAAAAAAAATTATAAAACCCATATTTCCACATACACTATGTATGATTTACACTTTTTGAATTATTTATTATAAGAAATAATTAATTCAATGGACCCACTCTCCTAACCCTGAATGAGGGATTAACTGTAAGTGCATGCAGGTTCTACTATAGCAATACAATTATTATTGGTAAAAACAAATTTTTTAATAAGAATGTATTAGGTATTAAGAGGAAAGTTTAAAAAAAAGTTATATTTTTTTTTTTAAGATTTCATTAGAGAAGTTGTGTTTTTCACATTAGTCTCTAGCTTTTTTTTATCAGCTTCCTTTGTTTATTTTAGGGAAGCAATAGTTACCTAGGTATTTTAAGCTATGAAAAATGCAGAGAAGGAAAGCCAGAGAATATCAAGCAGTTTTATGTGAATCAACCATTAGAACAGACTGCTCCTCTAGAAAATTTCTTTCTACTGTAAACTCCAAGCCCAAATATTTCTCTAAATAAGAAAATTAATACACTCTTAAAATGAATTCGCATGTAGAAAGTTATTTAAGTCTTAATCTCAAAATATTTCAACATGCTTTTGTCAAAATTCCCCTAATATGATCTAGCTATTTTATATACTGCATAGAAACACTTTTTAAAATGCACTGATGACACACAGTTATCAAGCTGTGCCTATTTTTCTATCAGACCAGCCCTACCAGATAAGAGAACGCTAACAGTCACTTCAACCAAAGGCTCCCAGTTCTTATTTTGACTTAGGCATGCTTACAGGAAGAGTAACAGGTCATTTTCCATGAAAGTAATAAGGTGTGCATATAAATGAATGCATCGGAGTAAACAGTGAACAAAAGTAGAAAAACATGCTTATTTAACTTCGTGTATGTATGCATATGGATAAATACATGGTGCATATGGTCTCCATACAGATAGCCTCTCTCTCTGTGGCTTAAGGCTTATTCAGTTTAAGATATATATTAGATCAGTAACTAACATAGCCATGACACTGCCTTAACATGAACATTAGTTTGGGAATACGAGCCATGGTATCAGCAACTAGTTACTATGCTTGTCACACAACTTCTGCCATGAGTAACTTCTTTTGGGTACTCAGTTCTTCAAAGAAAGAAGTTTATCAGTATCTGGGTTCTCATCAGCTTTTCTTAACATCATTTTTATCTAAAAACTCCTCCCATTCTGTATATTTCAACCACAAATAACGTTCAGATTCAGGCTATAAAGCTGACAGAGGGCAGACTAATTCAAAAGGAAAACTACCATGTATTTGCCTGTAAAACAACCTCTCACGGGCAAAGTCCTCAAAACACTCCATCAGGCTATACGCTTAAGTGAAAACTACTTGTTCATCCAACACAATAATGATTTTATATTAAAAGTAAGAATCACCACTTGGTGAATCTGCTGATGTGAAGTATCCTGCATTTGATGACCTTCAACAGTTTGAGTCTTTAGAAAAGGGATGAGGGCTGATTTCCTGTTTAAACTGTGTCCACGTCTCTGAGACTGTTTGAATTGTTACTCTAAAGCTTGCTGCCACATTATTTTGCTATGCAATTATTACTTATTGCTATGTAATGGACCCCACATAATATACATATATACACAGAAAATATGCAAATGATATATAAGTATTGTATGGACTCAGAATCACATGATTCCAGGATGGCTGGTTACAGCACGGTATTAATAATGCCAAGGTTGTGTGTTTGATCCCTGTATGGGCCATTCACTTCAGAGTTGGACTCATGCTCCTTGTGGGTCCCTTCCAGCTCATAATATTCTGTGGTTCTGTGATTCTGTGACTGAGATTGGAAGCAACCTCTGAAAGTCACCTGAGGCAACCCCCTGCTCAAGCACGGACACCTACAGCCCAGGAGAAGATCCAGACAGTGCTTGAGCATCTCCAAGGGGTAAGACTCCACCACCTCTCTGGGTAACCTGTAACAGTGCCCAGTCACCCTCATGGTGAAAAAGTGTTTCCTGAGGCTCAGAGGGAACCTTCTGTCTTCCAGTTTGCGTCCACTGCCTCTGGTTCTGCCATCGGGCACCACTAAAAAGTGCCTGGCTCTTTGCATTCTCCCTTCGGGTATTTACTTACATCAATGTTTCCCTGAGCCCTCTCTTCTCCAAGCTCATTTTGCCTTTCCCCAAATGCAATATGCTGAAGCCCCTTAATTTTCTTGGCGTCCCTTTGCTAGACTCCCTCCAGCAGCCCAGTATGTCTCTTGTACTAGGAAGAGCAGAACTGCACCCAGTATTTTCCAGGTATGGCCTCACCAGTGCTGAGCAGAGGGGCAGGATCAATTCCCTCAATCTGCTGGCAACACTCCTCCTCACTAGCTACCTTCGCTGCAATGGCACATTGCTGGCTCATGGTCAACTCAGTGTCCACCAGATATCGTAATTACCTTTTTTCCTGACCATAGGAAATCAATTGGGTTTTCTTTCCTGTTCAAAAGTGTGCAGCTAGATTCATTGGTGCAGAGACAGATGGCACTGTAATGGAACTTCTAAATTAAAAGGTCTGAATGACAAATGTGCAAAAAATACAGACAAAACTTATTGCTAAGTGACCATTAGAAAATCTATGATGAGAATATAAAACACTCCATTAGGAAGTGTCCCAGTCAACCCAATACTGATATAAACACATTTCTTCACAGTTAAGTCAAAGACAAATTGCCTTCTCTACGAATGCCTGCAGTCAAATTACAGAGAAGCATCTGAATGAGAGTTAATGTGCTTATAACACACACTCGTTTGGACAAAAAATCCTAGTCGTCTCTGGGTAAGCACAGTCCATCCTTCTTTTCTTTTATTTAAAAACAAATTATGTGTATTTTTATATTAGTTAGACTACCATGGCATACTGGAAAGAGTGATTTTACATTGCTCTAACCATCACAACACATGACCTGAAAGAAAGTACCTCTAATACAGAAACACAATCAGTTCAGAAATACATGCCAAGATATTGCCAAGACTCTGGATAAACTGACAAGCAGCTCAGTGCTACAAGCAGCATTTCACTGATAACTTGGAAGCTTCAGCACCCAGACATTATATAAGGATTCCCTAGGGAAACCAGACTGCAGCAGGTGTGTCAAGGTGAAAAAGTATCACTGCCACACAGTCCACTGAATTATATGTTCTGGCTACCAGGTAAAATATGCTGTGACTACAAAAAAATAAAAGAGGACAAGCTGCCTGTCAGATGAACAAGCAAAAGAGAATCTCAAATGTTGTGATTCAGTACACAGGAAATGGCTCAGGTGATTGTTTTCTCCTTTTGTTTTTGTTTTTGTTTTTTTTTTTAGAAGTTGTAGCGGTTTCTATTATATTTCAAGTCTTTGCTAATTGATTCCAGCTGCTTCTAGTGAGCTATAGGTCAGATTCATTACTGAATACAGAAAATTGATAAATCAAATAGCAAATATGTCTAAAGACTGAGGACTGAAAATCTCATCCACACATGAAGACTGACTCTGAGATTTATGTTCTGGGCCTGCAGATCTTAAGGAGCAGCTAAAAGCAGCTGTTTTATAGTCTTGAAAGGTTTTTAAGTTCTAGTCTTAGCAAGTAGAACAGTGTGAGAAAAGACACTAAAAATTCTATTTTCTCTGTTGACCCTGCATCTGCAGAAAAAAACACTTCAATACTTTTAAAGCCATAGAGAAGAGTCTCCTCATTGACAACAAAAGTAGGAATTTAACGGGTAGTTCTACTGGATATCAAGAGGATGGATTAAAACTGGAAAGAAACAATTTCTCTGTCTAGAAATATTGTTATTATAAGCTCAACTGGGTCACATTTTAACTTTGTTACCAAAAGTAACAAGAAGAAAAATCTTATGTTATCAAGTGATAATTGTCCTTTTGAGCTTGTTCACATAGATACCCAGTATCTTGCACCTTGATGAAAAGCAAAGATGTTGCTCACAACACTCAAAATGTCTTTCTCAACCAGATGTTCTTGTGCTTTGCAGCAGTAGTGCCACAGGCTTCCAGCCAAGGTTCTCTTCATGTTTTCCTACTTCCCCTAAAAACTAAGAAAGTTCTTCTCTCTGCTTTGGTTGCCTCCTGACTACCTTCCTTGAAGAAAAGGAACGCAGTTCAGGTAGGTCAATCTTAAATAAAAAAGAATCTTTCCATCCAAATATTCTGTGGTTATGAAACATCATATTACTACTAATTTCAAAGAGCATGTACGGAACATAAGCACTAAAAATTGCCAAGTTTCTACAGAGAAGGATCTGTAGAATCATATGCAGAAATACATACATATATGCACACACACATTAGTTTATGTGATAGAAGAGAGGAAGAAGAATGGCAGGAACAACAAGGGCAGGAGGGGAGCCTGAAACACCCTGGCCAGCTGCTCCCAGAGACACCCCAGCAGTCACACACCCCGTCAGCCTACCAGCAGCTCATTCCTGTGCTGCCTGATGGGGCAGGATGAGCCCCAGCAGCCCCGTGAGACCCTGGCCCAGCCACTCCTTGTGCCACAAGGCCAGACTCACACAGACATGCCGGCAGCAGAAGCTCCATGCGTCAGGGCACCCTGTGGGAATGCGAGACAGAAGGGGCTGGTGGGGTGTCAGTAGGGGCCATCTGTTCTAGGCCATTCCTGCATCAGTCTGTGTAGTCTGTCCTGTCTCCTCCAATTAAACTCCACTTCTAACGCTTTTCCTGGGCAAGGGCTTACTATTGTGCACACACATGTGCATGGAGGTCTCAGTGTCAGTCCTGCCATGGGACCCCGAGTCCCACGTGCCCATAGTGCAGCAGTGCAGTGAGGATGGGTGTCCAAGTGAGGGTGTGAGGGCTAGCAAAGAGCATGCTGGACTAGCTGGCAAGTAGGTGAAGTGTCCTGGAAGCCAGGCATGACTCTGTGGGCACAGGCACAGCCAGTCCTGACTCTTGGAGGGACAGGTAGGCACAGGGCAGCCTTGGCCAGCTGCTGTAAAGACTGTGGCATCTGGGGCTCTCCAAGAGATCTGTCTGTGTGTGCACAGGAGAGACTCTGTGGAACGATGGAAGCACAAGACTGGGATCCAGGGAAAACTGAGTACCTAAATCCAGCTGCTGGAAGGATCCTTATTGTGGGGTAAATATAGGGTAGAATTGTCTCGTATGTCTATGCATGAAAGTGACATAACAGATGACCCCACAAGATCAGCATAGGTACAGGTTTAAAAACACAGATTTAAATTCTCTAAAATTCTTAGGCTTATTCATAGCTGCAAGTTAATGGAAGGTGTCTGCACCATGAACATTTGTACTTGTTGAAGAATTACAGCATCTTAAACACTTGCCAATGAAGATGATTTTGGTTTATGTTTTCCACACCAAACAAACAAACAAACAAACAAACAAAACCCACCCAAAAAAAGCCAAAATAACAAACTGTGTGGAAGACCCATAGACAAAGGCTTTGCTAATAAAATGAAAGCCATGGTCAACTGAAATAATACTAAGCCCTTTGCTATATTTATAAAGAAATGCAAAAAGATGGTTGGCTTGTTTGGTTTTGTCAGGCAACACAAGCTTTTAATTTCTCTAGTCATTCAGACCTTCAACTAAGATTTATTAACCTGTCAAACAAAAGCCATTTTACAACATATACAACTGCAGTTCATTTCAGAACATTTATTGCTCTGTAAACAGAAAATCCAGATTCTCCTTAAACAATCTATTCCTCTTATTCCTTTTGAAGGAAGAAGGAAGGAATGGTAGTAGGAGAAATTCGAAGTGAAAAAGAAAGAAGTATTTACAAACTTATTTGCACAAATATATAAAAAGCATAAAGTTAGAAATTAAAACAGACCTTTACGGTGACTACATTAACTGAAAAAAACCATCTCCTACCTTTGGGAAATATGGATGAGAGGGGAAGGGAAAACAGAATAGGGGCACAGCTCCACATTTACTTTGCATATTTTCTGCTATGCAGCTCAGCTCAAATGGCTCTGAGAGATGTTTAGAAAGGAGGTGGTTTATCAGGAGACTGAAACAGAAGGAGCATGACACCTACCTGGAACAAGATCAGGTTATCCAGGCTCCCTTTACAGAGAAATGCGATGCTAGGGAAGGGATTACTGCTGTTTGGGGATAGAGCCTCATTTAATAGCCTACAAAGGGGAGACAGCCACAGCTGCGTGCCCCCAGTACAAACAGTAGCAAGCACTAGCAAACACACACATAAATAAATATATATATATCTATATACAAAAGGCTAGACACACAGATCAATGCAGTTATACACAGCACTCCCAAGGACCCACAGGGTCGTTCAGCTGCCTCTTCTCTAGCGCTCATACACTTGCACTCAGCCTGGCCACTGGCTCTGCAGATGTCTGGGCTGGGCCCCTGTGACCTGCAGTCCCAGGCGGGGGGCTGGCACCTCATTTTGCCCGGTTGCCAGCACCCAGATCCGTGCTCGCTCCAGCCGCTGGCACCATGGACACATGGGTCTCTGCCCAGGTCTGGTTCCTGTTGCTGGCCGCACACATGGAGACCACAGACCAGATGCCCTTCAGCCAGGAAGAGTTAGAAGTGGAATTTGCTAACACAGGACACTGGTAAGGAACTGTGCATAGCCAGACAAATGGGTCACCTATTTACACATCCAATGTTTTTTATCCCCTTATCCCTCTATTTCCCTGTAATAAATCCTGATCAAACCCCAAATTCTCTTCCTCTGCATCCCATACTGAGTGCCACACCCTAGGAAGCATCTCCCATTAGTCCAAAAGGATTGATCCAGCATTGATTCACCTTGACAGCGCTTCTGGGACAGCCCTGGGAGGGCCCAAACAGGCTGTCCCTCTGAGTCTTTAATCTGGGCTACTGCCTACCTTTGGGACTATGTGCTGCCCTGACCATATGGAGATGGGCACCTGATGGGATGATGACTTCTGTGACAGGTGTGGAAACTGTTGGGAAGGTGTGATTTGGGATCCCCCACCTGCTGTCACCTCTCTCAGCTCTTTTGTGGGTCTGCAAACAAACTTTTAACACAACCCCCAACATCTGCATCCGGTAGCAGATCTTCTTTAGGATCTACCCAGTTCTATGCAAGTTTATGTATCACATGCTCCTTGATTCCTAACATGCAAGAGCAGGAATCCAAGTAGTTTCTTTTACAGGTCTTTATAACCAGGGCCTGACATACCATACACTATGCTAAATATAGAAATCAATAGAAGAAAAAGTGATGCTCAAATCAGACATCCTATTTTTCCTTTCTTCTCAATGCTGCTATTATTCCAACGTTCAGTTTGATCCTAAAGCAATACACCACAGCATGTCACAAGCATTATTATGTCTTTATACTGCCGAGTAACTGAAATCCTTTTATTAAAATACAGCATTCTGTGATGGATTTCTTCATCCTTGGACTGACATTGAGCCTGAAGCTCTTACAAGTAATCACTTTACACAAAGCCAGATCACATACTCAACTCAGAGAAGCTAAGGACTCAATTGACAGATTTTTAAAAATGGTGTGAAAGCTGGTGAGACTGAATTGTTCTAGCAAAGAATAGACATATTTCAAAATTTCTGAGAAAAACTACACTGAAGGCCTTTTCTAAATATTCGACTTACGGAACATTTTATTCACCATTCATTAGCACTGTATTACTTAAGCAAAATCAGAGAAACAAGAAAGTTACTCCTCCAAATATTAATCATTGTAAAGAAAATTAAGGCTGTCGTTTACTAATATCAGTGGTAAAGAAGAGCTGTAAATATGAAGATATCACTAAAATAGTCTTCTGCCATCCTATTCAAAGTCAACAATCATCTTTCAAGCGTACTTGCTCTTCAACTGATTGCTAAGATGGTAAGAAAAGATAAAAAAACCAAACAAATGACAGGAGAAAGGGACAGTAATAAATTGTCCAAACACTTTAGAATTACTAGCTAATGCAATACTAGCATAGAAGATGAAACTCTGACATCAGTGTTTCTAAAGAAAACTTGATTTTGAGAGACATGCCAAAGTGCACATTTGAAGCTGACTCTTCTTTCCACTATCTTCATGAGATTTTAAATTTAGACATGTAGCATCCTAAATGTTTAAAGATTTTTTGCTGTAATGTTAGCCCTGTCACATCATCTACCAATCCTCTTGAGACAGAATGCTTAGCTTCAAGATAGTAAATGCTTTTACTATTTCAGTATATACATCATTAACTTATAGACTATTTCCTCACTCTTCATCTACACTCCCTAGAAAATGCTTGAGAAAGCCGTAAGGACAAATGGGCTACTGCACACTTTTAACTCTTTATAATTTATAATGAAGGTATATAGATCACTTAGTGCAGTTACAAAACCAAGTTTTCATTTTCACCTTCAAGGCTCTATATTATCTTACCCACAATTACTTATGTCTTGCTTTTATTTCCTTCTACTCCCTAGACATCTTCTATCCTTTCACTTAATTGCATTCTTTATCTCTTTCTCCCACTTTCAGCTGTATGTCTTATATTGTGCTGACCTCTGTGCCTTGTACAATCTTCATGCCTACATTCTTCATCCTTCTCCAGCAGTATATTTAAAAGTATACTCTTTCAGGAACCATTGGTACATGCTCTTCTTCTTCCCTTTCTTATTGCTGGGCTATTAACTCAAATTTGTCTTGCTAAATCACTTTTGCTCCTTGTTGGACCAGGGCAGCAGAGAACACAGCTGAAAGCAGAGCTGTCTGATTTACTTCTTATTTCTATAAGGAATGACCTCTGTTAACTCTTTAACTCTGAGGAGAACTGAGGGACAATAGTTGTTGCCAAATAAAATAAGAAATTGGAATCTTGTTCACTAAAAAAGCCACCGTGTTCATTAAATAAATGCCAGTCAGTGTGTGTGTGTAGTGGTTAGTTTCTACAAGCTACATCTGCACTTCTCACAGCAAACGATGTTTACATATACCTCATAGTGCTCCAACAGTTGTCCAGAGCGGGCTCCATGCCTGTGATCCAGCATACATGAATATGATGCTTTTTATCCCCTCACAGTTTAATGTGTACTTAAATGTAAATATGATAACCACCCTGAGCAGCACTCAAACATCAGGAAACCAGGGAAGCATTCCCAGATGCAGTATTGGTCATAGTATGGTAGAGTCACAGAATTATTCCTAACTTCTAGAACACCTGACTACAGGAATTCCACCTTGCCAAACTTCAAACACGTACTCTACATGTACTACAAACACGTACTCTACACTCTATAACTCTTCATGGAATAATCATATGACCATCGTACTAGTTATTACTATTATTGCAAAAATATTATCTTATGAGGAACCTCCTAAAAAAAACTGCAAACATGTTTTGCTGAAATTTAAGAACAAAAATCTTCTCAATGAAAATTTTTGGCCTGGAAATTTAAAAACTCACTACTGGTATCAGTGTTCAAATGATATATTGTAGCTAATCTAAAGACTGCAAATGCATTCTACCTCAGATACATGATCATTCTTTGTAAAATGAAAGGTTCTGTTTTAATTTCTTGGGATAACTGCATTACTGAAAGCAAAAAGCAGTAAGATAAGTTACATACTATTATACTTTTTGCCCATGGCACTTTTTTGAATCAGTAATATTTTGAGTCTTTAATAGTTCTGAAGTTCAGGACAATAGGCAATCTCTAATGTCTCCAGTCTGAGCTACAGGGTGCAATAATATGTCTGGAGACAAACTGAATAGATCACTGTGACCAGGTGTCTGTTCAAGAGAAAGAGGACAATTCTCTAATGAAGGAAAACATGTTCTGCAATAGAAGGTATTTTCAGCAATGGATGAAGTCTCATCAACTAGTCCTTGCTAGTCAGCAAAACCTTGAGGCTTTGAAGCAACTAACCTATGAAGTGAAGGAGTTACTAACATCAAAAGCCATTTCCATTACCATGCCACTATCTTAGAAAATAGTTGCAGATGCATTTTTAAATAATTCTGGGAATATTCGGGAAAGTATTGACCAGTAATCCTAAACACTTGGTAAAAGCTGCTGCTAACACAAAGTTTTGTAGGTCATCTGGGATAACATCTATAAGAACTTTGGAGTGAAAAAGTAGTCTACTGGGCAGTCAAGAATCAAATGAAATAAAATGGTCAAGAAATGTGGCAGGACACATTAGCTGGAAGAAAATAAATGACATATACATTTTCTAACGTTTGGTTTATGTACTGCACATCACTCCAGACAGCTCACTGAAAACTTAGAGCTTGGGTGATATTGTTCACATTCACAGACACATACAAAAGAGCCTCATCTGGAATGCTCTGTGTACTATATCCCACAGACATTATTCTATGCTAAAATGTTTTTGATAGGAAAGGTCTGAAGAAATGCAATCAGAATGCTTATGAAAAGAAAAAACCCCAAACAAACAACCATGTCACTGTTCCTACCCCCACAAAAAATCCCAAACACAACCCTGTCAGATGGTGAGGTTTTGAACAGACTCTAAAGAGCTTTATTTATGGAGCAAAAAATAAAAAGGGATGTGACAAGCAGCATTTACAATACTGAGTGGCAGATCAATTACTTCTTATCTTTCTCACTCATAACATATAAAAAGCTGACATTGGGACATATGCAACATATACAGAATTCATTGTTCCAGGCACAAATCAGCATCAAGAAAAAACCACAGATCCTGTGGAAGGGTTACTAGCACCTATTTTTTGTCTGTTTCTGTTAAAAACCAACTTGATATGGGAGCAACAGAATTTAAGTGGTTAAATTAACTCCCTCTAGCTAAAAGGTGATTATTAAGCTGTGATTATTAGCTGTCATCAGAGATGATACCAAATAAGCTGGACACTGAATCTGAGCATGAACAGCAATTTCAATATTCACTATCATTTAGACAAAAATGAAAAGCTTTTTTTTTATGGAATAGGAGGGCAGCATTTCTGCCACTGCTCAGAGTTGTATTCTACTTTAAATCAGAATCACTTCAGTCTTACTGATATTTAACTTGAACCATTTCCTTCTTGGCTTTGAAAAACGCTATTATTCTAAGATAAAAAGATGCTAAAATGGAAATGCTAAGCATCCTTTTTAAGCAGACAAGTCTTCATGTCTTCAATTCTTTTGTGTACTACAAGGTCTTTTATCTTTATAACACCTATTACAATAATAATTAAAAAAACATTCCAATACTGCTTTATGGAGTACACTTTGTAATCACCTTCTAAGTGCACTTGTTTTGTGATGCAGCAATCAGTCTGAGCAAAAGGCTTTGCCCTGTTTAGACTATAAATAATTTACCAGTGTTAATTGATGGCTCTATATGTAGGTTTTCTGCAACCATGCCAAAAAGACAGACTCTTACAAATTCTTTATCACGCAACTGAATAAGAAGAACCCTATCATGTAAAACCAGCTCTCTGAAAATTGCCCACAACCACATCTCCACAAAGAACAAGTAATTTAAACAAACAAACAGCAACAAAATAAACTCACCATTCCCTAACCTTAGTGCATTAAAACAACATGTAGCTGACTGTAGCCTTTCAAAGGTTTCCAGAGGTTTCCCCATAACAGTAATTTACAAAGAAGCAACCAAAAAATATTGCCAACAATGCAATTCCTTCTTCAGACTTCATTCTTTGTCCTGAAACTGTTGAAAACCATTGTTACAACAAGCTCTGGGTGATTACAAAGGTAACTCCATATACAGAGAGGATCTGTGCACTAGATCTTATTGAAAGAGGATTTGTTTGTGCCTGATATAACTCAAAAGACATTAAAAACATTTTTCGTGAAAATTCTTGTTAATTAAAATCTAATTATTCAGTGACTGCTGTTTGGCATCTCTAAGAAAACGCTCAAGGTCTTGAAAGAAAGAAAAGATAACTCACTGAGAAAGCTATCATAAAACAAGGATTTTCCCCCTCTTTTTTACTACTTACCATGCATAATTAATATGTGATAATACCCATAATGAGCTCCCTAAAACAATTAGCGACGCATCTCCAGTGACCTGCTAATCTGAACATAACGCTTTTTGAACCTGGAGGTGCACCAGTCTCTTTGTGCTTACACACTCCCCTCACGTAGAAGCAAAGAAGGCTGCAGAGCATAATTTATTATTCTGCATCACATTTCATCAAGTCCCTTAGCAGCTACTTGATACATTATCAAGACAAATGCAAGGAAAAAAAATGTATTCCTACCTCTCCACCCTCCCAAGTCGGGTACCCCAAAGACTAAGAACTAATTATAATCCTTCTTTCCTCTTCCAGTCATTAAGACACCTTAAGTGAAAGCAAACCTTGACCAGGTTACTTTTTGCATGGAATTTCAATGACTTTTTTCATCTCTGTAAGACAAACATATCCATAAATAAACATGCACTGCAGTAACAAGGGCAATGTCTGGAACACTTAAAAGTTAAATTACTTGCAAGCCATGCAATATCTCATTTTTCTTCCACAAATATGTAATAAAGACTGCTAGCATGCGGAGGGGTAGGCTGCGAGAGTGGGTGTGTGCACGTGTGAACACAAAAGTACACATGCTTCAGAAGAAAAGGAAGGAAGTAAATCAACCATAGGAACTGAGAGCATGATAACTGAAAGAAAACCTGAAAACAAACAAACAAACACTCAACAAAAAAACAGTCTCCTTACTTTAATTATCTTGTAAGTATAAAATAGTGGCCTTTTATGAATTTAGGGAAAAGATGCCTGTGTATAGTAGTGTAGAGGACCAGACTTCAGCATGTTTTGTCTCAAAGAATCAGAGTATTGCTGCAGGAAAGGTGATCGGAGGAGAGGGTCCCATGGAGGTGGGGTAGTGCTGTCCTGAGCCAACTTCCTGCTCCCCTTTAAGACTTGTGCTCAGTCCCCCCACCCCAACTCATTACCTTTGTGTAGTGGTGTGGTGGCTTGCGAGCCAGCACCTTCTGAAGAGCTTTTTATGGGAGTTGTGAAGTGTACTGTACAAAACTAAGGGCTTGTTAGCTGATACTTTTTGTGGAAATGTATTGTAAGAATTTAAGGGCGTTTTAGCCAATACCTTTTGGGTAACACATTGGGCTGGTTGCTGCAGTTAAGAAGACTGTACAATAAAATGTAAGAGTTCCCTGACACGTAGTCCAGTGCCTTTGTTCCACTTGACAAGAATCTATAACCAACATCACACCCTCTACCAGTGGGCTGTGACAAGTAGCTCTTCAGAAGTCCTAGATTGTGAGACATGGTGAAATACCTCACATTCTTTTCTCTACCGCTGGAAGGCAAGCTTCCTAACAACAGACTCCAGCACCCAGCCTGGGAGACACAAGTAAGGGGTACATGCTTAGACTATGTAGCAGCTGAGAAAGGTGCAGGATTCAGCCAACAGGCTGTTCAACAGTATATCACAATAGAAGTACATTCCACTGGAGTGCTGTATCTTTGCATCCCAAGCTGTAAAGCTTCTAGAAATATTTCATGATGCAGGTCTTACCACATAAAACTATATTGTTCAATACCTAGTTACTTTAAATTGCTTAATACACAATTTAAAAGTATGATTTATTAATAATTTATTCCTTTAAATTTCTCCAGTGTTTGTCTGAAATCAATAGCTTCTCCGGCAGGGAGGGGAACCCATAAAAAATGTTATGCTGTTTATTATTTTTCAGTGCCCCATAACAGCAGGAATTCAAGAACTAGTCCATCAAAATATACTAAATAATCAAAAAACAACTTGCCATCTAGAAAGACCTTCAGTCACATTGCAGTACAATAAAAGTAAAGGCTTCAAGAATTCAGGAAAAAGTTCTAGCCAAGAATCTTTCTGAGGAAAGAGCTGATGTATCATGTGGTAACTAGGACAATTCCCAAGGCTGGGAGACTGAATTTCTCAGGTTCAAAAGTGAGCAAAATGATGTTTTCCTCCATTTTTTCAGGAAGCAGTCCACATAGTGGACAAGACAAGGATAAAACTCTCTTCTGATCTGCTTTAAAAAGAAAGCAGAAGTCCCAGATTGCTGTTATGTTCTCTAAGGAGAATTTTTCTTGGCAGTGTAGAAATGTGCTGGAACTACTTTTCCAATTATGTTTTACAAAAGACTAACTGCTAGATATTTTTAGTTCCTGATAAAAAGACACAAGCTGTTAAGACTGGGCAATTTTGGATGCATACATAAAAGCAAAAAAACCCATTTCTCCAAAAAGCTACAAAATCAGAAAAAGGGAGGTTCCTTGGACTCGGCAACTCATCTTGGTCAGAAGGCAGACAAGTTGAAACGTTCTGCTCCCAAGTCCATAGATACACCCTTTCACATTTCACCTGCTATCCACTTTCAACACTTCAGGGCATGTTTTACATGACAGAACTAAACTAATCTGGGTACACACAAATGCTGGGACATACTTCATTCATCTTCTAATCACTCTATGTACAATAAGAGCGAAACCTATGTAATCTAAATCTATGTAATCTAAATTTGTTAAGGGAATGGACTCTGCTTTTGCTGCAAAACACTTCAGCAAGGTGCGTGTACTCAGGAACAGTGGTTTCAATCTCTCATGGCACTGATTCAGTTGCTCAGCCGTCCTACCACTTCCCAGAGTGTACCACCCCTACCACAACACACCTCTGCCACGGGAGAATCTTCTCTGCTGTGTTTGGAAGCTGGTTACTGTGCAGCATAGGATGCAAGGCTAACAGGAACACTGACAGAGTACAGCCTTGCAGATGAGGGACAACAAGAAAACACACACCCCAGAAACCCTCAAACATCTCAGACCTTCATTCAGTCTACCAACCACATGGCTACAATGGAGTTGGCATCAACAAATCAGACAAGACAAGAAGTTCTTTGTTGACTCTAAGCCATCAAATGCCTAATTAAATAATGAACTGTAATACATCAGTACAGACAAGAAAGTCCAGTGGCTTCTGAAAAGAAAGACCAAATTCTGCCTTCTATCTCAAAATGCACCTTCAGCCAGAAAGAGTTGTGGAGCAACATTGATCCCTCTTCACAGTAAGCAGCTGCTGGCATGTGCTGTATCTGCCTCTGTCAGACTACACTGTCTGAGAACAACAGTGATCATCTACAAACTCTTTGTCACCTCTCCTCCGGAATGCAGCCTAGCACTTTAAAAGTCAGGTATACTCTGACCATTGCCGTCACAGGTTATATCCACTGGAAAAAACAAATATCTAACAATATGCTAAAACAGCTGGTAAGAACTGTGAGTCCAAGGAAATAAGACAGCACGGCTTGGGTAAACCAGAATGGTTTATACCCTGAACAGCTATTTAGAAGGCTGTTTCAGATGAGAAAAAATTGGTAATCCAGGCCAATGCAAATAAATACTAAAGCCGAGCTTGAAGAAACAGCCATTGATGTATATTTGAACTAAGCTGAAAAATGTCCGTGTTTTTACGTTTAATGCCTTTATTTCTAAAATTAAAAAATCGTGAATTGCAAACATTCAGAAAAGAGTATAAGCCAATTAATTCATAAAATGGAAAAGGGACAGATTTATGGTGACTAAAACATGTGATTTGAACAGCAGGGATTCCAATTTACAGCTCAGTGTACCACCTAAAACAGCTATTCATGTCTGTAATTTCTGTACTTTAAATAAAGTACTCCTAATACATCCAACCTCCAGGTATACACAAGGAATAAGAGCAACATCACCTGCTTATCTGAAAACCATAGTGAATAAAATATATACACTACATGCATACACTAAAAATGGTGGACTTGAGTGGGGGACAAAAAAAAGTAGAAAAAGTTAAAAAATGAAGGGGATAATACAAAAAACCAGTTTTAGCATCCTTTTTTACAAAAGTGCACAATAACAATGGTCACATTAAGTCCTAAATCAGCCTCCTTTATTCTGTTTTAGTCATAAAATACAGAATAAAATTACAAAGTATTTGAATGTCATAATGTTCTGAATCTACCGTCCTTTTCTTACATCTTCTAGAGCAAAAAAGTCACAGAAAATTTCTCTTTGAACTTCTCCGTTCTGTGACAAAATGTCCACTGAGACTCATAAATCCTAATGCCATTTAATCAGTCTGAAAAAATTTTAATGAGCTCTCTCTAGATTTGGTACAGAGATTATTTGTAACTATGGGATCAATTAATTAATTAGAAATGGAAGAAACCGCAAAGAAATAGTGTTTTAAATTAAGGCAATGATTTACATCACTTGGAACTTTTTAAATAGAACAGATTGATTCTTCATAAGAGAGTTATGACCATTTGTATTACTACAATCTATCCCTCTGCTTAAAAAGTGGATATAAATGGATTTATTTGCTTTTAAACCACTACTAAGGTCCTTTATTTTACAGAGAAGCTATAGGCAGATCAACCAAAATACTGGAAAAAAATGCCTTAGCCTTCAACACCCTTAAGAAGGAAGTTAATTAATCTGTGTGGTTTTGCTGACAGAAGTATATTGGAAATGTGTATAAATGTTTGCATGCGGATGTCAGAAACCCTCTGATTCAGAGCCATATTTAAAATAAAGTCATTTGCATACCATTTTTGTTATTATGCGACAAAACTTTTTCAAGGTAGTATTGAAAAGTTATAGTCGATATATAAATATAAATATATATATATGTATAAATTATTCGAATACACACAAATGGCCTGGTTATTGTAAAATCTTTTCAATCAAAAATTAATATTCTAGTATTTCAAATTCCAAAAGCATGATTTTAAACAATATGAACCCTATAAATCTATAAATTAAAGCAAAACAGAAAAATATTGTTCAGCAAAACTATTTTTTTCCTTATTTTTTTTTCCCCTACTTTTTTTCCTAGATCAAATCTGTGAAGTTAATCACTAAATCACAGGATGAGTGAGATTGCAAGGGACCTCCAGAGCTCATCTGCTCCAATCTCCTCCATTCCACAGGACTGTGTCCAGACAAATTTTGAGTATCTCCACAACCTCCTGGGCAAACTTTGCAAGTGCTTGGCCATCCTCACAGTAAAAAAAAGTGTTTCCTTGCACTCAGACAGTCTCCTGTGTATGTCTGTGTCCACTGCCCCTGGTTCTGTCACTGGGCACCACTGAAATAAGTCTGTCTCCTTCCTCATTACAGTCTCTCTTCAGGTATTCATATGCATCAATAAGATCCTATTGAGCATTCTCTTAACTCATCCACACCATTAAAGAAGCTGTTAAACAGGGCCATACCCAGTATTCATCCCCGGAGCACACCACTAACCACTGGCACCAAACTAGACTCGTGCCACTGATCACAACCCTCTGGGCCTGGCCACTCAGCAAGTTTTCAAACCACCTCACTGTCTCCTCATCCACATCATATGGGTGAGGGTGTCACAGCCACTACTACAGTAGTCCACCAGGATAGTGACTTCATCAAAGAAGTTAATCAAGTTCGTCAAGCATGACTTTCCCTTGGTGTAGCCACACTGACTATTGATGGTTTGCTTGTCTTTGCTGCGCCTGGAAATGATTTTCAGGATTAGTTGTTCCATCATCTTCTTCCAGGGATTGAGACGAGGCTGAGAAGCCTGTAGTTCCCTGGGCCATCCTTCTTGCCTGGCTTCAAGACAGGAGTGACATTTGCTGTCTCCAGCCTTTGAGTGCTTCTCCTAACGGCCATGATAGATCAAAGATCATGGAAAGTGGTCTTTCAGTGACCTCTTCCAGATCCCTCAGCAGCTGGGAGCGCATCCCATTAGGGACCCTGGATTTATTAATGTCCAATTTGTTTACGTATTCCCTGACCAGAATCCAAACAGAAATCATACTATGAAAAGTGTTTTTCAATCATCTAAATAAAATGTATGAAAAAGAGCACAGTGTTTTGAACATTGTGGCCTGAAATTTCTATAATATTCAAGAACGCATTGTTTCTACACATGTACAGCTCAAGATTGTTTTCACGCAAGTTGCATCTGTGCATTTTGAGAGCAGGATTTGGAATATATTTAAAAAAATAAATTTTAGTAAGATACACAATTTCTAGTATTTAATTTCCAGATCATATTTTGATTACCTGACTGATTTACTTAGTTACTTATATGACTGCGCATTGTTACTAGTGCTGGAAGTTCATATGATGCTTCATGCAGCACAAGCTAGAAGACCTAGGCTGAATTTGCAGGGTGTACCTTTTTTGAAATTCCTGTGCTATCATTTTATCATTATTCTTATTAAGTTCCTAGATAACCAAAGACTGCAAATCAAAAGGTCAACATTAAAGAAATTTCAAGATGGATATTTATGACATCCTTCAATGACAATAAAGCAGATATCATATCCATCTATATATCACTTTAAATACTGGTCTACTTGTAGAAGTATGCCTGCACAGCAACAGCCACTGGCTGATATGCCGCTACAGCTAAGTTCTGGATTTGGTTTTCTATGCCTACATTGTATTTTTTGCTTACAGCAGCAGCAAAGTTTTGAACCAAACCTGAAAGTTCTCACTTGCTCCCTGATAGTTTGTTTCACTGTGTAGTTTTGGTATTGACTAGGTTGCTCAAGCAGGAAGCTCCAGTGAAAGTACTCTACAGGCACCCATCAAGCAACCTCCATTGCTTAAGAACACATAAAGCTCCAAAGAACCTCACCTTGGCCTGGGATCACAGAAGATCTGATCCAATAGAAAACATTCAAATAGTATTTGGCATAGGTGTACAGGCCTAAGAACAACCTATGATGCTCTAACAACCTGTTCTGCTTGAGTCCAAGTACTTGCTTATGTAGACATTACCTTTACCTTCTGATACTTGGCTGCAACCTTGCATGTTAATGATTGTTGGCATGAAATCCAAACCTGTAGCTCTATTAGTTCACTGCTTGGGGCAAAACACTGCAGATGACACCATTACACTGCAACTGGCCACAAATGTTTTGGATAGTTTTACATGTTCTGTTTTCATTTCCTTCCTCTTGGGAATTCTGTGCATGTGCACACACTGTAACATTTGCGACTTTTGTAGATGCAACAAAGAAAAAAGTTCAGCTTAATTATCCGAACTAAGGGAATTTAATGCTGTAAACTTATAAAGGAAAATAGGGATTCAAACACCTACGCTCTTCTTCAAAAAAAAGTTAACAAGATTAAAAATACAAAACTACAACAAACAATCTGTGATTTTGTTTGTCTAACACACCTTTAAGGTTTAAAAATATTAAATGTAATACAGATGCTACTATTTCTTCATATATTTTTTTCAATGCTAGCACAACTGAAGTAACAAATACGAGTATCTACACAGTGTCACTGGTTCACTGGTTTTGTTGCTTGCTTTTGGGTTGTTTTTTAATGTTTTTGTTTTTTTTAAGTATTACCACCTTGTGGGTTTTCTGAAATAGAAAAACATAAACTAAGAGTTTTGGGAAAGCTGTCCTTCTGCTCCTCACATGAAATTATAGTTTAATTTTCCATTAGCACAGCTGACATTCAATTTCCTTGGTTATGTATATTTGGTGTATCATTTCTGAACATGCAAGCTTACAAATGAAGTAGATTCACATGCACAGAACATCAAGAGAAACTGCAACAGAAAAAAATCAAACCAAACCAAAACCCAAACCCAATTTGGTTAACTCTGTTCAACAGTGTACCACACTGCATCAAACTTAATTCAGTTTGTATTCCCAGGCAATGAAAATACCATTTAGACTCTGAGTGAGAACTTGAAGTATGAAAGGCTGAGGAATCTTAGCTAATCATTCCGTATGTATTTGTGTGGCCTTTTTTTCCCAATAATTCTACTGAGAGAACACTAATCACAATCCAATCTACCTAATTTTTTTCCTTAAAATTAGCATGTAATGCATTTTTCTGCAGTAATGAAACTCCAAAACTTCAGAACTTACGTTCCACTTGGGACAGAGAAGAAATGAGAAAAATATTCTAAGGATAAAGGCAATCTAATAGAAAAAAATCATGAAGACATTATTTTAACTAACTCTCAGTTTATGTGAAATATTCTCTCTACAGATTTCTATTTCAGAATAAAGTTTGGAAAGTTAAATATAAGACAGGAAAACTAAACATATCTTCTATTCAAGAAAGATTGCTCAAACTGATAGTTTTAAATCAGAAACAAGAATGATGATCTCAAAGATTTAGACTGCTAGTGGAAAGATGTAGCTTAGGAAAAATATGTCCTCTTCACAAAGAACTGTATTTAATGTTTCGACACTTAAGAGGTAAATCAGCCACGAATGTACGAAAAATAAACTGACCTATGTTTAAATAACTGTTTCCAAACTCTGAACAGTGAAGGTAAGATTGCAGATGTATGTATACAGCAGAAAAACATTACACTTTCCTATTACTGCATGCTACCATGTAGCAAATCAGAGCAATCTGCATAACAAACTCCAGATGTAGTGGGGGGAAATCTCTCTCTTCGACAGCACAAACATCTTCGAAAATGTGGGCTGTTGATTTTTACAATGTTTATATTAATCTAAGTATTTATCACATTAAAAAATAGAAATCCAAATATAGCCCAATATAGAAAACTCCGAAATTTAATTTGTGCCCTCCCCCTCTTACCTGCTCTGGTGATGCAGGAGGCTGAAATCTCTTTGCACAAAGTAAATATGGATCAGGATGTGGCTTGCCACGCTTCAACTCAGGGTCATCTCCCAACACAATATGATGAAAAAGACCAAATAAGTCCTTGTGTCTGGTTGTTTTTATCTGAAATGACGCTTCACTCGAGCTGCTGGCAACAGCTATGGGGATGTTGTGTTTGTGTAAATGACGGACCAGCTTATTGACACCTGCAAGACAAATACATACATTTAAGTTTTTATATATATGCATGTAAGTTGGTATATGTATTAATGTTTACACCCAATTACAAAGCATTTAGCAATACTTCAACAATGCTGTCTAACTGAATGTAATAAACCTATTTCAAACAGTCAGCGTAAAAGAAAATTCTTGCTATATCTGAAATGTTCCTTCTACACTCAAAAATCATGGAACATTCTGTAAGTTATATACATACTTTTTCTGTTATCAAACAATGCTTTTCTCAAAATATGTCAAAAATGTGATAAACATCACTACATATTGAGACCCACTAGAAACTCATTAAGCAACGTCCCCACATTATGTAAGTTTATTAGTTGAAACTCTGAGAGTTTGGGAGAACATTTTCTTTCATATACAGTTATGCTCCTGGAAAAAAACCAACCAACCAACCAACCAAACCAACCAAAAAAAACAAAAACAAAAACAAAAACAAACAAAAAAAACCCCAAAAACACCGAAGAAATATACTCTTCTCACTGGGTTGCAAAGCCTTAATTTCCGAAGCAGGTATCCAGCTGGCTCAAACCAGCCCCTAAGAGAGCTCAGTTTCTCTCTTTTGCAATTACTAAAGCAAGTAACACGGGGCAGAGGAGAGCAGCTGTCAGTCACAGTTGTTAATACCAGAGCTTTATCTATCGATGCCGTGAACCCAGAGTAATGAACATCTCAAGTCTAATGGGTAGAAATTTCAATCTGATCCAGTCTTCTAGGGAAGGTTAATGCAGTGAACAGAGAAAATACAACAGTCTATGTAAGAGGGAAACATACTTAGTTATTCGGTGCAAGTTTTGAGCTTTCTATGAAGGGGTTTCAATGCTCCTTTGCTGAAGAATTCTAAATGCTGGATACTTCTCCCAGACAAACCAACTAGCATTATCTAACGCAGAACAAGCATGGATGTCTGGACTTTATCAGCTCACAAGAGAAAACCCTCCATACCTGTAAAATAATTTCATCTGTGCATTTTGGCATTAATCCCAACTCTACTGGACACAGGATATTAGTTTCAGGTAGTTCAGGTTCAAGTAGACTCCAGTTGACTTTCGGCTCTTTTAAACAACTTGAGCACAATTCTGTTTTCATCTTCCAACTACATGAATTCTTATCCTACTTTTCATGCCTGGTTATAAGAAAATCATCTTATTCCCTTCCTCCTGCTTCACTGTCACACTGTCTGGTCTCCGCTCCCTTAAACCATTCCTGCTCCTCCTTTGCCACCTCAGCACCTCTGATTTGTATTTTCCTTGTGATCCAGCCATTCAGTTCTATAAACAACCATTGCTATCTGCCATATATTTTTCTCAACTATAGTCATATGCCCAACTTTGAGAAGTTGTAAGTACTACTGATAATAAAGCGTGTAGATTAGTGAATAGGTGCAGTAACTAATCTACCTATCTGAAAATAGGACTTGTAGGTATGACTCTCTGCAGAATTCTCATTTATTCTCCAGAATTGAATCAAACAATTAATAACTGACATTTCCAGCTCCATGCTTGTATTTGAAGATGGCCCTTAAACTTTAAATACATGCACTTCTCTAATGTTAGATTTTGAGCTGGACAGACATAGCAAGCACTACTGCTCCTCTAAGGTCAATACATCAGCCATTTAAAAGCCTTCCTACGCTCCCTGAAGTGGTTATACTAAGCAAGAACATTTTTTCCAAATGGTGCTACTATGTCCTCTCACTGAAATATGACGTTAAATACAAGCCAACTTTTTATTCCAGATAGTTTCTATCTTCATTCTGAATCATGTGAAGTAAGTCTATATTAAATTAATGGAAGCACTAAGATTCTTTAATGTAAAGCAGTAGTATAAGCATCTCTTCCCTAAAATAAAATGCATTCATTCTAAGGAATTTAATAAACTGCAATGTTTAGCAAGGCTAGCATACATAAGTGTAGTAAAATAAAGCAGTCCAAAGACTACACAAGCAGAAGACTCTTCCCATCTCCTACGCCCTTGCTATGATATGGTTAGTTTTCTCTAAAGTTGTGCTCTTTTCAAATAGCTAATTTTCTTCAGCCCCACTGAATCACAGCTTCAGTTCATCTCTCACTGCGTATGCTTATTCTATGTTTCTATTGGAGGTAGCCAGCCACAGAAAAGCACTGTTGCAGAAAGGTTATTTCTTCAGGGTTCTCTCTTGTATTCCCTGAGCACATGTCATGATTTCAGTGTGTAAATGTGTATGCATGTGTGTTTGATTTCTCTTTTTGGCTTCCCTCACAACAAGGGAGCTAAAATGCAGTTGTCCCTAATACCTCTTGAGAGAAAATATTTACATTATTCAGAGAACATGCCAGTTAAAAAAATTATTAATTGCATACATGTAAATAGAGCAAGATAGAAAAAAAAATGCAGGGGGCAAATCAGCTGCCCAGAAAAAAAATTAAACTGCATTTGGAAGAATAGCTAGCATAACTCCACAAGCTCAAAACAGTAGCAGCTGAAAAATATTTTCATTCCAGGTTTGCTTTCCTCTTTGTAAAAGCTATAGATCAGGAAAATCCATTTTTGTTTGCATTAATTACCACCAGTTTAGCTCTAGACACTTTGCCACCACATCAAATTACTGACACAATTATTGTACTAATTCAGCATATAATTCTTCATTAAGAAGATAGTATCTTTCTAATGCTTTTTTAAAAAGAAAACATCAACAGAAGGGGAATTGAGGAAATGCTTTAGAGATCTGTAAGAAACTTCCCCTGCCAAATACTGTGTCATTATATCTTCTATAGCTAGAAAGATTTTTCAACAAAATGACAATCAAAACCAACCAATTCAAAACTCAACGGCTATGAAGAAGTATACTGAAAATTCCCGTGATCTCCCTAACTTCTAACTTACTTGTAGCTACCATGTAAGAGATCAAGGCCCATCCATCCCAGAGGGACCCCTCTGCTAGACTTCCTGGGACTACCCTCCACTTCTCCTACTGAAAGCTTAGTCATGTACAGCAAGAATAAAAATTAAAGAAAGATCAAAAGAAATAAGCATCTCTGTTTTTCCAGCACCAGAATACCCTCCAAACTTGGCACACAGGCAATAAATATCTTATGCACACAGGCAATAAATATCTTATGCAGAACAATATAAATTCTTCAAGTAGTTATAAAAAAATTAGGAATATATATCCCACGTTGCTATATTTCCAAATGTACTCTTGCTTTCAGATAGTCAAAGAGGTAAGTACTGTATCTTTATGCTATCTCTAAATAAGAAGTTTTAGATCGACACAGAAGCTTAATATATACTAACTACAATAGTTAAACACCAGTGACTATTGCACAGAAAAATAGCTGAAAAGAATTGTAAAGCAGAGTTTCATTACAGAAGCTGCAAAGAAGAAGGATAAACTTTAAATGTCAGCATCTCTAAAACCCAATTAATCACAAATGTCAATGAAGTTATCAACTTTGAGAAAAAAAGAAAACAAATTAAACCAACAGAACGGACCTATTTCTTCTGAGACCACAGACACACTTAAAAGAAAGAGATCAGCTCTTTTGTTCTGAAAATTGCAGAAAAGCATATATATTATTTCATTTTTTTGAAAAATGAACTTTTATTCTCCCATTGGTGTTGTTCTCTTTAGATTCAGCTGATATCATCATGACTAATACATTGAATCCACTGACAAACTAAAAATAAGACTTACACCGAACAACAAAACCCTTGGGCTAACTGTCACATTTTCCTTCTAATTGAATAATACAAACATGTACAGCAAGAGTTCAGGAAACCAAATAATGTTACACTAAAATGATCTAATGAGAATCCCTATCTAATTATTTACATGCTATTACAACGCTGTTTTCTACATTGTTCCTTTTAAGCTATCACATTTTATAATCAAATGACATTATTGATCATGAAGTGAAAATTAACAAGATAAAACTTCTGCAAACTAACTCAAACTGATGGAAAGCAAAGGGAATTTTTATTTTCCTTTTAGCTTTATACAAACATGATCTCTGTGTCATGCACAATAGTTTAGAACAGCAAACAGCACATACTTTTTTGCTACATTTTATTTGATAAAATTTCAAATTTTTGTACCATTCCCTTTCTTGTATTTATCTATTCCTGAACAAAACACTGTTCTTAACTTGTATCACTTCTGTATGTCCAGATTCAGATCTATTTATTTTGAAATGCTTTCAGACAAAGAAGGAAATACTATAAAGCTCTTCTATTTCTTTCAAATGTTAGACTCCAACCCAACTTTTGTCTATGAACATGTTACAGTAGTATATAAGAATGTTTTTCAAGATAAACAAGAAAGTGATCTCCATGACAAACTGGGAAAACACATGAGATAAGGAAGAGAATTATACACACAACTTCAGGACTGAACCTTAATTTCACTTTCCTCTGTTCCCCAGCTGAATGATGTCTGGTGTTTATGTTTCTGCTTGCAGTTGATTCATTTGAAGGCATAACACCATCATACAGACAACCACACAGCAAGCTCTGACAGTACCTTAGCCTGAAAATCCACTGTTTGATGGTCTTATAAACACAGCCAAAATCCTACGGTCTTCCAGCTTCAGGAAGACAGCTGGTTTGTGTATTGTCAGCACAGAGTGCAGGAACAAGGTCACATAAATGCTCAGGCCTACACAGACAGCCCCCCTGTCCTCTCTAATGTCTCAATCCTAAAAAGATGAACATAAGCTATGTAAGAAAAAGCCCTTAAAAATGAACTTCACAACACCTTCTCTCAAGAAAAAGTATACATTGTGAATAGGACAATAATAAGTTAAACACCTAGAATTTATAAGGTAGATTCTATGAAAACTAAGCTTCAAAATTACATTACAGAATCCCCTACATGGCTGAGAAGGCCTCAAATAAACAAACTGTGTCATTTTCAGGGGCATATCCTTTCACAAACACCACAGTGTACCATACCCCTCTTGCCGCTGCTTAGTTCTTCCCTGAGTGGCACCTAGGTACCAATTACATCTTATTCCTGATTAATAGTATTTTATATACAATGAAATCCCAGAAAGAAAACCAAGTAATCAAGAGGCAACAGAGAAATAGCAAATGTGTGTGTGTATTGTTGCTCTTAATTTATCTGAAAGCTAACATGCTCTGCTAGGAAGGACATATAGCAGACATATCCACATTTTCCCACCCTTAAACAAAATCCAAACAGCTCACAGGGCTTTCAGATCTGCCCCAACCATCATATATAATATTCCTTTATAGTTCACAACTAATTTAGCTAAAGCGTTAACCACCTGAAAAACATTTTGAGCAGCCTGGAAGAGAGAACCATCATATACAGTAATACCTCGTATTCTTCCAAATGATCACTGTCCTTATTAAAGCAATTACAGTGTCAGACATCTAATAATCTAATAAACAATATAATGTAGGAATACTTTAGCTCAAGACAGTAAATAGTAATAATAATAATAATAATACCCCCATACAAACAAAACACCATAAATACCGTATATTTCTTAAACTAATTAAATGCAAGCACCAAGTAGTCAATGAAATCAGGTTATATTGTGAAGTTTCCAAATATTCTGTGTATTCTTCAGATTCAAGCGGAAGTTCAACATAAATTATTACAGAAAGCTAAAGGCTACATGTATGGAAATGATAAAAACTTTGGCTAGACTTCAAGAAATTATTCTGTGCCTTTCTCTTCATAGTTGTTTTTCCTAGAAAGTAAATACATGTAAACTCTGAAAACAACTCAAAATAGAAAACGAGTATTTTAAAACTGATATGAAGATGACTTACTATGTTCAAAAGCTTCTCCACACTTTAATTAGTTTAATAAAAAATACTACTTCTCTTTTCACAGAATCACAGAATAAGCTGAGTTGGAAGGGTTCCACAAGGATCATCGAGTACGACAACCTCACACAGGCCTCAAATAATTATGATTAAAGTAACGACTTTAGTGCTACCCACTGCTGCTAGGTATCCTTTGACATAGTTTTGGGGACAACAAAAATACTTTAGAAAAAGTGAGGTATATAGGACATTTTACAGATTGTCTTATCCCTCTCCCCAGGTAGTTACTGGTTATTTGGTAAGTGATCCAGTTATATTCCTGTGCTATGTTTGTCTGTATGTTATAATCACAATCATTTGGCTGCCAGTTAATTTTCATTGTTGAAAAGACACTCATTCTCCTTATATCAGTCAGCTATACAGACCATTTTCCTTTGTACTATGTAATAATGAGTACTATTAGTCACACTTATTTTATTGCCAACTGTAATTGTAAGCCAAAGGAAAGATTTTCTTCCCAAACTTTTTGATAAGAAATGTGGCGGCTTGAAAAAAAAGAGTGTGGAAATGTGTACAAAGTTCTTTTTATAGACAACAAAAAGTGTATTTCATGGGCAACCAGATCTTTCCCTATGTATATTTTTATTGTATCTATACATGCTTATGCTTTCTTGGGAGGGGTAGTTGGGGGTGGTGTAACTTATTTATTTATTTAATGTGAACTACTTACTCTCATTCAAAAACACAATCATTTTTATTTTTATTTTCATATGATGTTTGACTAGTCTGTTAATCTGCTACCTCTTTTATCCTGTTTCCCTTTTCCTTTGCTCATGTACATGTATGGTTTATTTCTCTTTCTGTATGATACTTTTGGAGCTTGTCTACACCACGCAGCCCGTGCTAATACAACTACACTTGTTAAGTCTTGTAGCTGAGATGCAGCATATTCTGAAGAAGAAACAACATGGCTACAGACTTTTCAAAAGAACTCTGTATTAATGAACAGATTTTCAGACCTGTGCAGCACTGAAATATTTGTTAGAAGAACTATACCGGTCACCATACTTTCTTCATGTAGTTTGCGCACAAATTCATAGAATGTTTTGCATTGGAAAGGACCTTCAAGATCATCTAGTTCCAACCCCCTGCCATGGACAGGGCCAACTTTTGCTAGGTCAGGTTGCTCAAAGCCCCATCCAGCTTGGCCTTGAACACTTCTAGGGATGGAACATTCATAGCTTCTCTCGGCAACCTTTTCCAGTGCCTCACCACTCTCACAGAAAATAATTTCTTCCTAATATCTAACCTAAACCTACTTCCTTTCAGTTTGAAGGCATTCTCCCTCGTCCTGTCACTACATGCCCTTGTAAATAGTCCTTCTCCAGATTTCTTGTGAGCTACTGAAAAGTGCTATAAGGTCTCCCTTGAGTCTTCTCCAGGCTGAACAATCCCTATTCTCTCAGTCAGTCTTCAAGGAGAGATGCTTCATCTCTCTGATCATCTTCGTGGTCCTCCTCTGAACTCCTTCCAATAGGTGCACATCCTTCTTATGCTGGGTGTCCCCCAGATGGATGCAGCACTCCAGGTGGGGTCTCAAAAAGAATGGAGTAGAGGGGCAGAATCACCTCCCTTGACCTGCTGGCTACGCTTCTTTGGATGCAGCCCAGTTCACAGCTGGCTTTCTGGGATGCAAGCACACATTGCCAGGTTGTGTTGAGCTGCTTGTCAATCAACACCCCCAAGTCTCTCTTGTTAGGGCTGCTCTCAATCCATTCTCTGCTCAGCCTGTATGGGTGCTTGGGATTACTTCAACACAGGCGCAGGACCTTGCACTCGGCCTTGTTGACCTTCATGAGGTTTTCATCGACACACCGCTCAAGCCTGTCCAAGTACCTCTGGATGGCAGCCCTTCCCTTCAGCATGTTGACTGGGCCACACAGCCCAGTATCATCAGCAAATCTGCGAAGGGTGCACTCAATCCCACTGACCATGTTGCCAACAAGAATGTTAAACGGCAATGGTCAAATACAACTTTGCACTTTTCTCAAAGACGTTCAGTATCCCACACATACATCTATCATAGCATTGCTTTTCATTCACCACTGCGTAGGTACGGTTACTTTTCTACTCACACTAAGCAGCACAAGAACAGAGGACTCCTGACCTCTGGGGCAGCAAAATCAAGGCTCTTTAGACACCCATATTCAAGTCCATTTCATTTTGCTGCAACATTACAAAAAACAAGCTGTCCAAGAGTGTTTGGTGCATACCTGGAAGAAAAGATTTACTGCTGAGAAAAAGACTAAAGGAAACCAAAATGGTCCATACAGTGTTTAAATTAACTGCGCATACATTATGCATGTCTTGATGATTTATGTCCAGCTGTACACAAACGGAAATCTTAAGGATAAATATAGCTTCTGTATTAAAAAGACTGCTCCTTTTTTGCAAAATAATTTACAGTTCCCACATTGAACGTGATATGACACCACATGAATGTGATAGAGCTTTTTAAGATTTCATCACTTTCTTTAATCAAAAAAAGTTAACATTACCACTCAGAGCTTTGTCAGGTTGATCAGATTTCTAACCAATTCCACAATAATCATTTAAATTCACCAAAACAAATCTACGGCAAGAAACCTCAGCAGCCTCTGAACACTAAAAACATTCAACAAAACAAAACAATCTCACTTAGAAAAAGAAGCTGCTGTTTGCTAACTTAAGTAACAAAATTATTCAAAAATATTTTTTATGTAGTCGGGTGTGCTAAAACAATTGCAAGCCCATCACAGGTGCTATTAATTATATACACTTGCTCTCAATCCTCAGGTTTGCTGAGGATTGCTGCTGTGAAGGTGACAGTGTGACAGAGGTGGGGTTATCCACTGCTTGGGTTAACTGCCATGAATGCTTTAACTTGGTCAGCCCTGAACAGGCAGTTGGACTAGATGACAGTTGTACCTCCCTTCCAACTGAAACAGTTCTATTCTATTCTGTTCTATTCTAATATTTTCCTGAATTTCATCAAACTACGCAAACACAACTCTCAGATCAACCTGCTTCTTTATTTGTTATGACATACGGTTTAAAAATGCTATCTGCAATGGTATGTTATCCTCTCACTAAGCCACAGAAGTGGAGGTGGAAACTACCAGCCTACCCCCTACTTTGGAAGGCAATGACTATTAATAAAGAATTTTATCTTCTCATCTTATCACTCCCTAAAATGTATCAGAGACCCTTCTGTATCGGAGAGACTTCCTATTCATCAAATCATTACTCTCATTTTAGTCTGGACATACTGACACACGCATGACCATAGAAAGAATGTAAGTACTTAGTTTTACATAATTCAAAACCTGCATCAACTGTGTTGCTGATTTCCTGATAAAAGCATGTTTGGGTTGCAGTCCTTTAGGACTTAATGTAAAGGCCAAATGTTTGATACCAGCCAAAAAGGAAGCATCATTCTGAGTTTGCAGCTAATTGGCTGATCTCTAGGGGTTACAGGCTCACTGAGCCCAGCATGGGCTCACTAGAGTTCCCTACCATTAAAACAAAAACAGCAAGGAAAAGAAAAGATATCATGGTAGGAAGTCAATTTAACTGTCAAGGGCAGAATATGAATCAAGGAAGCACAGTTAAGCAAACCAGACTGCTGGTTTAATAGAACTGTTCAAGATAAAAAGAAATTTGTAGCCAGTTGCCATCAAAATTTGAACTGTTTTCCTTTCTTCTCTTTTTGTGCTTTCTGACTGGCCTCATTTGGTACTAAAACTGAGGTATGAAATTATCTCCTCATGGCTGCAAGAGACAGTCAACAGTACTTGAACTGGAAAATAGCTTGGACACCACATTCTCCACTGGCTGAAGAGCAGATGCAACAACTAAATCCCTAGTCATCATGAAAACAAGCCAGGAATGGAAAACGTTTGGAAAGTATACACAGCCACACAATCCTTAAAGATCCGTGCTTTGTGATAACGATGACGAGCCAAAACCCAGAGACTACAGTGAAAGAGTAACAGCAGTTTCATAATCCTGACATAATTGTAGCAACTGTTGGCAGTTGTATAACTCAGAGTTCAGTTTTTCTCACTCTGTATATATCCTAGGTTTATGCAAAAGCACACCTATATATGTATAGGTAAATATACATATGCATGGTTTTCTTCTGTTCCGCTTGTCATTCCCTCATCTTCTGACTATGCACTTCCCTGCAACATTGAAATGCTCAAAATGCATTTGCAGAAACAGAAAGCCTACTACATTACTCTTGTAGATAACTATGTACTCTGACAGAAATATTTAGAAAAGCAGCACAGTGGCAGGCCTGTCATTTTGTAAGTGTCATCTTGGATTAATTTCTTTCTCCACTGATTCAAAATTACCGTTCCTTAAGATTCTTTCAGAACTAAAAATAAATCTAACTGTGAAAAACTCTCAAATAGGTACCAGAAAATTCCATATTAGAAATGGATGTAGCCTCTTCTTAGATGAAATTTGTATTTTAACCACAGACTGATGTATTGAAGCTTGTCTGTCTGTTTGGCCATACTGAAATAGCCAAAATTCTGTCTTTAGTGACTCTGAGACTAATGTCTCAGAGGTGTTGTACATTAAGTGGTATGCTTGTCATATAGCCTGTGCTGTGGCTTAACCCCAGCTGGACACTAAGTACCACACAGCTTCTCACTTAGTGCACACGTCCTCACGTCCTCCCTGATGGGACGGGAAGAAGAATTAGGAGAAAAAGCAACTTATGGGTTGAGATAAGAACAGATTAATAATCAAAACAAAGTAATAATGATAATATTAATACTACCCATTGTAAAACGAAAGGGAGAGGGGGAGAGGCAGATAAAATCTAAGAAGAATGTTGTACAATACAATTGCTCACTACCTGTTGACTGATGCCCAGCCCATCCTCAAGCCACAACTGGTCCCTCTCCTGGGTAACAACCCCAGTTTATATACCAGGCATGAGGTCCCACGGTATGGAATATCCCTCTGGCCAGTTCAGATAAGCTGTCCTGGCCATGCTTCCTCCTGGCTTAATGTGCACCTATTCACCGGCAGAGCATGAGAAAATTAAAAATCCTTGATTTGGGGTAAGCACTACTTAAACATTAGTGTGTTATCAACTTTATTTTTGTACTAAATCCAAAACACAACACTGCACCTGCTACTAAGAAGAAAATAAAATCTATCTCAGCCAGAACCAGAACAGGTTTCTGCCCTGTCAGACAAAGAACTGCTTTGCCAATTAAATATTCATTCAACTTCCACACTATCCTTAACCATCACTGACATACCTGTCATTTACTTGATTTAGGAATTTACAGAGCTATCATCTTTGGCAAGACCATGTGCATAGCTCATCCAGAAACGAGTGCCACTTTCTTTGAGTCACTTTTTCAAACATCATTGGTCACTGTTTAGCATTGCTCTCCACCAAATCGAATTTCAATCCAGTTTTTTGGACAACCTGTAGAAACTGATTGAAAAATAGAACCTCACCTGTCTAGTAACTGTCAAAAAATGACTAGAGACACAACACTTTAGAGTCATCTTACGCTGTTAATATGACAATTAACTTTCATTTTCCTGTTTTTACCTGTAACCATCTGAAAGATCAGTTTAGTCAGAGAACAATGTAAACTAAAAATGTTACCAGTCTTACATCTAGCACAACACATGCAAAAAGCCCATTCTTAATTCAAGAACATTAAGTGACTGTAGAATAAATTTGTATCATTCTCAGAAGATACAAAAAGAATCAGATTAAAAAATCTGGTTAACTGGAGAACAATTATTAAAGAAACTGAATAGTAAGTAGCTGGAGCCATTTTCCTGTAGCTTATTAGCTGTTATCAAACTGGTTTCCCAAAATTCATGGCAATTCCGCTTGTATCCTAGCTCACATCAATGCTACTTTAGGAAATAGCCTGAAAAAAGTTATCATGTGTATTTAGTTGAACTGAAAAGATAATCAGTTGAACAATTTTGGTGACAATGAAAATGTTTACTTGCTTTTTCTAGTATGAATTTTGCTTGTTTCATCCATAATAGTCCAGCTTCAGTGAGCCCCAAATCCACTTTTTGAAGGCAGGAACAGTAGAAAACTTTATGTTTCCTTTAGCTAATCTGTTCCATCACCTTTCTAACTCTGTTCAACTCAGCTCAGCCACATTATCACAATCTTCAGCAGACATGGAATATCCACTTAATAGCATCAATTACTCATGTTGTTTCTTTACAGCAACTCTTCTATGTGCCACCTAACATTTTACCCAGTCTGTTCATTTGGCATTTTCTAAACTCAGACAAGGTTTTTTTGTTTGGCTTGCAAAAGATATATTTGAAAAGTCAGTCCCAGAAGCTTGGGATGAAAAACGAAAAACATATCAATCCAACTGTCTTGTTTTTCTGGAAAGTTTAACTAGGCTTACAATTTCAGGTGGATCTATAAGTGAGAGAGATGCAATTTGAAAAATCTTGCACATAAAAGACATTAGAGAGATAACTAAGTTGGACACACAACATACTATAGTATTTTAAGCTGCTGAAAAAATCACACATTTTTGCTACTTGTTATTTATTCCTAACATATCACATATTTTTAACTTTCATCTTCTTAATGCATTATGAAACTAGGTATAAAAAAGCATCTAAAAATTAAAATATTAATGCGCTGTAGAAATTGTCAGAACAAACGAGCACATGTTCAAAGAGAAAAATGGTAACTGTTAAACATGCACAGTGACATGCAGCTATTTCACTTCTAATACTTTTTTTATAGTCCTCTGTGGGTTTTGGTTTTTTTTCTTCCATCATAATTTATTGATATTTGCTCCAGAAAGTTTAACATTGTACATAAAGTTAGCAGCAATCCCAGCTTCAGGTACTGATAGTGTTGCATGGCTGACAATTTCTCTCTAAGCATTTCAAATCTAAATGTAATTGAATACAAAAGTATGCATTCGCACTACAGGTAAGATTTATCCTCTTGCTTATCTTGAGTTACCTCGTTGAAGCTACTCATTTGAGCACAATCACTGGTAAAAGAAGGTAAGGAAACTCACCTGTCTTAGGATAACCTGAAAAATCCTCCTTCTCCACTGACACACTCAGACACTGTACTTGAATTACAATTTTTGGGTTAGGCAAGATTAATCCCAACAGAAAGAACTCATGGGCCCACACACTTTTAGATGTGCAGGCAAATGCACCTGTGCTTAACAAAGTCAGACTATGCTCATAGGCAGGTAAAACAGCTGCCAACAACAATTATAAAGAATGTCTAGTTTACAAAACAGAATTCATGCACATGTATCTAGTCTTTTTTGTTCTTTTAAAACATGAAAAAAAGTTTTCTCCAAGTAAACAGGGGAAAAAAATTCTGTCAACTTTAACAGGTAAAATATCCTTTTAAACAGGTAAATAAACAGGTAGATTTAGGTAAGTTTTCTAAAACAAGAGCAATGAAACAATCTGTAAGAGCAACTGCTTTGTGGAAGGCAGATTACAAACCTCTACCTTGATTAGCATTTAAATAATTCCATAAAGAGTTTACAAATGCTGCAAAGAAACATACCTGGCATCAACTCAGCAGTATGGAATATCTTCGCCTGCTTCATTTTACTTTCATTTAAAAATTCTTCTTTGGTTATTGGAAGATCTAGAACATCTCGAATAGTCTGTGCTGTTTCTAGGGCTTGTCTACCTATAACCATGGATTGCAAATCCCAGTTATAGGTCTTTCCAAAACGCGCACAGATCTCTTCAAACACTGCTGAATAGAGACGCTCAGTATCTGGAAAAAAAAAAAAAAAATTAAACCTATCTACAAACAGGTAGGCAGCTTGTCTTCCAAGCAGACCACATAAATGTTCAGAGCATGAACGGCCAGGAGACAGAGGGCACGTAGCAAAGTGGAAAAAATGACTCCCTTTATTTGCAGGAGGAAACCAAGGCTTCTACCGTCATCTCAGAGGTACCCAGGTTTTTCAAGCTGTCATTTCTGCATCAAGAAAAGGTAACTTAGGGTCTCAAAAAGCAACTATCTAGACCTGCTCTTTCATCACCTTTCTTTACCACCCAAGTTAGCAAGCAGTGTCTTAATTAAAACACTCTATTTATGCTTTTCATGAGAAAGAAAAGAAAGGAAGGAAGGAAATCTGGTACTTGGGGGGATGCCATTACATATTCCATGTAAATTGAGAAAATAAAAAAGATTTAATTATTTAAGAGTGTCTTTGAGCGGAAGCTTCTGAGTGCCTTCAAAGACATTACGGTCATTATTACAGTGCTGCTGGCACCACTGCATCTACAAGGGATTACTCCAGCAAAACACACTCACTGGTATTTCCAGGGGATTTCAGACAAGAGTAAACTTCAGACTGAATTTTGGCAGTGATACTATCAGCTTATATGTCAAAGGTGGTTTTAGGTTTAAAGCAATTTTTTTTAATACAAACAAAAATTTGTCCTTTCCTCCCCCCTCCCCCCTTCTTTGAAAAAGAAGGTCATTAACATTTAATTTAAAACTAATATCGGGACAAAATGTACTTCCAGATCTTGTCTTCATTTCAGCAAAGATCTCGAACACTGGCTTTTCCACCAGTCTGTTTATCTTTTTAAGTAGTCTCCTCTGAAAAGTCAGCTACTGCTGTTAACCATGCTTTAATTTCCTTCTCATGAATGTCTCTGCCTTCTGTATCTCTAAAGACATGTTTATTATTGTCACTTTAGCAATGAAAAGCAAAAGCAAGGAGAGAAAAAAGTTGCTCTTACGAGATTTATTTAGAGAAACTAGGGACTTCACTTATCAACATGTCCTTTGCCATGTAAAAATATTTTTAATGGAGATAATAAAGTAGTGAAATTATTAATGTGGATATTGCACCACTTTCTGAATACATAAGAATTATGCAGGAGTGATTAAGCTTTAACAAAGATACTAAGAAGAAAACACTCTGAAGAAAGAAGCACAGAGCCTATGACTACAATACATGCCAAGACCTTCCCTGCAGGCTGACAAATGCTCCCTGCTTCACCTCAGTAATCTGTTGTCCTGAGACCAGCAGACAATTCTGATCTGAAAGCAAATAGAGGAACCCAGGGGGCCATTTCACCATTGTTCCCTGAGGAAAACAGGGGCCATTTCACCATTGTGTGAACATACAGCAGTGCAGAATACATTTTCTGCCACATGCCAGAGTGCTTTAGTCCATGTCTCCCCTCGGTAACTACAGGAGATGTTGAGCCAAAAGATCAGATAAAGACCCAACATACTCATCTGGAGTGTTTAAAGGAAGAGCAAAGGGTTCACAAAAACCTCTTACCCTAAAAATAGAGGCAAAAAACCCCCCACCTGTACTGCTCTTAGTAAATGCTCCTTAAACACCTACACTCAAGGGAAAAGAATTACAAGTGATCTTGAAGACCCTTCAAACACATAGGAAAGGTATCACAGCAGAAACACAGGGAAATGGGCTCTGAAAAGTGTTAAGCTGGCTCACACAAGGAAGGAGAAAATAAAGAAGAACAGTAACAAAAAATCCTCCAGTTTGCTTGAAAACGCCACGTGGTACTCTCTGCAAGCTAGGAAGGTAAATTAAGAATACAATTTTTAAAATTCACAGTTCTCACTTTATTTTTTTTATAAACTACTTTTTCTTCTATATCTCAGACACACCAGGTGAAGGACATAAAATTCTTACCCTAAGTTTAAATTTGAAACTGAAAATCAATCCTCATCCTATTAAACAGTACATATCAAGCTAAGCAGAATTAAAGCAAGGAAGCAAAAAATTCTAGAACATGATAATTTTCCTATGGGTGTCTACAATAATTACATGTTAATCTATTTGAAAGTGAAAGGTTCAACTTCATAGCTAAAAATACTCCTTTTAATAGTCTCCTGCATTTTAAATATTACATAGCTGACTTGTGAATGAAATTCTACTTATTTTCCTTAAAAAAAGCTTAATGATGCCCAGATTGCACACCTAAAAACAGTCTTTTATGCAATGCTGCAGTTCGTCAATGGAAGAGCACTCATGAACAAGTTTGAGAGTCAAACCTATTAAAACATGTAATTGCTTACTTATTCATACTGTTAGAACATAGTTTTCTAGGTGCTGAGAAACAAAACAAAACACAAACCAACCAAACAAGAATACCCCCAAATTAGTCAACACATTTGAATTCTACATTTAATTTAAATATACGTAAGTCCCACAAATCAATGTATATGCTCCAAAAAACAGGATGTCAGAGAGTCTTCTTTCCTTTCCTCCCCTGATTAATTATAGTTAAAAGACTTGGCTCACAAAACCTTCAACTGTTCTTTCAAGAGATCATTTTCACTCTGCCTTAAGTTGTAGCACTCGGACTCTGGACATCGACATAGTTGCAATGAAAATTAACATCATTTCAAGATCCATGACCTCTTATAAGATTCTACATATTTGTATTGCTTGAAAATCAACATGATTTTAATTTTCATGAGTAGATGACAAAAGCATGGATGTGGACATTTTACTTGCTCAATAGATATGTTTCACTACAGCACATGAAAAAATCTGAAATCTGAGGAAAAAATTATGCACACATACACTGTAAAATCCAACTGGAATCTGAGGAGATCACTGCTGATAAAGCTGCATTTCCTACATACATGTATAACAGATGAGGACATGTTTCTTTTGACTGAAGGCAAAGGAAAATCTACATGTTCCCCTAATAATTAAAGAACAGTAAATAAATACTAAATAATGATACAACTTCAAGATTTCTTATTCCTATTGGAAAGGAGCAATCTCAAAAAAAAGGCAGGCTAGCTTTTTCACCGTTGTAACAAGAAAGAAACCACACACAGTTCAAAGGATTGATCAGAATTCAAAAATATCAGTGAAACATAATTTCATACTGCTATAAATCTACTATACAAAAGAAATTATATCTAATTCCCACACATAAATAAAACCCATTGATGAAATGAAACAAGCAAGAGGAATTGGAAGTTCAACTCAGGTGCCTAATTATAGGCACCTGCTGGTATTTACTCTGGTATGTTCAGGATACCCACATACATCTAATGTTAAAAAGGCAATTTGGGCAAGAGTCACACTTCATGGCATGAGCAGCCAGATTCCCTACAGCATCCCAAGTGTTTCACACTCACACGCATATTCCAGCAAGTGAATCCAGCCTCAGCTGCTAGCCTCCATCAGGAATACAAGCTGAGAACACAATAAGACATATGTGGCAGTGGCCTGTTCTAATAACGGTAAGGAAAAACAAGAATTCTTAGCTCCTGCAATTTTTAGTAAATGTATAAGTTTTCAAAATACTTTTTTTATTTCTAGCTCTCATCTCTTGAAATTTCTTTTACATGGACATTATCAGCACAACATACCGTCCATCTGCTCACTACCTTTCACTGGGAATGAGTAATATTCATTCCCTAGTCACATATCATCCTCTAGTCATTTTTATAGTGACCCTTCTTCTATATAAAAGCACAGTCAACTCCACCGGTGTTGTTTAGAGTGTGCAAAATCCAGCCACAATAAATACAAATAAAGTGACAAAAATGACAGAGGCACTGGATTACTCAATTTGTGATCTGGCACAAAAATATGCTGACATATTCAGAAAGACCTACAGGTCACTTGGCAACACACCACAGTGAACACCTGGAGTGCATGGTCTGCTCAAATCACTGCAGAGTCACAATTAGATGTGCAGATCCACCTAGGCTGGGGGTACAGCAAACAACAAAACAGCATGTAAGCCTCATCTTTATACTTACACATAAAGACAGTTTAGGACAGAAAATTATGACTTCATGAATACAGAACTTAATTTTTTTAGAAGGTTATATATACCTTCTAATTGAATATTATGTTATTGTTATTCTAAAATAATATCCTGTTTATCAAGGAGATGAGATTAGTAGGCATGAAACCTCCTTCTAGCCATAGCTCACCTTAATCATTTGGTTTGAGTTCTCTGTTTGAATAGCCCATCTTAATTTTGCATTAAGCTTCCCAGATGAAATACAACTATGATTTATCCTTCTGCTAGGAGTCTAAACCATCTTAAACATAGTTTTAATTGTGTGCATTCATTATATTTCAGTAATTCAAAATCAGACCCTGGACAACTAAACTGCAGGGGTTTTTTTGTTTGTTTGTTTTTTGGTTGTTGTTGGTTGTTTTTTTTGTGTGTGTGTGTGGTTTTTGTGGTTTTGTGGTTTTTTGTTTGTTTGTTTTTGTCTGTTTTTGTTTGTTTGTGGTTTTTGTTGTTTGTTGTTGGTTTTTTTTGTAAGGGATAGAAAAGTGAACAAAGAGAAGAATTTTAAGTTAACCACCAGGTTTCTTGTGTCCATACCTGTGAGGCAGACTTCTATTCAAATGTGGAAGAGAACCATTTTCAGCATTCAATTTAGCCAAATTTAAACACAGTCAGTAACTTTAACCAACATTTTGGCCAAGGACTGAGAAAAACTCATTAGATTTTGTCACCATCAATACTGAATGAATACATAGATGAGTATGATTTTGCTTTCCTATCAGTCTTTTACATTATTCCCATAATCTATTTAGAGTATGCAACAGTGTAAAAAAGCATACAAATTACTGAAATGCTCAGTTGGACTACAAGAGATAAATATAATTATAAACCAGAATATAATTATAGAAGTCTGAATTTTTCCTTTGCTTTTTGCAACCCATTTGGTGGCATTTAGCACAGTATAAGCTGTTAACTTGCAAACAAATCTATACAAGAGCTGAAATGGGGACAATTGGGACTAGATCAATCAAGATTAGGTATTTCCTCTACATATAGAGTTATAGTAATGACATTCAAATTTTCTCTCACTTTTGGATTAAGATGTAACACCGGCCTTTGTGTGTTTATTCTCCCACTGTATCAACTGAACAGTGTTAAAGAACATGGGATTTAAATATAGCACTGGAAAAGCCAAAACAGTGACAGATTTCCCATCAGAAACACTAGCTTTGCCTAGTCCAGAGTATCATACGCTCAGTCATTGATCCTCATGCCCACCTATTTCAATATCAGCAAAATCATGTACTCACTGTTCTTTTTCCTCTTCCTCTCCCAAGCACTCTAAAGACATGGCTGAACAGCTCACTGACCAGTTGTGCCAATTCTGTGAGACTCAGGAGCAAAACAAATGCTGCAGCACTGCATAAAAGCCAGGGAATGGATGTCTTTCAGTAAGTCTCTGTACTCTAAAGAGACCTCTCATCAATCTTGCCATTCTACAACCTTTCTCCCCACAGGCAGTACATGCTCTTAGCTCATTCAGTTACACAAATGAACCAATTCTTGAAATGTGTGGATTTCAACAACTGAGTGTGTGAGTATAAAACAGTGAGCCATTCAACACATTTCCAAATGGTATGTGGACCACCACAAATTTTAGGAAGCACCACTAGCAAGATAAAAGCCACATGGCTATCCACAAATCTTCAAGATTCTACTGGCAGTTTTGGTAAGCAGGAAAAGAGAAAAGAATGGGAAACCAATGGCCTCTGAACAGCAAACTTAGAATGGAACGAGGAATATCCTCTCAACACAATGAACAAGTCAAGGTATTATTACCCATAATTTATAAATTACAGCTCCATTTCAAAAAAGGCCCCAACAAACCATAAAAAAACCCCAAAAATGGTTGCTGAGGGAGCAATAGTCTACGTCACTGAATAAAGGTTTGTGCATAATTTATTCTCCATTCTTTTTTCTCACATTTCTTTCAGAGAGAATCTGAGACTTTCCTCTCACAGTACCAGCAGTCAAACAAGACAGATAAAACCAATATGAGCAATACAAAACAGTAGTAAGTATACAACTGTCACTGAAACAGGTCTGAAATTGCAAAAATTAGTTTAAACCACACAGAATCACTTAAAAATCAGAGCTGAAGCCCCCTGAGTTAGCCAAACAAACAGAAATAAAGGAGAAGGTTTTCTTTTTTTTTTTTTTAATAAACAATCTATAGTAGATAACTATCTTGCAATTTTTTTTGTCATAAGGTCAGTCTTGCACTTCCCCCTCAACATCCTTCCATTCACACTTTCATTACTATGAAAGCTAGTTTAAAAAAGCATGACTATGGTTACCCATGGTGGCTAATAGGAGAAAAAACCAGCAGTTTAGGAGCTGACCTCAAAATCACTTACAGCAGCCCAGTACAAGCAGGGATGAAGAAGGCAGGCAACAGAAATTATCTTTTGCACAATAGTCTAACTGTTACAATACTAGCTCAGAAAATGAAACTCAGTCTTTCAATCCATTCTAAGGGCCTGAGACTGTTTTTCTAACATGCCTGACATTTGTTACGCTATTATGTTATATACATATATACACTTTTATAAAGATAAACCATTTATATGCTTGTACATATATATATATAAAGCATACAGGCGTACATTTTTATGTATTTACTTACACATAGTGTATGTATAGAACAGTCTTTTACAGACAAAAGTGTCCTTTAAAGAATAAAACTCATGATGAGTACTAGCCAGTGAATACAAATCAACCTGGAGCCTCTTAACAGCTCATTAAAGAAATGTGGTTCAAAATGCTTAGCACTGAAAGTAGACAATGAAAAGGCATGTTCTATTCTTTACTGTAGTATTCCCCCATTTCTTCCATGAACTTGTTTAGGAAGAAAAATGAAATCTAAATTTATCATCTTAGACATACCCACTTCACTGTCACAGGAGGAAATAAGCACTGGCTTCACACATGCTCGAGTGAAATATTTGAGCCATGCCTAAATGTCAAGGCTGGTGTACCCAACCGAGCAGACTGAACATAAAGGCAGCCTGGACCACCAAACCAAGGGAAATGCTGCTGCTGTATTCATGTCTTGTACCTTTCCACTAACCCACTCTCATAACCAGTACCACTTAAATTTATCTTATTGTTCCCTAGAAGTTAAAGGAAGGTGAAGTATCTATTAAAATAAACATCAAGCACCACATAATGGCTACTTCAAAATCATAAGCTAGTTATAAAGAGCAAGTTATTCAGTAAACCATTTTACATGATTGATAAACCATAACTTCCAAAGATAAAGAAAAAAATATTATAATTGCTGAAAACTAAAATTACTGCTTCTAATTTAATTGAGCAATGATTTGTAAATCATTATATTTTTGATTAGCACTTAGAAAAACTCACTGAAAAGATCCATTATTCATTTTAGTAAGGAGCAGATAGAAGTCTATTCCAGAGCTTTAATTTTTGCAAATTTGCTTCTTTTTTTCTGTTGTACTTGAATATTAAGATAAGTACACTCCAAGGTAGATGAACATGTTACATTGTGATTACTTTACTAAGTCCAGAGAAACATGCTGCTACTGGCTAACTCCGTGCTGTCAGTCTGTTTGCCCTTCTCTGATATGAGACATCCCACCACAAATTCAAGTTATTGCTAACAGGTTTAAAAAGAAAGTAAGTTTGATGTTCTAATAATAGCAGCTGCATGAAACTGTTCCCAAATGAGTATCACGTATTTGCCCCTCTGGGCTAATATTACTGGGAGAATTCTTCAATGGCAGAGGAAGCCAATTTCTCATTTTATATGCAGAGAAACACGGTACTTCTATGGGGAGAGGAAGAAGCTTCTGAACAAATTCAAAAGGCTTTTAGTTTACATTAATACAGCAGACATATCTTAATGCTATCTTGTATTCACATATACACCTTATCCTCCTTTTTTAATGCCACAGGGAAGTGAAAGAAACAGTTCAAAAATAAAGTATGTGAACTCATCTGATGTGGAGCTATAAACAAATACTCTGGCACCAATGCAAAATAGCACATGAAAACGTAAAGAGAAGTCTGTGTTTCAATTCCAGAGCACTAAGGAATCCAACTTTGAAATATAAAGGCAAGATACATAACCTAATATAAAATATTCTAGAACTGTATTTATTAAGCATCATCTATGTGACAGCATCTCATTAGTTTAAAAATAGAAAAGCTATTGATTCATAGAAACTGCCTGATATGCTTTCTCAGGCTCTCACACAGGGTCCTAACCATAAAAGACAGAGCGATGTAAACAGCAGTTGATATGGTGCCTGCAAAACCCTGCTTGTTGGGTGGAAATATACAGTTTACAGAGTCACAGCTTCTTAAAATGTGTACGGGGAGACTCAAGTCAGGCAACAGTTACACTGTCATTAGTATATGAGCTACTATACCATGGAAATTTATACAAGCAATGTTCTCAACCAGAGGAGCAATTACCAGCTCTGAACACCCTACCAGCTTACAGCACGTTCACAAGGAAGTTAGCCTTTCACCAAGCGGGTACCTTCTCTTCTTGAGATGTTGCTGATAATACAGAGCAGCAGTTCACTGGCCCAAGGAATGCAAAACAAGGTTTAAAAAGTTGTTTTGAAATGAGATATTCCAAGGCACTTGTATAAAACCACTCCTACACAAGGTAGATGAAACCAGAAGGGTCACTGTGTTATTAAAGTCAGCAGAAGAATAGCTAATTGTATCTTCTTAATTAAGAGTCTGGTGGGTTGGCCCTGGTTGGGTCAGGTATCCATCCAAGCCCCAAGCTGCCCTGTCATTCTCCTCCTCAGCTGGACAAGGGAAAGAAAATATAATAAAAGATTCACGGGTCGAGATGAGGGCAGGGAGAGATCACCCATCAGTTACCATCACTGGCAAAACAGACACAATTTGGGGAAATTATATCAGAGTAGGGGAATAAGAAGTAACACCAAGTTTTAAAAAACCTTCCCCTACACCTGTCCCTTCTTCCTGGGCTTAGCCTTATTTCTAAGTTCTCTACCTCCTCTCCTGCAGCAGCACAGGTGAACAGAGAAGAAGGGCTGTGGTCAGTTCATCACACATCTCTGCTGCTCCTTCCTCTGCAGAAGTAGGACTCCTCCAGCACCTGGAGCACATTCTCCCCCTCCTTCTTCACCAACCTCAATGTCTGCAGGCCTGTTTCTCTCACATATTCTAGCTCCTCTGTCCTGGCTGCTGTTGTTCAGCAGGTGTTCCTCACCTTCTTAAATCTGCTGTCTCAGAGGTGCTTCCACTGTCACTGATGAGCTCAGCCTTGGCCAGCAGCAGGTCCGTCTTGGATCTGGCTGGCATTGGCTCTGTCGGCCATCAGGGAAGCTTCTGGCATCTTCTCACAGAAGCCACCCCTGTAGCCCACCCTTCCACCTCACTCCTCCACTACCAAAACCTTGCCACACAAAGCCAATAAAATATACACTTTCTCTGGGAAAAACTATCTATAAGAAACATAACCTCCCAGAACTGTTCTGTTTAACCCACAACCTAAAAGAGCAACAATGGAAAAAAAATAAGTTAAGAAAGGGGAAAAAAGGGTTAGGAAACTTTATTCTTTCCTCAAAAAGAAACACAACAAAATGAGGCCATAGAGAACATTCTCTTCAGCACACCACAGGTCTCTCCTAATACCAATTTCCTTATTCTCAGAAAGCTTTCATATTTCGAAGAATATACACATATATTCTCAGAAAGATAGATGATATACATATACAAAGACTTGATCAAGTTGCAAATTCAAGATGTTTGACTTTCAGTGTCATATATTCCTAAATCACTTTCTGTAATATTGTCAAAACGTCTGTTTCCTCAACAGTGGAAACATTTCAAAAGGCAGAGTGACTTTAATAGAAAACAAAACCATTACTTTTCCACTGTGTCCTTGGACAGTGTTCTAAACTTAATGGTAGCAATGTGTCAAACATACTACCACAGAGAAGGTGTAGACAACTACAGATTAGTAAAGATGATCTCTTCTGTCCACGCAAGAGTGCCTAAAATTTTTGAGGTAAATCTGTTGATGGGGTAATTTCTCTGTGGTCACAACACCAAGAGCAGAAAATCAAACATCATCAAATAGCTTGATTTTCCAAGAGCAAGGACATTTCATAACGGCTGACTATCTACATACAAGAGCAAAGTGTCAGAAACACTGCAGAAGACCTGATCACAATAATTCTTTAATAGCTGTATACCAAGAAGGCCTTATACTAACTGTAATCTACAATACACAAAAAAAGAATCAAACCTTTGAGATTCATGAGGGAAGTGTGATACAGCAAACTGAAAACCATGTTTTACGGGCTGCAATATTTGTTTGTTTGAAAACTGCAGAAGAAACCTCAAACCCATTATATAGGTAACAATAAAAGGAACTTCCAACACGATGGAACAGTGGACTTCCACACAGGTGAGCCATAGGCTTCTCTGAAGATGCGTGACCACAGCCTTCACCTCCCATGTGGGGCTGAGGATCAGAGTTGGGACTATTCTCACAGAGTACTGAAAAGCCTCACAGGACAGCAGGAGTTGTCCCGCCTCCAGACTCAGCAGCAAGCCAGAGGCAGGTCCTAACTGAGTCTTAGATCAAATACAGCCTGTAGCCTAGAGAAGGACCACGCAGTCACAAATTATGGTCTTTTTGTTTCCCAACATCATTGGTAAAAGCACAGAAATACTGGAAGACTGCAATTTGCTTTAGAATATAATCAGTTTGCTCATGATTGGCAGGATGAAATAAAACTTATACTTGGTCATAGAAGCTTTTAACTAAGTGCCATTGAACCCACTGAGAGGTAGGTACGTAAACAATAGAATGGTTTGGGTTGAAAGGGACCTTTCAAATTTAACCTATTCCAACCCCCCTGACAGTGGCAGGGATACCTTTCATTAGATCAGGTTGCTCATAGCCCCTTCCAATGAATAATGCTTTTGTGTTTCTGAGCTAAAATACCATTTGTAGTCCAGAACCCGAACCACAGATGCCGTGCACTAAGAACATCTCATATGGCAAAAAGAACGTTTATTCACAGGAAATTAAGTTAGTCTGCTACTCCAGTGCAGTCAGACTGTATCAGTACTAGGTCTTTGCAACAATATTCCCCAATAAACTGCCACTTACAGAGTTTAGTACACAATAACAGATTTTTAATAGCATTCATTTTCTTCATGAGTATTTACACACTAATTCTCAGTCCTGCTGCTGAAGAGCTGCATAGTTTTCCTCCCAGTACGTATCTGAAATTTTGCTGAAAAGCTTTAGCCCCTCCGCACAGATGATTCAGTCTACTTAATAATGTTAGTATAGAAAACCATACTAAAAATAGACTAAGTTAGCTTTCATGAACTGGAAAATCTTACCAGAATATGTTAAGATAGCCTTCTGTTGTGAAAATGTCTACTTCCCATCATATAAAATCTCTACTTAATGTGGCAGACAGATTGATTAGGAAGCCTGAAAAACAAATGCAAATATGAAGCATCAACTACAGTTCCTGTAATGGATGGAAGAGACACTTCAAAATTCAACATCTGATGCGAAATATCTGTGAGAGGATTTCAAATCACCTCAGTTTGAAACCACCCCAGGGACATTCATCTGCAAAAAACTTCATCAACCTCTGTGCTGCTGTACAGATTTAAAAATTATGGTTGCCTGTCTCAAACACTGTTACAGCCAAAGGACTTCGCCCATTGTGGCAAACCGTGTAAAGAAGCAATCACTCGTCTGTGACCACTGGAGGTGTCTCCCCCAAATATACCTGCACTGATTCCTGGAACTTGTACTGTAAATTAAGCCACCTGATGGGAACTTGAGAAAAGATAAAGGTGGTACTATCATCTAAGTGTTATCTCAGACTAGAGGGAGGTAAACAAAGCTGGGGAAGAAGAATATATCACTGATAATGGACAAGGAAAACCAACCAAGCAACACTGCTAAAAACAGCTCAGACTAAGTCCAGCAGGGGTGGATCAGAACCCACTGACTCAAGAAACCCACTGACTCAAAACACAGAAAGACTGAGTGTGGGATTAATTAGCATTAGAAGTGAGGGAATCATTTAACCAATAGAATAAGAGAACTATGTAGCCAATGAACATCAATTCCTTTGTTCGCTAAAATGTATAAATAGTGAAAAGTTTTCAACAACCTCAGGACCCTCACCACCAAGAAGCCCAGAGTGAAGAAGGACCAATGGGATCCATGGGTGGTGACTATACTCTGTTTAATTTGTCTGTCGGTCTGTCTGTCTCTCCCTCCTCTCTTTTCTACCTCTCTACCTCACATTTTACCGTTAAATAAAATCCATACTATTTCTTTTGGCATATGATCCTGTTTGCACCATAATTCAGGTAGAGGCATCTCTCAATAATCAGATCTTAACAACTGTACACAATTATTTTATTATAGTATAACGCGGNAGGACCCTCACCACCAAGAAGCCCAGAGTGAAGAAGGACCAATGGGATCCATGGGTGGTGACTATACTCTGTTTAATTTGTCTGTCGGTCTGTCTGTCTCTCCCTCCTCTCTTTTCTACCTCTCTACCTCACATTTTACCGTTAAATAAAATCCATACTATTTCTTTTGGCATATGATCCTGTTTGCACCATAATTCAGGTAGAGGCATCTCTCAATAATCAGATCTTAACAACTGTACACAATTATTTTATTATAGTATAACGCGGCCCCGTCCCTCAGGCTGGTGGCTAGCTCGCCTGGGGACTGCCGAGACCGACGTTATGGCCAAACCGCTGCCCGGTACGGCGGGAAGCCGGGGTGTCGCCTGGCGGGAAGGACAGCGGGGACTCACTCAGGGCCTGCTGTTCTACTGATGGCAAAGGCGCGGGAACGAGGCAAGAGGCTGGAGGCAGCTCTTCGGGGTGAAAACAGGAACGGGTTTATTGTAGTCGGCAGGTCGAAGGGAAAACAAACCAGGGCAGGGAAAGGTCAGCACAGGGGATCGGAGAGCCTGGTGCAGGTGCGCTTGAGCCCCCAGGCGCAGGGATACGCAGCTCCTGGGCGCCTGAGAGCTTAAGGCAAGAGACCCCCAGGCTCGCTGAGCAGCCTGTTATATGCTACAACAGAATGGGTGGGGTTGTGGAGTACTGACCGGTCAGAATCGAGTTGGGGGGTGTAACCTTGTAACCGGACCTATAACAGTTAACCGGGGGAGGGGAGAACCTGTTAACAGACAGGTAACCAGGGTGGAAGCAACCATTTGGGTGAGGGTTTAGAGGGGGGTTTTCTCGAAGTCCTGGTGGACTCTTCTGGGCTCCTCAGGTCCTGGCTTTGGGCTAGCAGTCCAGTAAGAGGCCACCACAACAACAGTAGAAGTGACACAGACAACACTTAGTTGTTGGCACACGTTAGGTACCTAAAGGCTGAAGTACTGGATTCAGCGTCCACTTTCAAGTAAAATATTTTAGCTTTTAAAGCTTTTCTAGGAGTGTCATTTCCTTGGAAAAGAGGAGATGATCAAGAAATCTTAACTCTTATGCTTGGGTCAAACTGACCTTGTATTATTTTAGCACACTATGACAACTTTAAAGTAGCATAAGGCCTTCAAACATCAAAATCCATTTAACCTAAATACTACTATCTCTTGTTTAAAACAGGGGAAAAATAATACAACAGTATCAGAGATGTTTTATAAGAAGACATAAAACTTATTCACACTACAATCCTGAAAGCATACTGTAATTACAAAAAGGTTCAGAGAGAGAATCTCACTAACATGTCAGTGAACCCAATTCACATGAGGACTACAGGAGAAAGAGAAAGCTGGAAGGAGACTCTCTGACAGTAGCTATTAGGGTTATATTTTCAGCTATCTCAAAGGGGAGAGGCTGAATCTCCTTTTGCTAGAGAGTGGTTCTGGGCATAATGGAAATATTATGTTTTGACTCTGTTTTGAGTGTGACAGCTTAGAGTTACAAGAAACACTGCTGTGTATCCTACTAAATGAAATAAAAAAATATGTGTTCAGAGACTCAAAGAGTGCAAGAAATTTCAGTCCATCATTTCATCCTTCCATATGAGTAATGTGATAAAAATAAAAAGAGATACTGAGAACTGAACTAGAAGTCATTCCACTTTCCCTCAATCTTTCTTCCCCTCTGCCTCAGTTTTGCAAGCTGAGGTCAAAGTTTATACCTTGAGACACAAACAGCTTCACTCTCCTGTGGCTGAAATTTAATAAGCCTGACACAGGAGTTACTACACTGGTGTGTGCTTAGTTTTACTGTAACGGTGCTTGCAGAAGACAGGCTGGGAAATTATATGCTCAATATGCAGATAGAAAACATTTTTTACTTTATTTGCAAAAATAGTCTGAACTTCCTTCCCTCTATCTAAAAACTAAAGAAGGAAAAAAAATCCAGTAGCCTTTCTCCCACAATCAGCAACAGAAAAACTGTCTGATCTATTTGCTGAATACATTGAACTGAGCCACTGAAGTTAAACAACTTTTAGATAAAAAGTCCTATATTTTTTGACTCATTATGTTTTTAAACTGTTAGAACACATCCTAGGCATATAGTTAGAGCTGCATAACCAGCTAAACAGGGTAACTTACATGTTTCCTAAATGTAAGAAAAAAATAACTATGAGGCCTACAAGTTCAGTAATAATAAAACAGCTGGTCAAACAAAGACCTTTCTTTTCTGAAAGTGGTGCACACACTCTAGGCCATATCTTTCTAACAACCTCTGGATAGTAGTTTTCAAAGAGATTAAAAACTTTGCACAAAAATGCAAACCTGGTAATCCATCAACAAGCAGAAATACCTTTTTTTCTTCTATTTTCTGAAGAGCAAAACTAACTATTAATAAAAGAATCCAATTGTATTAAACATTTCAATCAAAGAAAATAGAACTAAGCATTATTGACTATGGCTACTGTCTACACTCTCTAATACGAAGGGTAGCTTTAGTCATTGACCTTGTCATAAGCAGAGAGATTGGAGATTTTCTCCTTGTGTTAGGTCAACACAGATCATGGTGGTATCGCTACAGGGCTGCCAGCTTCTCATAATTCCTATTATGAACTTGTATTCTATACAACTTTAAAATTTTGCCCATAACAAATGAACAAAATTGAAATTACACAAAAAAATTAAAGCTGTTTTCTTCAGGAGAGGAATTTCTTCTGACAGTACTCTCGACCCTAATTATTAATTATACAAAATCTAGCATGTCTCTTGAGAATTTAACTCCCTACAGTGGACTCACAGAGGAGCATAAGTAGCTCTTGAACTGGAAATAGGAAGCATCTACACAGTCAGTACTGAAGCCATTAAATTGCACCATCATTCTGTGAAAAAATCATAGAATTAAATCATCATCATCATCATTCTGTGAAAAAAGAATGTCCTTGGTATAGTCTGCAATTGTTTCCAAGGCTCCACTATAGACAATTAAAGTGGGTAATACACTTTCCAAAATTAGACTGCCATTAAGTACAGTTATACAATACCTGTAATCATTGATAATTGTAAATTATTTTGTTGAATATATGATTTATGCTTCTGGGCCTACATTATCAATACCACTCTTTTATAGCTTGAAGGAAGAGAGTACCTACTGTTATTTAAACAGAACTATAGGATATTGTAACCAATTCCTTCACTTCTAGCCCTGGAAGTGCAGTATCTGTAAGGTATTCTATATTACACCTTTGATATCCTACACCGCCTATGTATTGGGCACCTTGTAAGCACTCATAAACACAATCTTTCTGAATTATATATCTCCATGATGCTCACCTCTAACAAAAAGAATGGCATAAAGAACATAGGTTTTGGGAAAAGTTATTGATATACACTACCAAATCATCTGCCAAGTCAAGACAACTCAGATAAAATGAGAATTTCAAGATGGTAGTGAGAATAATTTTGACGAAAATCAGATCAAATCTCAGTTGAATCTAAACTTAAAGAGGTTTGGTTTTTTTTGTTTTTCTAAAGCAAGCCTGTTTTTAATTCACAACAGAAGAACACTTTAAAGAAATAGGAGGAGAGAAGAAAGGTATATGTAAGATCCAACCCTGAAAGAATGAATGGGTACTGAAACTATTTTTCGTATTGTAAGTCTCCTGAGCGATACTTAGGAATGTTAGACTATAAATGTAGTTTCTCATACATACAATGTTATTTCTCATACATACAATTAGAATGTAAAGCAGAGAACTGAAGCTCGGAATTTCGGTATGTAAGATAGTATGAAGAGAAAGTTAAACTAAATATCTACTGAAAAGTACTCAGAGGGAAGTAGGTACTATGCCTTCTTTTTTGTTACATGCAAATACAGAAACATCTGGGTCAAAAAGGAATACTTACTTTAGTCTCTGAAAGCTGAAATTATAACAGAAGGAAGAAAAAGAAAACATTAATCTATTCCATGTTGATCCACAGTATTAGAAAAGGGAATGGGTTAAGAGAGGAATAACTTCCACAGTTTTGTGATAAATCTTGGAATATTGTTTTTCTTTTTCCCCTCTTAATAGAACTTCTGAGTTAGAACATAGAGCCACTTCTCAATTAACCAGGGAAATGAGGAGAGAAAAACCATGCTAACACACAATTTAACATCTTGTATTATTGCCTATGGGAGAGGCGGGCGAAACATGAGGATTTATGTCGAGAGCACTTTAACCAGTGTAATACAGAGAGGTACCAGCTACAGATCCTGAAATGCCAACTCTTAAGGCCAGGAGTTTTGATTAGGGAAAAACAACGCCTAGTTTAATTAACATAAGCCCTATAATCCAGTTTTGCTATTAGCTCTCCACTATCCTAAGAGACTTTCTCAAGAAATTTTTGTCATATCTTTAAGGCATTTTTCTTTGACAACTTCAGAGTTACTGAAGAGCTGCTCATTATCTTAATAGTTATTTAAATGGAAAGAATACTTTCCTTTGTATACATACATACACATGAAAAGATATCCGCTGTATCTCTAAAGTTTTATACAGGAATTGTAGGGTTCTGCAGAGCACTGGAAAATTTCTAAATGTAAGGAATATTATTTAAAAAGTTCTAGAGTGTGTAAAAGAAACAGATACCTAGGACAAAAAATTAATTAACAATACAGAAAACCTAACACTATAATAAACATTGCAAAGACCTTCTATTTATGAAAAGTATTTGAGACAAAAGCAACACTAACATAATATATCCAAGGAATGATATCCATATATCCATATCCGATAACTGTAGAATTTAGAGCAATCTTAGAAATAACTTGAAAAGAATAAACACAAAATAAAAAAAATTTCTAATGCTATGACACCTCCCAAGAAGCAAGCAAAGCTAAGACATTCTCTGTGAGACGAAGATGCCATATGAAAACTGCTGTGTAAAGTATATTTGAATACATGTGTAAGTATAAACTCTTAGACACTGTTAGCACTGCCATTAATAAATGCAGTTACTCCTGGGGGTCCAGTGTATAGATTTTGGAAATCACAGGCTATCTGTGCACCCTAGGACCTAGAAGCACTCATGTCATATGTTATTTCAAGTCTTGTCCCAATATATGTGCAGACTGTCACCCTTCTCCACCACTCTGCTTTCCCTAGGAGAGGAATGGCCTGGACAGCAGCAGTGGTGCTACAGCAGACTGCAGAAAGCTTTCCTTTGGCGGCAGCTCAGGGGCCAGCCTGGGCAGGGGAGGCTGTGTGTGACAGGTCACAGCTACCCAGAAATTTTGCAGTGGTACAATGTGAGGTTATTGAAAGATGCAGATGTTTCTAAAGGCATGAAGGCTCATGTAATAGGCAGCTAAAACACACATCAAAAGTTCTTTAAAACTTTGAATACAATTAGCAGTAAAACCGAAACTTTTTTTTTAATCTGTAAGATAGAACTCTCTTTTTTTTTTTATTAAAAAAAAATTGTACAACTGGCACTTTATGACAAGAGGTATAAAGATGCAAAACTTTTTTTTTTAACCCAAGAACCTAGAATTTTATCTTGTTACTGTTAAATCCACATACTAATTACCTGCTCTCTGTAACAAGTTGCGAAAGAATGAAGAGGAATAGTTCACTTCCTTTTTGAAAAAGGCAAAGCCAGGATAAACAGTAAACTATGCAAAATCAGTTCTGAATCAAACATTCCAAGAAATTAAATTTTGCAATACTCTACAATTTGCAATCAACTGACACATAAAAAGTTTAAAGTTTTAGAACACACAAACCCAGAACAGCAACAGTACTTCTTGCACTTTACTCCTAGATGCCTTCATTCATGAAAAATGAAAACATTCCAATTAAAAATGGTAGAAGGACAACTATAATAAAAATATGATCTACAACAATAATAACACTGCAAGGTATTAGGCAGCAGAATAGCAATTAGATATACCGCAATACCTTAGTGGCCCAAATACTTTCATTTTCCTGAGACATGTTCCCCATGAAACACTGTTTTTAATTTTTAAAGACTAGAAATTTATTACATTGTGATAAGCTCTTTATGGCTCCATCTCCCCTGAGCCATAAAGCAAAGAACACTTTGTTAGTCCGGTAATAATATAATGCTATAGAGAAGACTCAGTCCTAGCATGAAAAGATCCACCATTTCACACAGTGTAATGTTTTGCAGTAATGATCTTGTAGCAGAACACTGACTTTATCCAAGGTTATGTCACTTTACAGCATGCATGAGTTGCCCTGGAGAGACAGGTCAAAGGAGGTTTCTGTATGTAAATTACAGAACAAACAAAGAAAAATATCTTTACCATAAAACAATTTATTCAAATGAAATATGTCTCAGTATACTCATGCTCCTCCTTAAACCATTAATTTCTCATACTTCAAACTTTCTAATACACTATAATCCTATTTTTTTTCCATTAAACACGCATTATCTTTCACTTCATTCTTCCAGTGCTAGTGCAAATTTTTTTCTCTTGCTTAGAAATGTTCCCAGATTGTTGCGAAAATGACCAACACAGGGACCCAAGGCAGGTGCAAAGGAGTGCTCTTTATTGCCAAAACCCTAGCCTTTTTAAGCAGTTAGCTGGTTACCAGCCTACACGGTTTCAAGGCACAAGCCCAAGTCAACCAACCATGATGGGATCATGCTGTGGACATGCGGCAGTCACGCAGCACATCTCTCACGTGTCTCACATGTCTCACGTGTCTCTATCCTTATTCCACCTGAGTCACTCTCCCACAGTTCACTTCGACTTAGCCTAAGTGACAGGCCATGTGATAAGGCCTTCCCTTTACAAAACCTTACCTATCAGTAACACCAAATGACCAGGACCAGTGCCAAACTCATAAAACATCCCAACCCAAAAAAGATAATCTCATTTATTACTGGTCAATAATCAAATAAGGGTATACTCTTTTAGTCTGAATATGTACTCTGTGTCAGTTTACATTACGCACAAATGGAGTGATTAAAGCAGAACATAATTTTGAAGACGCAACGTTCCAAAAGATGTCCTGACACAAACAGGCTACGTTCTGTATATGGTGACACTGTGAAAGAGAATCTGAGTGAACTCCTATTTATGCACAGCAGATAATCAGTGCCCAAGGCTGAGCTGCTTGGCAGCAAACCCAGTGAGTGCAGCACGTGCAAGCACAGGGCTGCTGCAAAGGCCTAGCACGTGCCCATCCTCTGGAGAGCAAAGGTGACACAGGGCCCTATTATAGCAGGTCAGAGAACACGCATTAATGAGCTGGGAGAATGAGACACTGTAACACGGTCCATACTATATAATGACAAAGGTCATGAGTGAATTACGGATGGATGTTAGACAGAAAGACTGGACTGACAAATAATAAAGTGGGCTTTCCTCTCAAATGCCTTGCATTACCCTGAGACAAACTGCATGTGAAATTTATCCAAAAGAACCACACACAGGCAGAGCCAATGCAAAAACTAACAGCAGAGAAAAAAAGCAATGTGTGGAGTGCTAACCCATAAGTGGTGCCCAAAAGAAGTCATTCAAGAACTAGAAATAAACTTGTTTCATGAGACACAGTCTATCAGTACTTATTTGATGGCTTTTACAAAAGTATACCATATATCTCTAAAGGGAAGGAGGAAGAAAACTAACGATACATTTAAAAAAGAAACCAGCTATTATATATAACAATAGCTCAGAAAAGTACTTGAGAAAGACCAATGTACATTTAGATGAAAATTTTTCCAAAATGCAGCTTCAGATATACTGTCAAACTACTACTGAATACAGCATTCATTATAAGAGGAATAAAAAAATTATTAAAAGCTGCACAAGAAAAGAAAACATACATGGAGACAGCAAACACTGGCACTGTGAACAGGTATGCAACCCTTCAAGAAACAAAATATTACCCAAAAAAAAAGGCTGAAAAAAGTTTTCAGCCATCAAAAAAAAAAATAAAAAGAGCCACAAGAGATAAATTCTTCACCAGTTATTGAAGCAAAGCAAGCAAAAAAAAGAGATAAAAAATACAGGATGGTTTTCCCCTAAGTGCCAGAAAAAATCTTGATGAAGGTTAACACTACTTCAACAAACCTTAGGTCAGAACAATAATTTTATTATTATTATTATCAAAGGGGCGCAAAAAGGGGGAAGTCAAAATCAGAAGCCTCTGAGAGAACCACTGTAAGACACACAAATTATCTTGGTTATATAATTCTCAGTAGTCTTGTAAAAGAAATTAGTATCAATACAAAGATGTACATAAACACTTAAGAGGAGCAGCAACAATCACTAGCAGTATCTACTTCATACTAGAGATGACCATAATGAATGCAATTAAGTTTGAAGGAGAAGATATTTGGCTTAATTGCTTTTGTATTTTTAGTGATCATAGTTCCTGATCTTAAAAAGAGCAATGGTCATAGTGTGAAAATTATCATCTCCATTAAGGTCTGTTGCCAATATAAAAGAAAAAAAGTTAAAAATAGTAACAACAACAACCACCTCTCTTCCTCCAACATTAAAAGTATGAATGCCAGTATTCAAGAACAGGATTGTGTCTCAGAGAAACTATATCAGCAGAATTCAGAGACCAGAAACCGCCCTGCCCAAATTAAGCTGTTCTGAAAAATTCCCCTCTCAAGAGCTCAATTAGCCAACTCACAACAAGGCTACATGAATGAATTACAGCTACTCAGAACAAGAGCCGCAGAGCTGGGTCCAAGATGGTACAGTGTGTAACTATTGCCAGTATGTAGAATAATAAATCCAGGGTTGTTAATGCTGTTTTTCTTCTTAAGTAAAAAGAAAATTGGAATACAGCAGCTGGAAATTGTGTTATTATAATGGAAAATTCTACTCAACTTTTCTTTGTGCGAAATTCTGCTCCATTGATGACACCTTATTATTTACATTCAAAGCAAAATAATTGGAACTTTATACACAAAACAGTTTACGTATGCAATGAATATAAAATCCTTATCATCTACAAACAGATTTGAAAATCTGCTTTTAGGCATAGAAAGAGACTAGTTTTTATAAACAGTCAAACTGCTGCATGCACCTCTAAAATCACTAGCAGAACCTTTACACTCCCAGCATTTTCAAAACATACCTCTCCACTTGCTACAGGCTTTCTATACAATTGCAAGTGCGCAACAGTCAGAAAACAAAAGCCACATTATTAAAAGGGAAATTGGAAAACTCTTGGTATTAACTTGTTCAGCATGTAGTTTCTTTTTTTTTTTTTTTCTTTTTTTTAATAACCAAATGTTTTCGGTCTGGGACAACTAATAAATAAGCACCAAAAATATACTGCATTTGTGTATAATTTCTGTGCACTATTAAAATCAAATCTTGGATCTTTCATCTTGGGAGCACTCCTTGGTTAATTTCTCAAGAAGAAAAAAATTATCATTGTTAATGCTGCCCATGGCATTTTGAAATGTGGTAGCCACTACAGAAATCAAAACAGAAACCCACGAAAACAAAACCCTGTTCTACCAACGCCAAACTTAACTCTGATTCTGGATTATTCTAACCACAAACAACAAGCAACCATGTGGATGGGCAATTTGCAAATCAATCAAGGGAATAACAGAAGCCAGACTCTGGGTTAGTATGTTTGTTATGTCCTTGCTGAAATTTTTCTTGCTGTTAAATTAAACTGTTAGCTTTCAAGCATATGACAAATCTTATTTACCCTATTTATGGTTAGTTCTCAATGAGCTGTTTTACTTATGTCCAAGATTTGCTCATGAAGCATCTATAGGGTATTTTAATCTAATAATATCCTTAATTTCTTTAGTTTTGCAACGAATTGCAACTACTGAACACAGGGGCAAGAGAGTATTTTCCCTTCCTGCTTTGTTCCCAAAATCAGATGGAAAGTGAGAATGACAAGAAAGTAAGTTTCCACTAGGCAGAAGCAGAAAATAGGCTTACAAGATTGCCAGGTTATAGCCTAAGAAGATTAATTCCTGCACTTAAGCCATAACATAGGCCAATCTAGAGAGGATTGATGTTTAATTGAATTGGTGTTATTTGCTTGGATGCAGAAGAAATAGGAAGCTGTTTTAAATAAAAGACAGCACGCACATAAGCAAACTCCAGCATGGAACTCTCACCAGTTTTCTTGTAACGGTCATCTCCTAGACAACTTGTGCAATAAAATGAAAGTAAGAGTACATTTTTGACTTCTGACCTTGTGACAATGAGTAGGTAACACTGGGGAGAAAGAAAACATGCTGAAATTCTTGTGAATCTCACAACACTACAGCGAATTTAACTGCAAGCTGATTTCTTCTATATTATAGACTAGAGATGACCTGTCTGGCCAGCCATGCAGAACTGTCTTAGAAGTGGCACAAAACACAGCAGTCTTCACACAAAGCAGACAGTGGCTATAAAAGCAGCAACTTTTGATCCCAGTTGCCTTAACTACTTTTCATCCCTCTAGAAATGGTCACAAGCTGGCATATCTGTGCCCGCACATTCCAACATGACTTTGAGCTATGGCGAAGGTATCTTGCAAAACGAAGCTGCTTTAGGAACCATCTCTCATATTTGAACACACTGATTTATCTCATGTAAAGATACTGTTTTCCAACACTAAGGGGCACTGGCAAGGATAATAATTTAGATAAAACAATCCCTACTCCAAGCAGAAATTTAAACAAAAATAAATACATGATTAAACTTCCTATACTGAAGTGTCATGTTCTTTGCCTGTTAGTTCAGCTCTAGTTCAGCTTTAAGCACAATGCTAAGAAACATCTTATCTTTGTAGCCATTTTCCTAAGTTCATTTGTCAGTTGGGAAAGATTAATATTATACATGCAGCTTGTAGAGAATTTTAAATGTTTTCAGCTCCCTATAAGTTTAGGCACAGATCAACAAAGGCAACATTCAATCCTATTTGTGTTTCGGTAATAAGGTAGCTACTGGCTACAATTATATAACAAAACCACTTGTCATAGCTTAAAAAGAAACCTATGCAGTAAGTTTATAAGATAGATCCTGCGGGGCATTACTCTAGTTGTATATTTTGTACAAGCTAAATAGATTTTTCCTTCTCTATCTTTAGCATTGGTTTTGTATGTTTTTACAATATGATAAAATGCCAGGATCGAAACTGTACAACTACAAAAACAGGATTTATTTAGGTATCAAATATCTCTAATTTCTGTTGTTGTTATTATTATTATTATTATTATTATTATTATTATTATTATCATCGGTTAACCTTGTACTATGTGTTGGATAAGTGCACACATAAGTAGGTCTAATATTTTTAACTATACCACATACTAGCAGTTAGAACAGTACTTTTCTGTAGGAACAGACTACCACATTTTAAGAAAAAGCAATCAACTATTCTGAGCATTTAATGTTATTATTTGCTGTAGGAAATCACGTAGAAATTTAACTCAAGAAATGTAACACTTTAATTGAGGTGCTGGGGGGTTTTGTTGCAGCTTTGTTGTTGTTGTTTATTTTGGGGTTTTTTTGAGAAAGTACAGCAGTACAACAAAAATTAAGATTTAGTGATTCCTTTTCCTCTGGTTTCTACTACACAGTGCACCACTAATCAACTATGCTAATTAATGAAGCTGCATGGGAGGGTGATCAGTCACTGGAACAGGCTCCCCCAGGCAGTATTCATGGCACCATGGCTGCCAGAGTTCAAGGAGCATTTGGACAAGGCTCTTAGTCCTCTATTTTAGTTTTCAGAAGTCCTGCGAGGAGCTGGACTCAATGATCCTTATGTTTTGGGAAGAGATGGGATGGAGTTGAGCTGCGGGCTGTGGGACATGCCTGCAGAAGCACATGGCAGCGCAAAGGATCACATGGCAGCGCAAAGGAACACATGGCAGTGCAAAGGAGCACATGGCAGCACAGAGAGGCTTGTCTCCGCCTGACCTCGGGAGGAAGTGTCATGTGGCAGAGCCCTGTGGAGAGGAGCCCGCTGGAAGCTGACCGACGGGTGAACAGCATGTGATCACCCCATAGAAGGACATTTAGAAAGCGTGCCACTGACGTGGTGACCTGGGATAGGTCATGTAGTGAGAATTACCATGTAAGGAAATACTGTGCCTTGAAAAGTGTATAAAACCAGCTCATTTCTTTGAATAAACGATTCAGATTCCCTGCCAGTCTGAGTCCGTGCCTCAGTTGTTCACATTATGTGTCCCTTTAACCTGAGATATTCTACTACTCTATGTATAACGAAGCAGGATACAACTGCTGTACATTAGCACAAAGTCTGTTTTTTCTGTTAGAGTGGGAGTTTCCCACAAAACAGAAGTCCTTCAATTAATTTTACCTATTAAAAAGTGAGATATCTAGAGGTGCTGTCCAATACTTCACTTACTAAACGAATGCATTGCTTTACAGTGCTAACCTCCTGACAACTACAACAACAGGCAAAACCCCTAATATTTCATCCAAGAGCTCAAAGTATAAGGTAATAAGGCAACAAAAAAAAAAAAAAAGGAAGGGTATATTGCATTGATTAGATATGCTGAAAAAAAGGGTGTTAGATAACATTTGAAACTGATACAGAAGGACTCTGAACGAAAGGGTCGAAGGACTCTGAATGAAAGGGTCAAAGTACTTCCATAGGTAGTTCAGAGGCAATAACTTCCGTATTGAAAGCTGATATATCAAGGTGGGACTCAAGGACAAATTAATCAGTCTCAATTATGTTACAGAGGGAGGGGGGAGATAACAGTTGATCAGACTCAGCAACACTTTCACACAGCCAGGCATTAGCCAGTAAAGTATAGCATGCAGGTTCTATAGAATAACACTTTCCAAAGTCAAGAACTGTGTAAACCTTGTAAGAATTGGAAAGATTTTTCACTCACAAAGATTTTGGAAATCTTTCTATCAGAAGGTATCCTACCTTCCTTAACCAGAAGCAAGTATGTCAATTACAGAAAGCAAGCTCATGGCACCTTACATCAGATGAATTTAATGCTCATTTTTTCTCATAATTTATAGATCAATTTATATTTGGTCTATAAAATCAGTAGAGCTTAGGTGAAAACATCTAAAAATAGTAATGTACATTTGCAGACACTACTTTGTTGGGAAAATTTTTTGCAAAACCTGAAGTTTCAGATTCTAAAAATTGCAACCAACTATGGGGGCACTTTAAAGAGTTAGTAATAATAGATATTCAATACCAAAACTTTTATTTGTGCTCTTTGAAAGGAAGTAATTTTGGGCCTATTTCTGTAGCTTCTTGAAATATGTATGTTATTCATTTCATTACCTCCAATGAACACTATGTGACACATTAAAAATTCTGTAAGAAAATTATGGGGTTCTTATGTCGGTTAACATCAATATGACCATTTGTCTCATTCAGAAGATTTACAGTAGACAGGTTGGGCAGAATGAATCTAATTTGTGTATGCCTTATATCATTCTTTCCCCCAAATTATTCCAAATTTCTTGAAACATTTAGGAATCTTGGGAAAGTCCAAGCAGTCTCCTGACTGTCTTTTTGCCTTCCAAGGGTAACTGCTCATCACAAAACAAACAGGTTCACCAAAAATGGTAGAGGTGTCATAGTATTGAGAGGCTGAAACATACTGAAGTCCTCTGAAATGAAGTGCACATTATGAAAATCACCAAGGTAGTGTCACTTTTACTCCTCTGTACTGGAAGATACTTGACGAGTATTTTCATTTTAATTCCTTGCAACTGAAAGACTTCTGAAATACAATACACACTTTATATGTAACTCTTTTGAATAGAAGAAATCACATGCATGCATCATTACCAATACTGTCCTGTTAAGGTGAATATTGTCTGTGTGAAGCAGATTTCCAGCTTCTGACAAAGAGTACCTAAAAAAAGCTTTTCTGAAACTTCTAAGAATGAAATTAAAATAACTGGTTCTGGATTATAGAATTACAGGCTATTTGAGACTCCAGTGACAAAGTTGAAAATGCAACTAAAATAACTCAATCAGTGTTTTGCATAGCATAATCATTTTTGTTTTAAAAGGTAAATGTGGATCACCTTCACCTCTTACAGCCCTGAAGGAGGGAAAAGTGCACATTTCTTGGAAACACAGTGTAATTCATCGGACTTCACAGCAGTCTTCCCAGAAACTGCAACAATTCAGGTTTTGCAGAAAGAAGGCACACACCTCCAGTTCACACCTTTTAAGAGTTCACTTACACGCAGAACAGCTTCCCGTGTGATAACTCACACGAACTATTTCAAAAACTAAGTCACATACCAAAATACTCCATTATTCCTCAGCAGAGGGTCCTGATTCAGCGAACAGTTAAGAGCAGACTTAAAAACTGTTCTAGTTATAGCAACTATTCAAACCTCAAGTCCAATCAAACTGTTGCACGGGAGGTGTCAGGCTACAGAATAACGACGCAAAACAGGAAGTCTGCTAACACCGAAACTGGGAAACTATCAGAGCGGTTTCCAGGCTCTTCAGTTGGAGACGGCAGCTGTAAACACTGCCGAGCGCTGTCCTGCCCTCCGGGACTCGCTGCTCCCAGCCTTCGGCAGTGCGCGCCCCGGGCTCCCTCAGCCCACACTGCATGCCCGTTCTCCTCCATACCCGCTCTCCCTGGCTTTCAGCCCCAACCTGTCCCTCACCGCTCTCCCCACGGGCACCCCAACCTCGCTCAGCCCTCCGTCATCCAGAGCAAGTGTCCTGTTCACGCTCAGCCTCCGATCTCTCACTTTAAGGCGAAATCTGCCCCCGAAAGACAGCAAGTAGCGGAAGGAGGAGAAGGAATTAATTCGTTTCCTGTCGATTTAATCGCTTCATTCAGGTTTTAGCAGCGCCGCCCGCGGCGTTCTGGCTGCTCGCCCGGAGCGAGGAGGCCGTGAATGAGCGGCCGCAGGCTGGGCCGCTCCGGCCGCGGGAGGCGAAGGGGGAAGGCACGGGAGGGAGGCTGCCCGCCGCCAGCTGCGGCCGCTCGCTGTCCGGGCAGGCGGGCCGGCGCTGGCGGCGCGCTGGAACAGCGGCGCGGGGCGCAGCGCGGGCCCGGCCGTGGAGGGGAGAGGGGGCAGGCTACGCACCCAGCAGCAGCCCGTCCATGTCAAAGATCAGGTGAGTGACCGGGCGCAGCGCGGTCGCCGAGGAGGAGGAAGCGGCCATGGCGAGGCAGAGCAGTGTGAGTGCGGCAGGAGCCGAGGTGGATATAGCCGAGGTGGATATAGCCGCGGGGCCAGCCGGGCCGGGCCGGGCGCGGCACGGGGCGGTCGGGGACGGGCGGCGGTTGCGGCAGCACCGTGGGGTGGGCCGGGCCAGCGGGACCTTTGGGTTCTTTTTGTTGTTCTGCACTTAAAGCAAAGTCCATTTCTCTTCTTGGGGCCTCTTCTCTTGCAGAACAGCGCTTNTGCATGCATCATTACCAATACTGTCCTGTTAAGGTGAATATTGTCTGTGTGAAGCAGATTTCCAGCTTCTGACAAAGAGTACCTAAAAAAAGCTTTTCTGAAACTTCTAAGAATGAAATTAAAATAACTGGTTCTGGATTATAGAATTACAGGCTATTTGAGACTCCAGTGACAAAGTTGAAAATGCAACTAAAATAACTCAATCAGTGTTTTGCATAGCATAATCATTTTTGTTTTAAAAGGTAAATGTGGATCACCTTCACCTCTTACAGCCCTGAAGGAGGGAAAAGTGCACATTTCTTGGAAACACAGTGTAATTCATCGGACTTCACAGCAGTCTTCCCAGAAACTGCAACAATTCAGGTTTTGCAGAAAGAAGGCACACACCTCCAGTTCACACCTTTTAAGAGTTCACTTACACGCAGAACAGCTTCCCGTGTGATAACTCACACGAACTATTTCAAAAACTAAGTCACATACCAAAATACTCCATTATTCCTCAGCAGAGGGTCCTGATTCAGCGAACAGTTAAGAGCAGACTTAAAAGCTGTTCTAGTTATAGCAACTATTCAAACCTCAAGTCCAATCGAACTGTTGCACGGGAGGTGTCAGGCTACAGAATAACGACGCAAAACAGGAAGTCTGCTAACACCGAAACTGGGAAACTATCAGAGCGGTTTCCAGGCTCTTCAGTTGGAGACGGCAGCTGTAAACACTGCCGAGCGCTGTCCTGCCCTCCGGGACTCGCTGCTCCCAGCCTTCGGCAGTGCGCGCCCCGGGCTCCCTCAGCCCACACTGCATGCCCGTTCTCCTCCATACCCGCTCTCCCTGGCTTTCAGCCCCAACCTGTCCCTCACCGCTCTCCCCACGGGCACCCCAACCTCGCTCAGCCCTCCGTCATCCAGAGCAAGTGTCCTGTTCACGCTCAGCCTCCGATCTCTCACTTTAAGGCGAAATCTGCCCCCGAAAGACAGCAAGTAGCGGAAGGAGGAGAAGGAATTAATTCGTTTCCTGTCGATTTAATCGCTTCATTCAGGTTTTAGCAGCGCCGCCCGCGGCGTTCTGGCTGCTCGCCCGGAGCGAGGAGGCCGTGAATGAGCGGCCGCAGGCTGGGCCGCTCCGGCCGCGGGAGGCGAAGGGGGAAGGCACGGGAGGGAGGCTGCCCGCCGCCAGCTGCGGCCGCTCGCTGTCCGGGCAGGCGGGCCGGCGCNCCAGAGAGGTTGTGGAGTCTCCCTCTCTGGAAATATTCAAGAGCCATCTGGATGCAATTCTGTGCAGTGTGCTCTGGGATGACCCTGCTTGAGCAGGGAGGTTGGACCGGACGACCCACGGTGGTCCCTTCCAACCACACCTATTTTGTGATTCCTAAATCCCGTTTGGTGTTGCTGGCGGGAAAGACAGAAGAGTTGTTCTCAAGTTGACGGGTTAGACAGTGTCTCTTCTGCGTGCCTGTGTAGAGATTTACAGGGATAATATTACCACCAGACTGTAGTTGAAATAAAAAGATGTAAATATGTAAAACTGGGAGGGAAGAGTAAAGTAATGGGGAGAAGAAATCTATGAGGAAAGAGTAAATCCATCTCTTACAGGTTGCTGAGTTGCAAGAATGGCTAATTGAAGGCTGGTTTGGGTGTTGTGTGTCTTTTTTTCTAAAGCATTCAAGAAGTTCCGAAGTTCAAGAAACAAGACTGTTTTTGGGTTGAAGCAAAATCTTCCTGCATTGACATACCCGATTTTGACTGTGCAGTTAGGAGGGAAGGAGGTCCCTTACCTCATCAGTTTTCCCTTTTGTATTTTTTCATGCAGGTAACTCTCCACTGGAGATCAAGATCATTGGAGCACCAGTTGCAGAGGCAGACATGAAAAGAGCTGTATCAGACTCCCAAGGTGACATACTGGCTTGAAGATGTGTACTGCTATGCCATTCTGTGTGAGGGCAGTGGTTAGTTGCAGCTTCACATTGGGGAAGTCCTGTCTCATTTGTAGGTAGGCCTTGCAGCAGCTATTTTTTCCTAACAGTGCCTTCATTTGAATTGGCAACGATTCACCATTTTAGCAAGTTTGTGGGGGTTTTTAAAGCCTTAACTGTAGGTGTCACATAGCTATATTTGAATTTTGATTTAGCCTCGTTAAGCATCTTATCTGCCCCCAAAACCTATCCCTAGCAAGTGCACTCACTCTTTGTGTGAAATGTAGACACAGAATTCTCCTCATACCTTCTCCTATTCTGGAAATAAGAAGATAAATAAAACATCCTTGGCCTTTACTTGTACCTTTTGAATAATAAAACTTGACTTTCAAACAAAGGTTTTTGAGTTTTGGGTTGGTTTTCTCTTTTTCATCTTGTCTCATTCTGTAATGATAATGCTGCTTAGGCCCTGTTTGTGTACGGTAGGAAAAGGATTGTGCGCAGTACCTTTAACATCTTTTAAAAATTCTATGTGTAGTCATGACACACATCTGTTGGTTCCGGTGTAGATTTAAGAAAATGGCTCCTGAGCTTTCAGATTTTTTTTTTTGTAACCTTACAATATATGAGTATTAAAAATGGCCACGGCTGTTCTGTTTCTGCAATAAACACTGTACGACAAGTCAATATTCCAGTGTTGTTTCCCGCAAATGTTTATAGTTTCTTTTGTAGCACATTTAGGTGGAAGCATAGCTAGAATCAATAGAGAGGTAAAATCCTAAATACAGTATGTCAAAAAAAGTGTTAACCTCTTAAACAGAATTTAAAAAATAGTATTTTCAATACTTACGATGGTAGTGTTGTGCTGTCTTAAGAAAGATTGTGATTCTACTGTAAGAGTATATGCTGTTGTGACAAAAATTTAAAGACTATGGGTAATGATACTGTATGACAGTCGTACCTGAGGTGGATTCATCAACTTTCTAATTAGCAAATATTCTAAAAAACTGCTTTTTAATTGTATATATGGTGACAGAGTAAAACCTATATTTGTTACTTAACCAATGTAGCTTTTTCTTGTTACCTTGATTTATTGTTCTAATTCGAAAAAAGTATTTGATCACAACTTCTGTTGCTTCTAGCCTCCTAGAAAGGGGAGAAAATCACTATTTTTAGCATGTAAATTACCAGTTCATCTGAGAAAACATAAGGATTTGCAAAACTTCTGAGTATTTAAAGTGGAAATAAGTCATAGGCAATCTATGTGAAAGTAGCCCACAAAATTAAAGTGTAATGCAGAAGCTGAACATTTTTAGGGTTAAATGGTCTGGGTTACAAATCCTATGGTACACATTTCAAGACTGTCACATTGCTGACAGGCTGATGACCTCAATTTCCTTTGCTTTACTCTGGCTCATCAGTGATAATCAGTGTGATGTTAGCTTACTTGATTCTTCAAAGCTGTGTTCAAACACAGGAAAATCTTCCCAAGATAGACGACTGTTTAGGTTTATTCTGCGTGTCTGTCTTTTTACTAACAGAATGAAATGAAGTAAATGTCCAAGCAGCTTTTAATTCATGGTGGAGCATAGTTTTCTAGATACATAAGCAAGAGAATGTGCTGATCTAAGTTTTGTTTGAGCGGTTTTAAATATTTGTATTGAATGGCTCAGCAATAGTATTTAGTTTTGTTGTTGGTGTATTTTTTTTTTTTTGAAAGGGAATGAAAAGAATTTGAGATTGAAAATTGTGCAGTTGATTTTTTTGTTTGCTGCTATTTTTTATTACTTATTTGAAGCTGGTTTTGAGTTATGAGGACTTCAGTAACTTTTGTGTTGTGGGAAGTATTTTGTAGTTGAGGTACAGTAACTATGAACACCAATAATTCATTATATTCCTACAAACCTGATGTATATCTGTTGAGAAGAATGAACTTGGGTAACTAAGATGTAATTCTGTAACTCGGCTTGAATCCTGGAAAGTATGAAGAACGCAATTAACTTCATGTACATTTTTAAAATTAAAGTTGCTATCTGTGCGTACACCAAAGCAGATATATGCTGTTATATGGTACATATATATCTGGATGTCTACGTTTTTAAACAACTATAAATTAGCTGCCTATAGGTAGCCCTTCTTACCCCAAACAAATCTATTTTCTCTGGTTTCATAATAATATGTTAAAATCACATTGGTTTTATTGTTCTTGAATATGAGATAACGTGAAAATATTTGGTGCCGTGGGGTTATTAAGTATGCAACACAATGTTTTACATACTCGGTCCTCTTAACTTTTTTTAACTTCTATATTTGCTTGAGTTTTCTTTACTTTGAGGCTGAAAGTTTTGTACATCACTGAAATTTATGTGAATGAGTTCACATTCTGAGCTTCAGAATATGCTTAAGTGTTTTCGTAGGTAATACATTTGATTCAATAATTGCAGTTTCCTATTTCACTATTTCATATTGTGCTCAAAGCATGGATTTGCTTCACTATTTTTTTGTGCCATTTATAGAAGCATCATGCACTATGTGTTTCACACAGAAATGATTGACTTTATTTTTCTTTTTCTGCAGGCACCTTGACAAAGAGGATAAACAGATTATAATCCGTTTCAGTTTGAATATTAAAAAATAATCTAAAGACTTGAATAAATCCAGTAATTTTAAAGCTTTCATAATGATTTACATGGACAGCTGTTAAACCCACTATTAGTAACAAATTACTTGGAATTACTTAGAATTAAATGTAAGTTCAGGTATCAGCCGAGATTCACAACAGTTGCTATAGTTAAGCCTATAAGCCTTCAGAAAATGAAACCCCTCTTAGTGCTGGATGTCACCAAACATGTGCTTTTCACCTTAATATTATGAATTAGGTGAATTGTATAGTTTCAGTTCCTGTTTTTATAGGTGCAAAATGGAAAACGACTATATGTCTTAAAGCAATTAAATACTACCATGCAACTCCCGATCTAGGTCATGTTTTATTGATTACATAAGTTAAAAAGGAGTATATGCTCTTTTAATCAATTCTATGTATCTTCTCTCAGCCAAGCAAGCAGGGATAGGAGAGTCATCTGTTTTCTAGATTTTGGTACGAGTGTGTTAGTTACAAAGGCAAGGAGGATGATGTGTTACACTGCAGGAGAATGAAGTGAAGATACGTGTTTGTCATCTGTAAATTTAGATGAGGCACTATAAAAAGGTTCTTAAACAGCAGCGAGAGGTGAAATTCTAGGAAAGCTAACCACACAAGAGGGAACAAGGGAGCAATGCTTTCTTATTTTCAGATGTCGATCACTGTATTTATTGTTGGGATTGTACAGCAGAACAAAGTCTGATGCTGGGAAAGGAAGCCTTCGTATCATCCTTTAGGGCCGTTTTTGCTTCTGTTAAAGTCACTGAGAACCATTTACTCTCCTTTATGGCATGTGGCTTAGCTTGTTGACATACTTTTTGGTCTTCTAATAAAATATTGGCTGCACACGGGCAAACTGTTCAGTTGATTAGCAGCGTCATTGTAATGAAAATCCTGAAGTGCCTAATGGCTGGGTCCTGCTTAGCCTTAAACTATCATAAAGATTAGGACAGAAGAGATTGCATCCTCAGATAAGATATGAAGTGTTGTATCCTGCTTTGTTTTTCCTGTGATAAGGGCTTGCTGTGTAACTTTCATTTATTTACCCAACTTCCAATTGTTACAGGAACCTACAATATTTGTTATTAACTTGGTTTTATTTCTTGTCTGCTTGTGGATTTAATTGCTTTCTTTTTGCATTTTACTACAGTTTGTTACAGATTATAGGAAAAATTTTGTATTTGTACTGTCATGTGGAATGCACATTCTGTGAACCTTTCTGAGCAAGTCATCTATCACTTGGTTGCTGGCAGTAAAGGTGAAACTGAATGCAGTCACCCTTCCAATGGTCTGTTTCAGTCTTGGGTTCCTAAGCTCAACCTTTTCAAAGGCTGTGGTAATTACATCTTCAGAGGGAGAAGAGAGAAAAGGAATTGTGATTCTCAGGGTCACAAGGTCTCTAAGCCACTGATCTGTAATGCTGCTCCAGGTTCAGGTTTTATATGCATATTCCCTACTTGGAATGCAACAAGCTGGGGAGTTGAATACCCAGAGCTCAGACATTCTGCCTACTCCATGGCTGTGTGCCCTTAAAAGTTTGTATCTATCCAGAAGAGTTGAGTAGAAATAAATGAACTGGCTGACATTCAGTCCAGAATGTCTGCATGGTCAGGGAGAACATGCTGACAGTCTGGGGAGTGCAGGGGGGTAGCTGGAGCCCAGCTATCATCCAGTACCGTGACCTTTCTTTCTTTGCAGTGATTCTGGTGGTCTCAGCTTAGATCTGTCTAGGCAGAAAAGCAATAGTACTGTGCTGGTATATATGAAGTAGCAACTCTGATCAGGAAGCAGACATGGAGAGAGGAGAGGGGACAATGCCAAGCAGAGTTAGCCAGCTTCTTGAGTCCCCATTGCAGCAGAGTCGTATTAGACATCCAGGCTATTCCTCACTGTGGGAACTGGGACTTTTCCTTTGCTGCCGGAGTTAGAGTACCTCCCAACCAAGTCATAATTCCATTTTTTGAATTCTCTTTCCCCAGAAGCTACTGCCCTGTTCTCCTTCAATGTGCAGACATGCAGACGTACTGGTACTATACCTCAGAACATGCTCTTGTGCACATGGCAAATACGCTTTGTGACCACTGTCGTGTAAGGCGCAGATTAATTTTTGGGTGAGGAAATAGTCCCTTCACTTGGCTGTCCACTTACTTTAAGTTCAGTTTATGTTTACCTACCTTCAGGCATTAGGTTCAGTGTATTGTAACAAAACAGATGAGGAAGTGATGTAGCTTTATTTCTTATTTTAGACGTTCAATTGAAATGTTCTTAGTAGAAAACCAGTAACAGACACTTGTTTTCATAAAACATTTATTAAACAAGGAACACCAGTTGTGAATACTGATACAGTTAGATAGTTAGATATTAGGGATACCTAGAAGAAAGCAATGAACTCCCAGTGCTGTCAAGCCAATCAGGTCCTGACTTTTTTCACTAAGACAACTAGCTCCACTTAATCGAGTAATCTCAAACATTTCACCTTGAGTTCTGTAAGGTGAATGATTGCTTACACTGACACTGCAGGTTTGAAAGATTCCTAGATTTCCATTTCACGTGCTTACATATAGGTAAGACCGCAAGAGGCACATTCAGGATGTGGATGAATTCTTTGCAATAGAATTGCGTATGCTTAAAATATCTGTCCAGACATAATGCCTAAAATTTTCTGAATCTTTAAGTGAATCTTCTGTTCTGCTAGGATATTCTGTGTTTTTCCTCTACTCTGTCTTTTTTTTTTTTTTTTTTACAAATTTCATTTCTTTAACCTATTGTCATAAGTTACGCTTTCTGAAGCTTTTAGCATTTTGATTGCTCTTCAGCGTTTTAGGTTTTTTGTATCCTTAGAGAAGTCCAGCACTTGGGTACATTTATTGTAGCTGTGGAGTTTATAAGTGAAAAATAGAAGGCCATCTTTTGCTATTAGGCTGCTGCCTTAGTCCCAGATAGATCAACACCTTTGAATTAACCTAAGAGCTGAATTACTGTCTTTGCCATTGTTTGGTTTTTACTGCTGATTAGTCAGGTTGTTCCCCATGTTGTAGCAAGCCAAAAGCTCAAAACTTTCGTTGCTCTTTGTCCAATTTAAAATTTTCTTTATAGTTCACTTCTATATGTAGTTTCACTAATTAAGAGGAGTCAGTATCATACTTTACTGAAAGAGATCAGTGACAATATCTCTAGCCCATTAAGAGCTTATTACCTCTTCATACAGTTCAAAATTTCTTTACGCATTTTTAAGTATGAAAAACTACTATCTTGAAAGCTTAATGAGGCAGATATCTGCAAGAATCTGTGCTACAGAATGAATTGTTGTATCACTGTTTCAGAAATGTCGTATGTGTCATTTGGACCAGTGACTGCTACAAACAGAAGGGAATAAGTATTATATTAATGACCATCTTTGACTGCCTGGCTCCATACTCTGTTTTTCACTGACTTTTCCTTTTAATGCCAATAATTATGCTCTCATCTGGAAAAATTAGACTAATGCAATTTTCCAAAAGCTATTAACAAGACTTTTAAGATGGCTATATATCCTAATGTGCCATGCCAAAACTGAGCTTGTGTTGTAGTCATGAAATGGGGCATGGTTAGGGTGTATTCTGGAGTTGCAGAGCGTGGAGGAAAGCCTACAGGCTTCAGGGGGCATAGAGCTTCACTCAGGATGTGGCATTCTTGTCACCAAGTTTCCACCAGCATCACCCAGGGTGATGTTTGCACCGATAATTTCTGAAGTTGGTGGAAATAAAGTAAAACCTTGCCTGATTTCAATTTTTTTGTATTTGGATGATTGTTGATTCTTGAAGGACCTGACAAAGTATGGGGACCTGAATATCCATATGCTTTTTCTGACTTCATCACATCCAGGAAATAAAATTAATTATATTGTAGATCAAATGAAAAATATTTTTCCTACCTGTTCAAGCCCGTCTTTTTTTAAAAATCCTGTTCTGTTAGTGACTTGAGGTAGCTTAGATCAGTATTATTTGACAATCAGAAATTATGTTTATAGCAACTACAAAACCTGAATCTTTATTCTTGCATGCCATAGCCAATACATTCTTCCAGCTAAACTCCCATGTGTAAGTCTTAACAAAAGTTAATCACAACCACTGGAAAAACCCACCAAAACCTTTAGACAGTGACAGAGTACTATGTATAAAAGCCTTTGGAACTTCCTTATGATTGTATAAAGTCCTCTGCAATCCACAGATTTCACAAGTTCATATAAGGACTTTCTATCAAGATACCTACATGACTACAGAATTTTCAGAGGAAAACTTGCCACTGTGTTTTTGGACTAAGCTGAAGAATGAAGTTTAAGCATCTTTTTACACTGCAGATTTGTTAATGTTCTCTAGAATCCAATAACCCAATTTGTACTAAGTCCCTAGAACAGCGAAACTGTTATCTTTAAAGTCTGGGTAAGTGTCTTTCAGAAATATCCTTTGAAATTAGCTATATTCCTTGGGTTTCACTATGATAAGGGAAGTTTACAAATACCCTTTGTTTCATTTTAGCTCTGTTACTGGTATGTTTCACTTGAATCTCAGTAAAATACAAGTTTGTATTAGCAGATTTAAGTGGAAGCAGAAGCATTTACCTGTGTGCCAAGATCCAGGCAAGCTAAGGCAGCAGTGCATCGTGTTTTGTTTTTACAAAGGCACTGTACCATACCTGATAGATGAACATTTAGTGGTGTGGTAAAGTTGGATCCTGAACTTCTAAGGCTTTGGCAGAGATGTTTGATGAACTGAAACAAAAGATCTGCCTTGCTGCAGCTCTGCCTTACCACTAAATTCCAATAAATTGAGTCGTGCATTCTTATTCCTCCTTTTCATCCCAAACACTAATTAAAAACATAATTTCCTTTACCAGTTCAATGAATTGAACTTTTTTATACATATGGACATTCATAAATAAATAGGTAGATACTGACTCCCATTTGTGACCAGAAGTCCAAAGTACCTTAAAAAATTATGCTTCTTACATGTTACAAAAGGAAAAAAAATGTTCTCTGTGTTCATATGCGTGTAGAAAAAGAAACCCAAACCACAAAAACACCTGTTGGTCAAAATGGATAATATAATCCATTAAGTAACAGATCATTGGAGAATACATTGCTGGGTAATGTAGTACTCTATTGGCTGTGCCTAAATGCAGCTTCCCTGTTGGCATTTCAGTTTTCACTCCTGCTTAAGCTTTGAAGAAAGCAAGCAATTGTCACTTTAGCACCCTTTAGTGATTTTTAATCAAACACAGAAAAGAAACCTAAATAAACTCCCTCTATTCAGTCTTCATTCGGTACTCAAATTTGGATATGAGAGACAGAGACTGTTTATTTTTTCACTTATTAACTCATTTTAATTTTTTGCGTACTGTTATAGTTAGAATGAGTGGATCTTTACAGACTGCATTTTGATTTTCCATATCAAATGCCTTGAATTGTCATGCTAATTCGCACAGACAAGTCTGCTTTTCATTCATTTTATCTATATTTTGTCATACAAATCCTTGTTTTATCATTACTTTCTTCTGAATTACATAATCACAAAGTTTTGAATTAATGTTGCTTAATAATAATTTGTTTCAATAAAATTTACTGTAAGTAGTTATTATTGTGCATTTAAGAGTTGCAGTGTATGTACACAAGAAATGGTGTTTTGCCAGTGGATGTTGCTTCTCATCTGTTGTATCTCTAGTACTCCTTCTTTTGTCCATATACAGGGTTTCTTCTAGTACCTTCTAAAATATTAGTCTAAAAATATCATTAATCAAAGGGATTAAATAGTAATTGGCTATTTATTTTGGAGAGATGGACAAGATTTTTTTTAAATTGTCTTTATATTCACTTGTTAATGCTTTGAATAAATGCAAGACAATAGTGCAGTTTTTCAAAGGCTTAAGGTAGGACTAGCATTTCCTATTGGTATTTGAGACAGAGAAAAGGTTGGCAATTTATAATTCTTTCAAAATTGTTAAATTAGAATGTTATTTTAAAATAGAGGAAAAATGCGGAAGAGAGCTCAGCATAAGCTCTACTGATTTCCTGAACCATAGAAAAATGTAATTTAAACTTTGCATTTAGGCAGCTGTTCAAAAATCTTGGTTCAATTTGATTTCTCACAGTCATTGTGAGCTTCCAGGTTTTGCCTGGAAGAAAAGTAAAATTTCATACTTAGGTTGTAAGGCTAGGAGTCTGTTAAGCTTCATCAGGAGTGATTGTCACACATCTTTGGACATCTATCTTTCTCTTCCTGATCAAATTTCCTTGTGACAAATACATAAACTGGGGTGAGGAGGACAATAGCTGAGACAGAAAGTAATATGTCAACTAGCTAGGACTTTTTGAAATTTAATGAATGATTTTCACCTTGGGGTCCTTGGCCTTTTTGGGAGCAGTCATTTTTTAGGAGCACATATCTTTTCTAAGCTAGTGCATATTAAACAAACCGGGATGGGCTATAGCCTATGGTATTTATAAAAAGAGAATCTCAAAATATTCTGTACCTCCAGTGGAAAAGTTTGAAAACCCCTTATCTGAAATCATAATTATTGTATAATTATGTATTATTATAAATTACCCTTCTGTTTCGGTTCACATAACTGGACTTTGTACCCATATACTGATAAGTGCACAGCCATCTTGTTTGCAAACGAGAGGCAAAAACTGAGACAATTCCATGCTGCAAAGTAAAACACCCTTTGTACCCCAAAGTCTGTCATTTATATATAGTTTAATTGCAGACATTGGGGTAATGTGTAGCTCAAAGAAATTCTTCAAGGCAGGAAGTTAGCAATTATGAGAAATAATAATATACTCAGTGTTGTCTTTTCTGCATTAACTTCATGCAATGTGTTTTTTACAATGAAAAAGAGATTGCTGAAACCATGCACTCATGTCTATAAGATACTATCAAATATAGTGGCAAATTATTTTGTAACAGAATGCACTTTGTTATCAGGTGTTGCAATGGGTAGAACATTCCCTGCCTTGAGCAGATTAAAAAGAGTATAAGCATTACTTGAATTGTGGAAGCATTTTGAAGAAAATAGAAATCAGGGTCTTTATGAACTAGAAGATTTTCCAGCTGTGCCACAGCAGTTTTTTTCTTAGCACTTAAGCTCTGGTTGTTTAAAAAGTAATGTTAAAAGTGTATGCAATTTTGATTATGAAGTCTGTTTCAAGGATCAAATGGAAATGAATTGTTAAATAGTTTTGGAGGGGGGTAGGGTAGGTTCTGAAATAAGGTTGTAGTTTGAAGTGACTGGTTCATGTGCAGTGTATGTAATCTGACAAAGTCCATTCAGTTCAAAGGTGGACGCCTGCTAGACTTGACTGTAACTTTTAAAGGGATATTTAAAAAATCTAATATTTTCCTGATTAACCTCACACACATTCAACTTGCAAACTGGGAGAAAACACAGCTGCTGGGGGGACACTATCTGTAAGAGGAATCACTGAGATAGAGGAGAATGGCAAAGAGTAATAGAGAAAGGGAAAAGGTAAGGAAAAATCGTCACATCTGGATAGGTTGTATCTGCCAGGCTTAAGCAAAAAAACTGCATTTGAGCAACCATACTGAGACAAGAAGAAGAAAGATGAAAGAGAAGCCTATATAACCAAAACAAGTGTTGGAACAGAATCTGATCATACATATTGCTTGGTACGCAGTTTTGTAATGACTTTAATAATACGTATTCCATACATCCTGTTTTCTCACAAACATGTATTTTGCGTTTGCCCTTAGGATGCTCTGTAGGTGGATTTTAGTAATACCTGTGCTAAAGCCCCGTCGGACCGACAGCTGAGGCTGTGCTAGCACGGGGAGAGCCCCAGTCGCCAATAGGGAGCACTGTGAGCTGCTGGCCCGTGGAAGAGCCTGTGTTTAGGGAAGCCATGGAGGAGGCAGGCGGCGAGGCACAGCAGCTTTGAGAGCAGTGACTAGTGCTAGAGAGGCAGTGACAATAGCAGCACCTGGGCAAGCAGGATTGGAGGAGTGGAGCCACTGCATCCCAAAGGTATTTAGCCTCAGTTTACGTCGATGGCACACTGATAGGGGATTCTTGAGTAAGAAGGGATTTGAAATAGGGTAGGGCATGCTTTAGAAAGATTAGGATGGCAGAAGAGTTTGTGGGGTGGCTTCTTTATTGTATGAGCGGAAGTTTAGGGATGAGGAGGAATGAAATAAAATTAGTTTAGGTGAGAAGTTTAGTTGAGAGGAGGACTACAGGACAAGTGAGGTGGCTTTTTAAGAAGTGCTCAACAAGAATTCTGGCTAGGGCACCCTGGGCTGTGAACACACAAGTTTGAACAGCTTCAGGTATGCAATGATACTGATTTTGGATTTTTTTTGCATCCTGGACAAATGTTTCAAATTTGGTGCAAAAATGGCCTCTTCTTTTTGTCTACTGTGCTAAAGAATCAGTGGACCAGTCATACTCATAAGGAAATCTTAGGGTAAAGACCTCTGTAGAAAAACAGATCTGTTTTTCTCTGGTATTGTTTATATCCTGCCCTGCTGACGGAACTGATTATTATGATCAAGAAAATTAGAAGCTATTGACACGGGTTAGTCACTTAGAAGAGTAATTCTTAGCATCACATCTCCAGGTCCTGTATTATTATAATAGACAACTGGGTATGTTGTCTAGTGTAGCAGTTGTCTAATAATAGCAGTAAAATCCTGAAGAAATGCATTTTGGACAGATGAATTGATACGTTCTTTCTCACTGATGAACGGAATCCATCCTTTAAAAACATAAGGTTGTGTTGTACCTAAAGGCACAAAAGCAAAGAAAAACATCTTTCTCTTAAAAACTTATTTAAAAACATTCTCATACAATTGGAAAAGCATGTTATTTGCTTCAGAAATACTGGCAGCATGCTCTAGTCCAAGCCAAAAGATAATGAGACCCCTGGAGCTATTACTGAGAAACTTTCAAATGTTAATGGAAGCTAATGCTGGTGTACCACAAGAAAAGGTGTGCCATAAGAAAATAGAAAAATGCCTTTTCTGAATACTTTTTAGTTTATTTATGATCTTAAAATGTCGTACATAATGGGGTGAAAAAGAAATGACTTGCTATAGTTTTGAGCTACTGATCATTTTCATTTTGTCATGTTGGGATTTTGCCTCAGCTCCTATGAGCAAAAAAAATGCCGTTCTGTTTTAACAGCAAAAATTTACAAGTTTCATAGAGTTCCTATGCAAGCAAGGAGTAGAGAGCTAGAGAAAAAGAAGGGGAGGAAGGAACGGAAGGAGCAAGTGTTTTCTACTTACACAGGACAAAACAAACCCAGATACCTCTGGCTTAAATTGCTGTTTTTCCTGTATTGCTGTAATACAATATATGCATTTCTACACTGTTTGTTCAGGTATTTTTATTTTCTGTCCGTCTCTAAGGATCCACTTAGCCTGTTCTTGTGTTGTAGGCATATATTTTTAGTCTTAGAATTATTTGCTTTTTCTGGTATCCTTCATTTTAAGACATTCATTTTAATTTTTGCCTAGTCCTCTGATGTTTAAAGACTATCCCTCAAATATTTTGCCAAGCTCAGTATAGTCACAATTTTTTTTAATTGATGGGAAAGTCAGTTATTCTTTACAGATACAGATTTGGTTAATGTATATATGTCTTGTTTTGTAAAGTCTTTGCCTTTTGTCTGGCACATTTTTTAGCAAACTCTGATCTATGTAGTTTGCAATCAGGCAGTATGGCCACTATGCAGCTCAATAACCTTCTTTTCCCAATTGTATAAATGTTCTTTCTAGGGTAAACTTTTTCCTGGTTTGTAAGACCTCCTAATTTCATGATCCTTACATATGGTTTTCAGTTTTGTTTTGCAATGATTGTATTTTATTTTTAAGCTGTTTTGTAGTTTTATTCTTTAGTGAATAATGCTAGTGGAGTATCTCTTCATTAAAGGTGGTTAGAAAATTACTTACTATCTTACTCCCCCCTCCCCTCTTTTCTGAAGCTGTTTTTTCATTATGTTATTTGGGGGTCAAATAGAAATGGTGAATGAATAAAGCTATTATCTTTGTTTTATTTTGCATTAGGTACTAAAAATTGGGTAATTTGAGAGTTAATCTTTTGACTCAAGTCCAAATAAAGCAGTAAAAATACCTCCCAGCCCAAAAGAAAAAAAAAGTGGTTTGTTTTCCCCTTGTAAATGCTAAGCAGGCTGTTTCTTAATGCTTAAAAGTAAGGGAGAACAATTTCATTTTTAAATTTCCTCGTTTAAAAAAGAAAAAACTTTTTTTGGCTTAAACCCACTTTTTTTTCCTCTTAGAAAGACTTTTGTCAAAAGTTTCCAAACAATTTCATTCATAACTATTTGCAGAATGAAGACATCATTCCATGAATATTAGTTGTAGGATAAAAGTAACATAAACCAGATTTTCCGGTTTTAGAAACTGTAAGGAAGGAGCTTGGTCTTTAATAAGCCACTGCTTGTTTATTTTTAATGTCTCTTACCCATGCAAATTAAGAGGAAGGAGAAGCTGTTTGTTTATGTCCTATGAGCCTCCTGCTTATAGCAGCAACACCATAAGTCAGTTGGTCTCGAGTTATTTTTTGCTTAATAAGCTTTGCCATTTCTCTCCCTGATAAAAAGTTCACTTTTAGATCTAGATGGATTAAATAACAGCAAAAAAAAAAAAAAAAAG
>VZTG01007349.1:1029834-1058867 GCA_013397845.1 Melanocharis versteri | reverse complement strand
AAAAAAAAAAAAAAGGGTACTGGTAATCAATGAAAGTAATTTTCCATTGGATCCATTTACTTCTTTTCATTTTAAATGTGGTGGGTTGGCCCTGGCTAACAGCCAAGAACTCACACAGCTGGTCGCTCACTTCCTTCCTTCCTTCCTTCCCCAGGGATATGAGGAAAAATTAGTAAGAATGAAGGTGAGAAAGCTGGTGGTGAAATAAAGACAGGAAAATCTCTGTCATAGGCAAAACCACTTGGGGAATACAAGTTAATTTATTGATAGGTAGCATAAATATTTAATTGGTTGGAGTATTGGGAAACAAAGCAAAAGAAAAAAAGGACAAATATTTAATCTTACAGGAAAAACAGTTTTCCTCCCACTTTCCCAGGTTCAGCTTCCTCTTTCCCTTTCCTAATCTCCACACCTTCACTCCAGACATCTCCTCCTGCTGTGTTACTGCTGCAGGTTGTGCACGGTCCGTGCAGGGAGGCACTGGGTGGCACACAAGGCTGTGCTTGCCTGTTTCCCTCTGCCACTCCTTGTTGCTCCACAGACCGCAGTGCCTTTGGGCACGTTCCTGATCCAGTGTGGGCCACTTCCTACTGCTCTGGCCTTTCTGTTCTTTCCTCTTCTTCCTCCTCTCCCTCTGCTCCTCACAGCCCTTCTCTCTCTGTGTTCCTCCCCCCACCAGTATTTTTGCTGCTTCTTAAATATGCTTCCCTAAGGTGCCTCCAGCTTGGCTGATGGGCTCAGCTGTGCCCCGCATGGGTCCATTGCAGAGCTGGCTGGAGTTGACTGTGTTGAGCACAGAGCAGCCCCTGGTCTGTCCTCACAGAGGCATCCCCTGGAGTGCCCCTCCACTGTCAAAACAACCTACCTGTTCTCCTACCTCTTATGTGACAGGACAAACGTGCATCACTGGTCCATGATTAGGATGGATGAATTTCCCACGGTGTGATGGGGATCAGGAGAACATGTAGGATACTTGTACATGTGAGTGGTGTCATAACCAAAAGGTTAACTATCCATGTGATTTGCTGAATGGTTCCCATGGACAGTAACAGACTTTTTCCTAACATATATCAGGAAATGAAATGGTTTTTTCTTCTGTGAATAGGACCTCATGAAGAAAAGTAACAGGATCTAGCAACCACTGGCCAGTCACAGGCTGTTTTGGTTGCCTTGTGTGTGCGGCTCATAGGAAAGTAGGCAGGGAGTAGACAGGCTGAGCTCACAGTCTGTTGGCAGGTCATCTCTGACAAGAGCTTCCTTGATATATCATCCATCTTGAATTAATTCTATTCATTCAGAACTATGTCAAAATAAAGTTTATTTTTCCAATCAGACTTGTGACTGTAACCTAATCATGTGTTTGCTATAGCTGACTTCAATTAGAGAATTACCAATATTTCTATAAAATAGTCATTGCTGTTGGATCAATCACTTGTCTCTTTTGTTTTGGAGTAATGAAAGAATAAGATATTTAAGATGTAATATTCATCTTATTGTTATACAGTCTGGAAAGTAAAAATACTTAAATGCATCCCTTGTAGGAAAATTTCGCTAGTAATACTCTTGAGGAATTGTCCCTAGTTCTTAGATTTCGAGTAGGAATTACTACTTACAGAATAAGAAACTGTTACACCAGTAAGGTTGGTAGAGCACATCATACTAATTGAAAAACTTCATGTTTGTTTATTTTAAAAAAGGGGCTTTTTTCATATTTCATGCTGAGAGCATACAGGCAACGCATCATCAGGGTGGGATTTATTTCATGTGATTATTCCTTTTGTATAAATCTAGTCTAAACTAGGTGTTAAGGCTTTCTAGTCTGTGGAAAAAGGTCATGAGCATCCCTTCCAACATTTCTTTATCCTAATCTTAAGAAGAAGCTCTTAATGTGCCTGTATCTTCCTATTAATTAAAGAGAAAGCTTAGGTAATTAGCTCAGACTAAATGCCTAACTTAAAGATGAATAAATTCACACAGATTGGTTTGCACCGTGAGTGCCTACTTGCTATGGGCCATATAGGTACTTAGATTCTACATGCGTAAAATCACTATTGGTTGAATTCAGTCTTTTCTTAATTTTTCTATCTGATACAATCAGCAGTATTGAGGGTCCTTAGGTGTTATCATCATGAAAGTATAAATAACAATAGAACTGGTATAAAAATAAGTCTTTGAGAAGAAGTTAATTCAAATGCCTTTTTTCTTTAAATGAAGCAACATTTTGGAAATAGCATAACATACTGCGTCATTTTATTGATGTGTTGCTTGCAAGCCTTATGTAACAAAGAAAGGTTAACTGGCCATTTCACTGCAATTTTCTCTGGTAAACCACTCTGTGTAGAAAACGATTGTAGGTAGAGGACTATGGTGTTAAAAAATCCAAAGCTTTGATCTTGACAGACTCCAGATGATTCCATTAAGTAACTCAGGGGAGAGAGGTGGGTTTTGGTTGGGGTTAAGTTGTTCAGGCTTTTTTTTCAATTAGGTTTCCTGTTTTCCTCTGATAGGCATTCTAAGACTACCATTTCAGTGAAAAGTGTTTAGAAACTGCTTTCAGATTGAAGGAAAATAAAATTCAGTGTTAAGTGGTTGGTTGTGCCACTGTCCCTTCAGTGTCCTACAGTAGGACTTAAATAGTAATCTGCAGATCTGTGCATTATCCCTGTGAAGGCAGTGTATTGGTGGAGTTGAGTGTTTTAGTCCAATATTACTTGTAATTAGAACTTTTATTTATTTATTTATTTTTAAACACTGCAATGAATATGAATGGAAACTCAAAGGAGACTAGTTTGGCTGTAGCTAGGCAAAGCTGAAGTTTTTAACCAGTCAGTGAGATGAACCTGTGTTTTCTATGTTGTCCAGTTCAAATGGATGTGACCAAACTGTTAATTCCATGTGTAAGAGTCACAGTCTTGCAGAGCTTTGCAGTCCTTATCTGCTTGCATAACTCTAAAGTGCAAAATTTTAGGCACTAAGTTCTTCCTCATGTCCATTTGACACTCTTGAAAAAGGCAGTGTCAAAAATAATCATTTCACTCAACATCTGTGTATATTAAAAATACCCTGACTCAACATCTTTCAAAACTATAAAATAAGCTAAATATCATGGCTGAGTTTATCTAAGCCCTCAAATTATGTAAGAAATATTTCTTTTGATTGTTTTGCATACTTATATCTGGTCTCCAGGAAGTGACATGACAGAGTCACTAGTAGTTAGTTACTCGCAATAGGCTTTTTGTTATTATTTTATTTTATTTTATTTTATTTTATTTTATTTTATTTTATTTTATTTGAAAATATTTTTCTTTCCAAGGATGGTGCATTACTGGCAAATAAGATGACTACCTGTTTTATCTCGAGGATCTTTCTTACGTTGCTTACCAGGGTCAGTAATCAAAATCAACTTTTTAATGAGCATTTGGCTAACAGAGGGAATAATGGGAAACAATAGCAGGGTAAAAATATATGTGCTCTAATATGTTTGTCAAATTATATGGGATTTTTATTACAAGTAAAATAATGACACAATATCACAAAAGATTATATTTTACTCCATTTAGGTTATAATTTGCTACCAGAAATAGTGTTTATTATTTATTAGTACTGGTGTTAAGTTCTGTAATTCAGTTGAGACAAAAGTAGAAAATTCTTGAGAGACCATCTTAAAAAGATACCTAAACTAAACTTTGATCTGATAGGGGCTCTGTGGCTTAATCTCTATTTAATTCAGACCCAATAATTAATCACACTTAAGAAACGTGATTATTTGTTCTAATGTTTTTCCCAGCTTATGTTAACTGAAATTTCTGTCTTGGAATGAGACAATTTTTAATAAATTGAGATTTTCATATATGTATATAGTTAAGATGCATACTAAAATATAATGAAAAGTTTCAGAAAAGCAGTTATATGACATCAAAAATGCAACAGATATTACTGACTTGTAAGAGGGGAATTAATTGAGAGATTTTAGCAAATCTTAAACTGATACCAGAAAATTATCAATTATACATAATATTACTTTGCCATTTCTTGATTTTTTTTTTCCTCACTAAGCTGAAGAATTTTCTATGTAGAATCTTATGGAGGGCAGGGTTATCTCTAGGTTTTTTTACATTGTGATTTTTTATGACTCTTAGAGAAATTTTTGGAGTTCTAGTATTCAGTTAAGCAAGCTAATTTTTTTTCTATTTTTGCATACTGCTTAAGGATAGCACAGCATTTTTTAATGAGGTCAATATCTTTAAATGTTGCTTATTTCAACAGAAAATACTATACCTTCAAGGATAAAGTATATTAAGCATTTTCTCAAAGGGTTCTGTTACATTGAAAGGGTAGTTTACAGATAAATTGCTTAATCAAAGTTAATAAAAATGCTGAAATTATTCAGTTGGGAAGAGATGTTTGAAAGACTTTCATATAATTGTTCTTGTAAAGATGCATGTGTCTGTAGTAGTCAGATAAGGATTATCCAGCACACAGCTGGATAAACACATCATGTGGTGGGTGAGGAGCTGACTGATGGGTCAGGTGCAAAGGGTTCCAGGGGATGGGGCGACATCAGACTGGTGACCTGGCACTAGTGGGGTTCCACAGGGCTCCATCTTAGGTCCAGTGCTCTTCAACATCTTCATAAACAATGCAGGACTGGAAAGTATACAAAATAAGCTTGCCAATGATGCTAAATTGGGAGGACCTGTTCACTCTCTCCAAGGCGGAGAAGCCCTGCAGAGAGACCTCAACAAATTAGAGAACAGGGCAATCACCAACCATATGAAGTTCAACAAGGGAAAGTGCTGGATTCTGCACCTGGGATGGGGCAACCCTGGATGTATGGACAGACTGGGTTNGCAGGTTTAGGTTGGGTATTAGAAAAGATTATTCTCGAAGAGGGTGGTTGGGCACTGGAACAGGCTCCCCAAGGATGCGGTCACGGGCACTGGAACAGGCTCCCCAGGGATGCGGTCACAGCACCAAGAGTGCAAGAAGTGTTTGGAAAATGGGCACATGGTGTGACTCATGGGGATGTCCTATGGAGGGCTAGGAGCTGGACTTTGATGATCCTTGTAGGTCCCCAGCTTAGGGTATTCTATGATGATATGACAGCCATATCTTGACTCAGTTATCCTGATGGGGGAAAAAAAAAAAAAAAAAAAGACAACTCTTTGACCAGAATTTTTTAATGAAGAAAATGAAAACTTAAAAGAAGTGTTTGGTGAAATAGTGGATTGTATCTGCTGGGGGCTTTTCTTTCATTCATTTGTTCTTACATACTTTGGGTTTTTTGCTGATAGAAAATATGCATTAGAATCCCAAAAATACAATTTGGAGATATGTAGAAAAAGTAGGACATGCATATGTGCCCCCACATACATGTGTGTATGTGCATATTGACACACCTGTGTATGGATGCATGTCTATAGGTTCCTATACAGTGATTAAAGTATTGTAGTTTGAAATAGGATATGTGAAATACAAATTCTTATGTGGCTATTGTTATAGGAGATTTAGCACTTCCTGAATCTATTCAATTTAGCAGCCACCTTAGAAAGGAAGAAGCTACTTTTAGCTGTATTATATCATGTGGAAAGTGAAGCAGAGGTTAAAACTTGCACTTATGTGCCCTACATGCAAAAAAGAAGGAAAAATGTTGCCACATGAATGTGAAACACAAGCTTTCAAATCCGACACCTACTGAAGGAACATCTAAAGAGTGTTATGGAAGTAAAAAAATAAAATCAAATTGGTTCAATACAAAAACCAAACCAAACAAAAGTTAATTGTTTCAAAATAGACTATAACAAATCCATGAAGGCTAAAAGATCCGTGGAGAGATATTCATCACAATGTTCTCCTCTCCAAAATTCCTTTAATGCTGACTACCAAAAGCTAGAAGGGTGTGCTAGTAAAAGAATTTTTTTGCCAGGTTCTTTGTAATCTTTTCTTAAGCATTTGAATTGGCTCTGGACAGAGAGGAAACATTACTTAGCTGGAAGCTTCATCTAATTTGTTGTTATCATTTTTGTGTTAGGTCTACGCATGCCTGTGTTTTCACCAGGAGAAACCCTGGTGTAATACAGACAGCCCTCAGCATTCTCAGAGCTTCATTCTCCTCACATCTTTCCCTTTTAGCTCCTTTGAATTTCTTTGCTGTTGTCTGTTCCACTCAATTTCATCCATCTGATTTTTCTTGCTTTCTATGCACATCCTTTCAAGACACATGAAAATCTGCTGCAGAAAGAGTACACCAGAGAAATCATAGTTGTTTGGATTATTTTTCCTGTTTCCTTGTTGATTTCACTTCAGGGACATGATATCAGGTGAAGGCAAATAGCTCAATGTGTGACAGTATCTACAGATACTCCTTCAGGGTGGAGAAGTATCCAGCAGTATTGTATCAGAGACAACCTTCAATAGCACTACTTTTGGCTGATTTACAAAATGAGAAATGGAGGTGATAAATGAGGCCGCCTTCTGCAGGTCTTGCAAGCATCCATGAAACTCTCTACATAATGTCACCAACATATAATGTCCCCTTTTTCAGCATGACCATTGCCATTGGCCTTTGAGACCTTTGCAGTCTGAACAGTGGAGTAGGAACATAAGATCTGGCAGCAGGTTGTTCTTGTCCTCTGGGGTCAATTTGGGTGTTAATTGTTCTCTTGGAATGCGTGGGAAGCAAATCACGTTTGTTTATCCTTTCAGAGAAGAAAGGTAAATATGCACCATGGTAGGGCCTACGCAGCTTCATTAGTAGGGTTATTTGATGAAGGGTTAGTTAGATGTATCCTATGCAGAAATACATTTACTGTTTTAGACTTACAGTTTGTGTATTTATTTTCCATGTGTGAAATGAAGTAGATTGACTCCCATGGGATAAACAAGATAACGATATACTCCGGTGGTAAGGCTGGGATCTTTAGAGGGCTCTGGCTGAAGTCTAAGCTGGAAGTATTGTCACCAAAGTGTTTATCAAGTGTATCGTAAGCAGTAAAAAATAATTAATATACTTACTAGTGTTTTATCTGTATGTGACCAAGCACTGAAATAGTTAAAGGCCTCTTTGTGCCTATACTTTCTGACAGAACAGCAATAATGAATTTGGTAATCAGAAGTCGCAGTCAGTGTCAGTTGATCCCTACTATTTTGATCACTTCTCACTTTTGTTAGTCCCAAATCTTATCTTCCCAGGTTCTTTCCAATCAGTTCTCTTCATTGACCTTAATCATAACTCCTCAGCTCTTTCCTCCCAGATACTCCTAGTTGTCTCTCACCTCTGTTCCTCAGTTTTGTTCTCCTATTCACTGTCCTCCCTTCCAGTTTCTTTACTTCTCTACCATTTCTCCTCATTTCTGCCTGCAATTCTCTTTCCAGCTGGTTCTCAACTTCCATTGTTGCTATTTAAGTCAGAGTAAACTCTTCTAGTTCTGCCTATTTTGTCTCGTCTACAGGTACTTGTACCCACCTCATTGATTTATGAATCTGTCTCGATGTCTAGTCTCTTTGTACCAGCTCTTTACCAGTTTTGACTTTATCTTCTCTCCAGTTACTTTTATCTACCATAACTCATTGATTTAAAAGAGTTTTCTTTCTTGACCTGCTATCCTCATTCTCTCTGCAACTTTTTGTTTCTATTTCCCTTTTACTACTCTTTCACTTACAATTTCCTGCCTGAGTCTTGGTTTCTTCCCCTTTTTGTCCCAGAATAATGCAGAATGCAGGTGTGACTCATGCCTTGCCTGCATTTGAAAGAGGCTGCCTGCATCCAGAAGAGATGGGAGTCTTACTAGAGACAGAAGAGAGTCTCTGTTCTTTTTGATATGTATGCCTGGCACAGTCCATTACAGCCCGAAGGCACTCAGTTTCAGCCAGGGCATGGTCAGTGCAGTTTAAAGCAAAGATATGACAAGTTCTGATTAAGGTAAAATAGCATTCATAGCATGTATATTTGCGAATACTCTGCTTTTACCATAAAAACATATAATGGTATGTTGTATTGTTTAGAATACATCCTTCTTCCTGTTTTAGGTTGGATATGGCATGAGCATTGTTTATAGAACATTGTGATATGATATCAAATATTTTAATTGATTTTGCTATAGGCCCTGGTATTTATAGTGTTTGTGAAGAACCTTTTCTTAAAAATTCCTTAAAATAATTTCATAGTGCATCTCTTCACCCTCTTTTCCATAATGTTTATTCCTTTCCAGGAACTTCAGTTGGATTTTTTCCCCCATTGTTGAAGAGAAATTCGGTCATTTACTTCATTAGTGGAATTGATTAACTTTTTTTTTCTGTAGTGAGCCTTGGAGGTTTTGGTCCTAAATTATTTCAAATTCTATGTTCCTCAAATCACATTTGTAGATTGAAAAAACAAACCAAAAAACTCAAACAATCAAACAAAACAAAACAAAACAACAACAACAAAACAACAGCGACAACAACAACAACAACAAAACGCAACCATTGTTAGCTCTTGTGATTTATTGCTGTATAGTACATGTGTGTATGCAAAATTGCCACTGAGGTTGTGGCTAGTTCTTTATTTGTCTTTATTTAAAAGCTTCATCTGTGCAAAGGAGTGGAAGGAAAAATTAGCCATATGCTAAAAAATGCATTTTTATTTTTAAGAAGTAAGAGAGAGAAAATGTTTTAAAAAAATCTCAAGAAAAAAAATCCAAATAAATGTATGCAATATTTCTTTTATCTTTTACTATGCAAAGCATAATAATGAGAATAAATTAGATTAACAGTCTATTTATTATATTTTCCACCTGTTCTTACACACCAGGAAGAAGATGGGGCTCCTTTTACTTCTACTAATTTGCCAGTGTGCCATAAACAGTGTCAAAACACGCAGTTTTTCAAAGCCCAATATAATTTTACTGATGGCAGATGATCTTGGTATTGGAGACCTGGGATGTTATGGGAACAGAACCTTAAGGTAGGATTATAATTTGGTGGAGTCATAGCTTTTTATTTAGTTTTCAATGGATTTGTGAAATTAAAAATGCCAGAACATTCAGAGGTTTGATTAGGTTTTTTAAGAGTAACCAAAGTTAATAACTTTTCCAGAGATTAGAATATTCAATCTTTATTTTCTTTTATGACCAAAGATTTAGCTAATGCATTTATCCTGCTGGAAAGTTGTATTATAAACAGAGGATTGAGCAACAAACCAGGTAAGGGTTGCTCTAGAGAACTAAAATATAATCAACAATTTTCTTCTAGAATATACATGACACAAGTACTATGAATTAAACATATTTTGAAGCACTCATGATTTTGGACAAACTTGTTGTTAGTTAATTGGAAATAAAGACGTGATATTTGTCCTTAATTTATCTTCATACAGAAATCAATATATTAATTAAAACAAATGTTAATATACTTGAATAATGCATCAGTGTGCCACGGGATGTTTCTTGCTACCAGCTTAGATGTGATGGTTATGTAAACAGAGCAAGTGATATCTAGCCACGGCATTTCAGTGGTGCTGTCTTTGGCAAAGTTAAATAAAACATTCAGACTAAAAGCACTGTTCTGTCAAATGTTAAATGCTCTTGTTCCTGCTGATGTTCGTTAGAAGTAAAATCTTCTCATAACTCAAATTAAAAAAAAATAAAAATCAAGTTACAGCTTCTGGTTTAAAACAGGAAAAAATATATACAACACTTGTGCTTGGATCACTCCCCTCACAGGCACCAGAACGACTCCGAGATCTCTATTCTCTGCTGGGAGAATTTGGAATTAGATTTTTGGAATATGATGAATTTTCATTTTACTGATTGTTATCAGTAGGTGACTTTACAGATAGAAAATAATTCCATTGGAAAATTAATGTTTCTGACTATTCAGACTTAGATGATGGGAGCACAAGTGTGCCTTGAGGTCACGGTCATTAATCTCCTGGGTCAGAGAGCTATTAGAGCATGCTGCAGCTTCTGGCCAGTCTGCATTAGTAATTTTTATCGGTAGAACCAAGGACACAGGATTTCTTCCTGCAGGAACCAATTTTAATCTGCATGATGAGCCAGGTCACAGGCAAGTTTCCCATACAGATGTGGAAGCTTGGTTGTGCCCCTGAGTCTAATATAGCAGACATAATCATGTCAGACATGTAGATATTGTTAATATAGAGCATAACACAGAGTCATAATCATTTGAATCTCTTCTAATAGCTGATAGCATCACACATTATCCCTACCCCAAAAAGCTTTTGCTGGAGAGAGGCAGAAAAGGCACCAAGTAAGGAGTAAGGAAGCACAACCTTTCTCTAGTCTCTCTTGCCCTCATTACTGAAGCAAAAAGGTTGTAAAATTACAGTTCTGACCAAGGAACTAATTAAAAAGGGTTACAATACTATATGTCAAGATGTTGCAGTTTAACACTGGCCATGAAGAATAGAAGAAAGTGGGGGAAAAGATTTTTGCCTCAATGTCACAGTGTCTTTGTTCAGTATTGACGCCTAATGTAAAAATATTTGACATGATAGTATTTGGACTTGCAACCCCACCGTGCTTTTGATAATTTACATACAGTAAATTTTAACTGGATTTTCCTGATAGTTCTTGCCTCAGATGCCTCTTGCTTACCATGCTTGTATCCAAACAATCATCTTCGTGTATTTTTTTTTCACCTGCTTGTGTTTTTCCAGAACCCCTAATATTGACAGGCTAGCAGAGGAAGGAGTGACGCTTACTCAGCATATAGCAGCATCCCCACTTTGTACTCCAAGCAGGGCAGCTTTCTTGACAGGAAGATATCCTATAAGATCAGGTAAAATCCCATTACTTTATTTATATATAAATATAATATTTTATTTACACTAAACTGTATGCAGGTTTTTTGTCAAGCCTTTCTTGATTTGTTTATCATTACCAGGTTAAGTAATGGTAAATGGTCAGTCCTTTCAGTGACTGATCAAGCTCAGCAGAGTTGGTCTACATTTGAAATATTTCATATATATGGGGAATTTTCACATTTCAGTAGAGTTGACACAAAGATAAGTTTTTTAGCGAGTAAAAATATTTTTGTTTAAATACTGACAAAGCAATCTGATGGTGGTTATTTAATGCCAGCCGTGTCCTGGACTGCATCAGGCACAACATCGCCAGCCAGGCAAGGGAGGGGATTGTCCTGAACTGCTCTGTGCTAGGGAGGCCTCGCCTTGAGTGCTGTGTGCACCAAACCTGAAAGTTCAAGAAATATTTGGACATTACTCTGGGGCATATGGTGTGACTCATGGGGATGTCCTGTGCTGGGCTGGATGTTGAATTCAATGATCCCTGTAGGTCCCTTCCAACTAAGCATATCTTGTGATTCTCTGTGATTGTGTGACTTCCTCCACTGTTCAATGACCCCAGGCTCTTTGCCTGCCTCCACAGTTTCATTCAGGCTGCTCCCACTGTGTTGATGGGCAGCTCAAGTGTTGAGCACCACAGAGGTGCCTCTAGAAAGACTCAGTGGAAGAACCCAATGTATATACTTCTGCTCAGACATTTCTGTTTCTGCTAAACTTCTTTGTTTAGACAAATTGTTGGGTTTGTGTTTTGGTTTTCTTTTTTTTTTTTTGCAGGGGAGAGGTAGGGGCAGGACACTTCATTAAGGTATTCAAGTTACCCTTAAAACTTGGAAGAAGAGAGCAAAAAATCTCTCATCTATTTGAAGTGTTATATTTGTTCCATATCTACCCATACACAGTGTTAAGTATCCTGTGAATACATGCATTTAATTTCTCTTACTTTTAAAGTACCTGATCCAAAGCCTATTTGAGTCAATGAAGATCTAGTCTGTTTATTTTAGTGTGCTGGGACTGAGCCTCTCAGTGCTTAGCCATGCAACTTTAACATTCCCTTAACATCATTTTTAGCAAGGATCATTATACATTAATCAGATCACTTGTTCATTAGTGATAAAACATCCTGTCCTTGCTTCTGGGAATGAAAGCAAAGCAAGACTCTGGAGCCTACTTGATATGTTCGTGCTCATTCAAATCAAGTAACAAGCTTCTGCAAAAGTGCCAGCTAATATAACTTGCTAAATTTTCCATTACATTCATCTGCAACGAAAAATTTTATATACCTGTTATAGATATACTGCTATTAATATTTACTGAAGGTAAAGTCACAGGTTGCTTTCCATTATGATCTGTGTTCTTATTTCTGAAAAATTAGCACTTGGACTAATTTTTTTCTTCACTGATCAGCTCTCAGACATACCTAATCATTTCCATATAGGTGCAAAAATTGAACTTTGTCTTACTTAAGTTACAAAATTTCTAAATATGGATTGCTTCCAAATATCAGTGAAGGACTAATAAAGACTTATTATAGAAGACACTAGAATCATGATGTGGAAAAAATATTAGAGATATAAAACTCCTGGTAATAGAGCTGGAGAAGAAGATTCCAAGATGCAGTATTGGATGAGACACAAACTCAGAGAAAGGTAATGATGAATAAAAAAGAAATCATTCTTCTGTACTGTCATTCTAATAACTTAAGGGAATTACACTGATTTCAGTTACAAGAGTTTGAAGTACGTAAAAATAAATACAAATAAATAAAATATAGATAAGAATATGACTAAAGCTATCTGAAGTGTTGATCAGCAAAACTATCTGGGGTGAAAAACTGAAGTCAGCATTTGAAGGGTAGGTTGAGGTCTCTGTAATAAACCAGTCTAACGAGTCTTTTTCTCATGTAACCACAAGGGATACCTGAGGGAGAATTCTGGTTGTCTACATCAGTCATGTAACTTGGGCACTGTAATCATCCAGTTGCATAATTTAGACTTTCTGAAGATAAATCTGCACAGATTTGCATAGATATTCTCTGTTCTTAGTGTCTATTTTCAGTGCCAGCTCTCATCTGGAATCCTAGTAATCTAATTTTCATGAACCTGAGCTCTCAAGTTCCTCATCCTGAGAGCAGTTTTTAAGCTCATTTGTGTTTCTCAGACTCTTAGTATGTAAAAATTACTGTGCCTTATTTAGATGTTGTCTTGTTAGCTGGTACCTGATGCTCCTTTAGTGCACTCACTCTGCATGCATTGAATGATGTGTCTTCGTGCCACTGGAGCACTGGTCCTTCCCCATCAGTACTGACAGCCCAAGCCACTCTATTTACAGAATCAGATTCTCGCTTGCTTTCTGACCTCATGATATTTACATGCCCAGCTGTAAGACTGCCCTATTTCAAGATGCCTTCTCTCAAAAAACCTTAAAGGCTTGTGGAAAACCACATATGAGGAAAGTGGAAATTCTGAAAATAGAATTTGGGAATGATCTCACTTAGTCCTCAGCTTCATTCCCTCCTCATGTACAAGAGAAATAAATTATGCAAGCTCAACTTCTTAAACTTTCACTATACCTTAGAAAATCTACGGAAGTGGCTGCAGCTGTTTATGTAGTGCCTGGCCCCATGGTTCTAAGTAGAGGATTTGCTCTCCATTTTTTCTGGTGTCAATACAGAAAAGACCTCGCTCAGCTAAATGGATGATTGTATCTTCCACTTGCAACGTTTAATGTCTGATTGTAATGTGTCATTTAAGTGATACCACCTAAAGCAGAAAAATGCTTGCAGAACTAATGAAAGGAAATTATTTCTTTATATTATCCTGGTCTCATTCATTTTTGTTGTATTTAGGAATGGCTGCCTTCTCACGAGTTGGTGTCTTCTTATTTTCTGCCTCTTCTGGGGGACTTCCTTCTGAAGAAATAACTTTTTCCAAACTCCTGAAGCAGAAAGGTTATGCAACAGCTCTAATAGGTAAAATTGCAGACATGCGCAGCACTATTTTCTTTCGTTTCAATGAAAAGAACATTATCTTCCCATATAGGCCTGCATTAAGCTTTTCTGCCCCACAGCATAATGAATTTATTTTTCTGGACTAAAGCTGAGCACATGCCCATGCCTATGTGAAACACTAGTCAGGTAAGTATGTCTAATTCACTTGTGTAGGTATAGTCTCATTTTCAAGGTACTGAAGAAACATGATGGATAAACTGAAAATTAGTCAAGCTCTTGAAAAGTTTTCTGTATAAATAGGAGTTTGATTGTATCAGATGAGTGATTGATCACAGGGTACAAGTCAGCACAGTGGTGGTTTTCATTTCACCAGTGTTCAAATACCCATAAAGTAAATAACATTGTACCTGGGCTACCATCTTAGTCATCAGACAGAAATGGGCATTTCTAGGAAATTTTTTTCCTATTCTTTGGTAGATATTTAATATAAAAAATTTTTTCTCTCTTATTATATAGATAGTTCAGACAACTGATTGCAGCATAAATACCCAGTGATGGGCAAAAGGAATCATACTGGATGAATACTAAATAGAATAGAACTGGAATGAATGTCAAAAAAGTGTAACATTAAAGATTCCTGAATTTCTTTCTTAATTTGGCCACTGACTTATTCTACACTGCTTATATTTTAGAAGATTCTTGTGAAGTTCAACTTGTATTACATAATGTGTTTCTGTACTGGAATTGCCAGGGACTAGCTGTGCAGAGAACATCATGCTGGAATATTACTAAATTAATTTAGATGAAGGATGCATGCAATATGTTTTTTAAATGAAACAGAAACTTTCAATTTTGAGAGTAATTTTTGTTTAAAAAAACAGGCTACCAAGGCTAAAAATTCACACCACTGTCCAAAAAAAGTCTGTATAATGTAGATAAACCAGTGTCAGTGTGTCAGTGTTCCTACTTGGATCCTACTTGGCTATACCCAGATCTTAAAAAGCTAAAATACCATGATGTCCTGAAAGAATGAAAATAGAAAACCAGAAATTCTTATTGGAAGTTTATTTAGTGTAGGTATGTTGGAGCCATAGTACAAAAAAGCCATTCATAATTTGTCATGTTCCTCGTGGACTTAATTCCTATTGCTCCGTATTCAATTAAAGACTGGGGTTTTTTTCTGTTTGTTACAAGCACAGTAATACAACTCATTTTATGGGGCTGACCTAGTTAATGTTCTTTTTTTAACTACTTTCACTGCAACATGACAGCTTGCCACTTAGATCTCCAGAAGTTATCTCCATGATGTTTAATGAACAATTCTTCCAAGTGGCCTGAATGATAGCTATGAGACCATAAAACATAATATTACCATATCCTTAGAGTATAATGAAGGTTTCCAAAAATCAAGAAGTGCATTAAAATTAGGGATAAAGCATATGTAAATGACAGAAAGAGAAATTATGCAGATTTGAAGACTAGCTAAACAGTCTGATTCACAACCAGCCAATTTTCTGCTTTTGCTGGTATTCTTATCACATCACATTGGTCTAGGTCAGGGAGTCTTTGCTTGGTTCAATCTGAACCAACTCAGCAGTTCCTAAACAATTAATTGTCAAATTCTGCACCAGTGATGGATTGGCATAAGGGTAATTTGAAGCCTTTCTGTTCCTCAAGCTTGTAATTTTTTTTTTTTTTTTTGCCAGTCTCCTGTCTGAGGACATTATTTTTCTTCCTAGGTGCATTTTTGTTTCTTTTTTAAATTTTTTTTTCTTCTCTGAATATATGCTTCCTTTTGTTTGATATGTCCCAAAATACATTTTACCTATAAATCTACTTTATGTATACACTTTTCTACCTCATAGTTTTCCCCTGTGACATAAAGAAGGTGACAACCAATAGATCTGTCAGGAAAGCACACAATCAGATCTGCAAGAAAACCAAGTTCTATCAAAAAAAGCAGAGGCATAGAATACATATTTCACCAGTGGGAAGAAATGCTGATATTTTGTTGGAAATAGCTATTCATAATGCAAATATTCCTCTTAAAAGTGATAGATATTATTTTAACTACTGCTGTACTCAATTACAGTTGAGTAAAGGTTCATTTTTTCTCACTATTGCTATCCAGTGTGTTGTCCAGCATCCAGAGAAGTTTAAAATCCACCTATGTAGTGTAGTCAGTGGCTACCTATGTAGCTTTTCTCCAAAGCTGAAATACTACTTGATAACTGGTACTTATTTCTTCCAGAGTGAAGTATTGTAGTGTTTGGACATACAGTAGTAAGGTGTCCAATTCAAGATTGACTGAGTCTATGGAGTCGAGTTAATACAACAGTTATTCATAAAACAGCTTAAAATCTGTCCATGTTAATACCATATGCACATATGCTTTTTTGTATTTTTTGCTATGTTCTTCAAATAAATAAATTTCCTTAAGAACATAAAATATGTCTGTTTGCATCTTGCTCCACATCTTGTATCTTGCCATTTACCTGAAAAGCACAAAATCATTACAAAATAAATATATCATTATATAAAAATCAGTCTTCATATTACTCTCTTTTCCACTATCTGAGGGAAAAATACAGGTGAAACATGGATTTCTGTAGTGTCCTCAGGATTCTGCATCCTGAAAAACTGAGTTTCAGGTGAAGTTTTTTGGCTGAATGGAACTTGCCTCTCGTTTCCGCTTGCCTTTCATTGCATTGCTTTCGCTCTGCAGAAACCGTAATTGTGGCTGACAGAGAGGAAAGAAAGCCTAGGTCTCAAATTATTATGGTACTCATAATTTACAATTAACAGCATAAATTTCACTCAAAAGCTTGGTAGAATCTGCTGAAAGGCTTATGATGCTTGTGTGAAGTGTCCATTCTATGAAGCATCACTTGGCAAAGAGATGAGAGCATTTTGCACTGCTCTCAGATTCAGAAGGGCCCCAGAATCGAAAGCACATTACAGTAATCTGTTCAAGCACTAGCTCAAGGCAGGGGTTATTGTCACAGGGAGTGAAACAAAACACGTATTGTGGACCCAGTCATCACTTGCTTTTTCACAGTAGTGCAGGATCTATCAAAACCTTCTACCTCCCCAGCCGTTTGAGAATGGCAATTGTGTCATTCCATCACAGCTGCCGATATAATTTGAACCGGGGCTTCTGTTGCTTCCCTGCTAACCTGCTCTCTGCTTTGTTTGGCTTAAGTTGCTTCTCAACAAATCTTTTTCTGAGGCCCAAGTTCATCCTGACATTGAACAATTTGTTGTGCTTGCTAAAGCCCTTTCGATAAAAATAGGACCTGTATTTTCCTGTGTCCCAATTTGTTATTGGAAGATTTTTCTATCCTGGCTTGTAGTTGAGATCCAGTTAAAAAAAAAAACAACTCTGTATCATAATAAGTGACCTTGAAGGTATACTTAATTTGTTTGAGTTTCTTTTTCATATTTTCTTACTGAATTGTAAGTGCTTTGAGATTAACGTATAACAGCAAAAAATTTAAAATGAAAGCCTGAAGATAATTTACATTCATGATTATAAGCCTTTACCTTTAAATCACTTATCTAACTTGATGACAGTTGTTTCATGCCTACTTTGTTGCACATCTGGCTTTATGATTATTCCATTAAGACAGTCATCCAAACCCAAGAGAAAAAATGAAGCATTTCTTTTCAAAAATCTGCATCTTTGTATGCTGGGAATGAAAATCAGAGTTCCAGCCTTACCTAGCCCTTTATAGCACCATTATAACTCCTGAAATTTCACTACAGTGGTGTATACTGCTTGTTTTTTAATTGACCACAATGGTTTTCATGGGACCATGTCAAAAGTAGTGACAAGAACCATTCTGCTCACAAAAAGCAGAATACCACCTCAGGTGAGGGGCCATCTAACAGGGTAAAGTTCTGATGGAATGAGAAAGGTGTAGAGGCCTTCATTTAATTGGCACATAAGCAGACCTGAAAACATTTTATGCCTGATTTGATGATATGCAGAAGTTATTTTTAACTTAAGACCATCAAGAGACGTGCAAGGACAACTGGACTCAACTAAACACTCAAATTCAAGATTTCTGTGTTTCTTCCACCTTTACTGACAGGTGAACTTAGGCGTATGACATTCTCATCCTATATCTCAGTTCTGTTATTTGTGGAAGAGAAATAAGAACACCCAGCTCATTTGCTAAATTTAAAAAAAGCAGGACTGATCCCCATGTTCACCCTCTTTAGTGCTGCAGTACCTGCATTTGTCACGGCTGAAGGAAGAAATTCAGGATGAATATGCTGTTCTGTAGACCCAGGAGGAGATGTTCAGGACTGTTTGCATCAGGACTCTTACAGATGTGTAAAAGCTTCGATAGTTTGGAAAAGGGGAAAATTCTATATATGTTTTATTTTTCTATTTCGCATTTTCTGCCATGTGTATTCTGAAGTCTTTAAAACAAATATTTCAAATTTCTTTGGGCTGAGTTACAGGAATGAAGACTTACTGGGTTTGCAGATTTTCTTGTTTATTTCTTTTAAGATCGCAACCCCTGAATTATGCTGCTCCTGTTTAGGTGTTTGATTCAGAAAAATAAATAAAGTTTGGCCCCACTATATATAATGTCATCTGTTTTGTCAAGGCAAGCATGCTTTCTTAAATATTTGACACATTTTCTTGCTGAGAGCAAAGAGCATAGTTCTATCCACAATCTATCTCAATAGGCTTAACTGAATTTGATTTTTTTTTATAATTATGCATTTTGATTCAAGTAACAGCTACCAATTAGGTCTGTTGTGCTAAGCAATGCATAAGCATATGGTAAGAGGTTGTACCTGAGTCATAGAATGAATTATCTAGATACTTACCATAATCAGCATGAATATAGATTATATTAAAATGATGCAAATCAGGCTCAGTGGTTTCTTATGTCAGACAGTGTCAACGTTATTGCAGAATTAGAGTGATTTCCTAGTGGGACAAAATGCTGTGAGAGACAGTATTTGACAGCAGTTTACTTGTTATTGTTGTATGGTTTTTGTTTATCTATATGAAATTTATAAATATAAAATAATCACCCTCACTATATATATGTATATTTTGAGAGATATTGGCAATTTCAGAGATTTTGCGGTCATTTAAATAATAAATGCTTTAATAATTTCCCTATTCTTGATTTATTTCCTATCTGTTGCTGTTTTTTTCTTCTTCTTTTGTCTTTTTATTTTTTAAACTAGTCAAAATATTTGCCAGAAAACTTTCAGCAAATATATTTTGTATTCCATTTTGGTTCTTCCTCTTCAGTCAGTAGCTGCTACAAAATAGTATTTTCTTATGACAACTACACATGCACAAAGCTTAATTTCCAAAGTTAACTATCTCTTAGGGCTCTGTTGCTCTTTGGTGACCTACTAGCCCACTCGAAATTTAATGTTCTTCAGCAGCAGCCATGCCAAGCTATTTCTAACTGAGATGAAGGGGCAGACATGAAAAAAAAAAATCTTTGATGAAGGCATAAAGAAAATTTAAATAGAAAATAGGGATCCACACAGTACATGCTGGGAGCAGGGGGATATCAGTCAGATAGTGATGGTTTCATGTTTGAAATAATGAACATTAAAAGTAGGTTTGATGACATAACTACGAAAATACTCCCTGTCCTTCTCTCTTTTTAGGAAAGTGGCATCTTGGGATGAACTGTGAAAGCAGTAATGACTTCTGTCACCACCCCCTCAGTCATGGATTTGATTACTTTTATGGCCTTCCTGTGACCAATTTGAGAGACTGCAAACCTGGCCAAGGCAGCGTATTTTTAAAAGGGGTTCAGAAAGCCCTTGTCATCCCAATCCAAATCACTGGAATCGCCCTTGTGTCTTTGGCGATAGTGCAGTACATTGGCCTTCTCAAAGTACCCTTCCAATCATTGGGTTACTTCTTCTTAATAATCACAATTTCATTTGTGGTTTTGATTTTTTTCTTCTATCATTTTCGACACCTAAACTGCTTTTTGATGAGGGACCATCAGATTATCCAGCAGCCACTGTCCTATGAGAACCTTACTGAGAGACTGACAAAAGAAGCCATGCAGTTTATTGGAAGGTAGGTTTCTAACTGTGTTGTAAGTTAATGTTGGCATTTCATAATCACAGTGCTTCTGAAAATTAGAAAAAAATGTGAGCTGGTGGGCACAAGGAATATGTCATTATATATGATCGTAATTTTTTCCTTTAAAAGATGACTGAAGTTAGTCTTTTTGGTAGGAATGACTGTTTGGTTTCCTCCTGTCAAGTAAGTAATTGGTTTGTCTATAAAAAGGGAAACATTTATAGTTACATGCTTCAGAAAATTTTTTGAAAAATTTTCAACTTTTTTAGGACTTTAATTCTTAAGAATTTCATGTAATTTGAAATATGAAAAATCTTTTGTGGTGTGATTAATTCTGTGAAAGCACAATGCAGAGTCACAATTTTCTGGAACAGGGAAATGTTCTTCATCATTGAGTTGATGCATCCATTCAAAGGCATTCATATGGCCAATTTTTTAAGATACTGGCATTTTAGATGACTCCACTTTTATGACAGTAATTTTGAAAAGATTTGGTTTTCAGACATTAAGGTGCTAGCTTCTTCACCTGGGATGGAATAACCCCAGGCACCAGGACAGGCTGGGAGTGACCTGCTGGAAAGCAGCTCTGTGGAGAAGGCCCTGGGGGTGGTGGTGGACAACAATCTGCCCATGAGCCAGCAGTGCATCCTTGTGGCCAAGAAGGCCAATGGGATCCTGGAGGCATTAGGAAGAGCATTGCCAGCAGGTCAGGGGAGGTGATCCTGCCCCTCTGGTCAGCCGTGGTGAGGCACATCTGGAGTGCTGTGTCCAGGTCTGGGCTCCTCAGGACAAGAGAGACATGGAGCTCCTGGAGCAGGTCCAGCAGAGGGCAATAAAGTTGATTAAGGGACTGGAGCTTCTCTCTTATGAGGAAAGGCTGAGGTGGGCCTGTTCAGCCTCAAGAAGAGAAAACTGAAAGGGGATCTCATCACTCTAGTAAGTATTTGAAGGGAGGGTGTCAAGAGGATGGAGCCAGGCTCTTCTCAGTTATGCTAAGCAACAGGATAAGAGGCAATGGGCAGAAACTGATGCACAGGAAGTTCCACCTGAATATGAGGAAGAACTTCTTTGCTGTGCAGGTGACAGTGCACTGGAACAGTTGCCCAGAGAGGTTTTGGAGTCTCCTTCACTGGAGATATTTAAGAAATGTGTGGACATGATCCTGTGCCGTGTGCTCTGGGATGACCCTGCTTGAACAGGGAGATTGGACCAGATGATCTCACTGTTGTCCCTTCCAACTTTACCCATTCTGTATTCTGTGATTCTGTGAAACAAACGGGTGTTTTGAAAATAACGTGTTTAATAGCCAGTCACATTGGGCCACCTAAACATTGGATGTACAAAACCATCCTAAGTCATGGTTCATTTTTGCTAAGTCAGTTACTTTGGTGTAATTGTCACCACAGAGCTCTTAATGGGATTAAGTCAAAAAACAATACATTTGTATATTCTTAAATAGAAATCAATGTATTTGGATAAAAAAAATAATCAATTTAACTTCTGGAAAAAATATGTGTATGTATTTTTCTCCACCACTTTTGACACAAGTTGCAGAATTTTTAAAAATACTAAATTGAAGTAAAATCATATTCTAAGATATGTTATTACTATTATCCTGAATTTCTATTCCACATCCCTGAATTACTATTCTTTAAAGTATGTAGCATTAGTTTCTGTGAATACATGCATATGGTGTCATTGCTGGATGAAAACATGTACCAAGAATCTGCAGCTAAATTTTCTAGCCTTAATGACTGCACAAAGCAGCTGCTTCTAGCTGTTAGCAAGAAAAAATGTTTATCTAAAATCTCAATCTCATACTGCAATTTTTTATCATTTCTATCATTATGAATATTTGATGTGGCCATTTCTACACATTGTACTGAAAAAATGTTTTTTATAACAAAATTCCTTAAATGAGTAAGTCGTACCAACAGCCAACATTCTTGTAAGTATTAATAAATTACCTAAACCATCTTTATTTCCTCTTGGCGATGGAGATAGATATAAAGATGCCTTCTCAGATACATTGTAACTAATTTAACAGCGAAGTACTTTGTTTTTACAGACACATGAACAAACACATTTGAAAATTGTTGAGAGATTACTTGCTTAGTGACCAAGCATTTGGTGATTTTAAAAGACTCTCAAGTACATTAACTATATATTGGTATATTCTTCCATTATTTACAAGTGTATGAAGTGCCTGTAGTGATACTGTTTCATGTATCTGTGAATGTTTCACTGGTTTCAATGCCATGACAATAAAGTGGTTGCCTCAAAATAGGTGAGTTCAAGATGGAAATCGATGGTAGAAAAGTAGTAACTCTTTAAACTGTATTAATATGCGTAATGTGCACAATGCTACCATGTAGATTAGTGTTGTTTGACCCCAGTGTTTAGGGCTGGCAAAATAATGTATCATCTAAGTCAGCATTGCTTTGTTGACCCAGCTGGAGGTAGGTGGCTTTACATCATTTAAGCACTTGGCCCCAAATATCAGTGTAGTTTTCAGACAACAATGATGTTAAATTGAAGTCAAGGTTAATAGCACATATTCAAAATTTGCAACAAACTTTGTTACAGGAGTACTGCAATTACAGTAAGAATTATGACTCAGACTCTTCATAGCCAATGCTATATTACAGAATATCCAGACATATTAAGGTATTGAGAAGCAATTAGGGCATTTGAGCAATCTTAACTGTGCCCTTTAATGAATCTACATGCAAGGTATATGACCATAAACCTTACTCCTGGGGATATGAGTAATTAGATTAATATTCACTAAACTGATCTGTCCCATGTATTAGTATGAGCAACAAAATCAATATTTGCTTTGACACACTAATTCTGACATGATAGAGTTCATACCTCCCAACTGCAGAGCACCAGTAGACCATTGCTTTTATGACTGACCTACAAATGACTTTGGCTATTTGTAAGTGAATGGCAACCAAGAGGCAACCAGACTGCAAAAATGAAGGGCTCAAGTTTTTTGGAAGTCACAATGCTTGACAGCGTTCTTGTCATTCCAATTCTTTCAGCCCTTTAGCCATATGTTTGAACACTCAATTTGTCACACAGTCTTCTTTTCTGTAGATGATACATTAGGTAGCAAGCTCAGTCACGTAAACTGGTAATCCTTGTGCACAGTTGTACCAGAGTGCAAACAATCCGGAAGTTAAAGAATTCAAGCTTTCACCTTAACTGGTTTTGAATGCACATTTCGTCATCAAACTAAAAAACCGTCAGATATCAAGTGTCTTTTAGTTGGTTAAATATCATTTCAATAAATATATGATGAACCTCCAATCTTCAACAGCACTGTTATTTCCTGTAAAGCTTTTTTTATGCTATAATTATATACCATGTATATGAATATATATTAATTTTCCAATGTTTTATCTATGTAAGTTTTATCTGGCAGGTGCTATGATAGCTGGAGGTTGTTTGGGCACAGAGATCACAAAATAATAGAGTTTTTGGTTCCTAGCAAAGTAAAGGAGAGGGGTCTTCAGAACTACTACCTCAGACTGCTGGATGGCAGACCTGTGATTCTATATAATCATTAGAATTTTTATTTTTAAAGTCTTACAATTTCTTCATAGTGTGCTATGTGCTGTTGTACTTACTTTGGTCTGGTTCTTGGAGAGGCAGTATTATATTTTATCTTCCTTAGTCCAGTGCATGCATATTAAAATTTTTGTTTGTTCCTTAATGGACTGAAAGAGAGCAAATGCAAAATTCGATGCCCAAAACTGGCAGTGGAGAAGGATGTATGCAATTACAAGTGTCAGATCTGGTGTGTGAAAACAGGTAGTAATTTAGCTGCTTACTCTAATCGTAAGTGGGCAGGTCAGCTCTGTGTATGTTAATTCTAATTGCTTTTTCCTGAGAGGAAGTGTGTTTACATATCGTAAACCTATCAGAATGCTCTCTTGGTATTACAACGTATTTGAAAGTCAAATGGATGCTAATTATTTCGTGTTAAATTCAATGTGGTTGTCACTCATACATCTTCGGCATGCCCTTCAATGACCAGCTGCACAGAAAATCCAATTTTGCAAAATGCCAGAGTCCGGTTTCTAGTGTATCAGAAATTAACAACACGAAAGTACTGCTCTGTAATACAGAATACTTCTCTGACAAATTTCTATAGCTGATCACAATTAATAATAGTATTTTTAAAAAGTCTAATGAAATCTTGTTTCTGGAAAACAGTATTGAAGTACAAACATGATTATATTTAAAAGGTATGGTGAAGGTGAATTTGAATAATTTTCTTTCCTAGTTTTACCAGTCATAGACTGCATAAGCATAATTTTCAAAATTTTATAACTGTTAATAAATTAAAAATTTTCTCTTTATCTATTCTATTTTAGTCTTTGAAACACTGTTGCAACACCTATTCAAGTTTTTTGTTATCTACTCTAGGATGCTGTGGTTTCGTTTTTCCATATATCACTAGGTCTTAAGATCTAGCAGTTGTCATTTTGTACTGAAGTTAGAGTTCTGAAATCAAGTGTTTTTATGAATCCTACAAGAATATTCCTTATAATTTACAGCAAAATAAAAATTATAGAGAAGAGTTTGTGTATCTCTGTATACATGTAATGTATATGTGTATGTATATTAAAAAATGTAGTGACTTATAGGCTATAACAACTCTATTGGACCTTCATGCCTTTTCTTTCAGACCTCTGATTATGCCTTTTGAATGAGAAGGTACCAGGAAGAAGGTGTGGGTTCATACAGGGCATTACTAAATCTTTAGATCATTTAAGAATGGTTAGGGACCTCACTAGTTCTGCAATGCATGGCAGACTGAATTGTCAATGGAACACTTCTAAAACAGAAGTAGATCTGTATACTGGACTCCAAAGTTTTGTGGATGAGAGGGTTTAGTAATAATTTGTACTAGATGAGAAATTTATTTTTTTTTCTCCATGCTTACAAAAATCTTCTTTAGGAGGGGAAGAAAAAAAGTTATATAGAAAGGAAACAAAAACCTATGTGAATTGTGTACCTTAAGTATTTAAAGGAGGCAATGAAAGCATGGAATTGGAAAAGCAGGATTGTCTTTATTGGCATGGAAGAATTATTTTAAAAATGCAGATATAGAGGATGATCTTGAAGCTCTCTTCCAACCTAGTGATTCTATGATTAGTGATTCTGTAGTAATAAATCCTACTTTTAATATCTACTAGAAAGAGTCAGATTTTCTATATGTTTACATTTTTTTCCCTCTCTCTGTTACATTTTCAACACCTTTTCTGGTTCTGATAAGTTATCCCCAGGTGGTCTGGAGTTCTCTTTCTGATTTTGAAAAAAATTGAAAATATGACATCTGTATTTGAAGGTGTGTATTTTAAAAGAGCAGAACAGAAACATTCATTCATAGATTCATTCAGACTAACAAGAATTTCAGCACTGTTAGCAGTCAGAACAAAACAAAATCCAGCATGCTTTGACACAACCAAGCCAAAATATGCTTGTTCCTCCTGCAGGAACAAGAAGGCTTAATGGAGTGCATTCAGCCACTCCTATCACAAAGAGCACTGTCTTGCTGGTGATCTAATCTGGAAGCAGAGGAGGCATAGGCATCCATGAGGAATAAGCACTAACAAATTTATCTGCTGGGGGGGCACTAAGAAGAACTTTCTTAGTAAAAGGAAAATTACAGGAAAGGAGATGTTGTGTTTCCATCTGCTTGTGTTGATACACTGTTTCTTCGCCTCGAGTACTGTGTCTAGGTGTAAGGTGCTCAGCACAATAAGATGTGGACCTCTTAGAGTGGGTCCAGAGGAGGGTCAAGGAGATAGTTAGTGGGATGAAACTCCTTTCCTATGAGGATGGGCTGAAAAACCTGAGGTTGTTCAGCATGGAGGAGAGAAGGCTCAAGAGAGACCTCACTGCAGCCTTCCAGAACCCTAAGGGGGCTTATAAAAGGAGAGAGGGACTTTTTATAAGGATAGATAGTGACAGGTGATAGTTTTAAACTGAAAGGGGGCAGGTTTAGATTGGGTCTCACGAAGAAATTCATTACTCGGAGGGTGGTGAAGCACTGGGGCAGGTAGAGCAGTTGAAGATGCCCCATCCCTGGAAGTGTTTGAGGATTACCTGCTGGTCATGCTGGTTTTGGTGAAGCCCAGGATACAGTTGGCTTTATGGGCTACAAGCACGTATTTTGCCGTGTGTATGTGCCATAATGTGGAACTTCTTGTCAACCAACACACCCAAGTCCTTCTCAGGTCTGCTCTCTATCCGTTCTTCATCCAGCCTGCATTTGTGCTCAGGATTGACATGACTCAGGTGCAGGCCTTTGCACTTGGCCTTGTTGAACTTTATTAAATTCTCATGGGCCAAACTCTTGAGCCTGTCCTGGCGCCTCTGGCTGATATTCCTTCCGTGAAATGTGTCAACTGCACCACATCAGTGTACAGAAAAGTAAAAAATTTCACAAGGAGTTTTCAAAGCAGCGAGCATTTGGAGCAGATTTGCAGGAAAAAAGTTAAAAGACTTGTGTTTGAAGCAAAAAGTCAGATTAGTTTTAATTGCTCTCTCACCCACTTTAAAGCTGTGTTTTACAGCTCAAGCCTGAGCTGAATCCTTGAGTAGTATAAAGACACCTCACAATAAAAAAAGAAGAACCCAGTACTTTGCAATGCAGAGGAGTCACGAGCAATGTGATGCTTTTAAGATGTTTTCAAGATGTATTAAAAAAACCCTGAAGAATATCTTATGTCAGATGTATGTAATCTCTCTAGCTACTCGATAAATTGAAAAAACTGTGTGACTCATCTGAGGATAAAAAATCTCAGATCTTTTGAGACGGAGATTCTCTGTGTTTGGGCTGTGTAAAAGATAGTGGGAATACATTTTTGAAAGAGCTGTTTATTGAAGTGGTTCAGGAGTTAAGCTGTTATTGTCAAATTTCTCTCTTGCCTACTAGCTGCTATTGTCATTCCGTTTTCAAGGTCAGAGTAAAGGTATTCAGTTATGATTCTCCTCAAAGAGTTTTGGCAGGACATAAATAGCTGCCTCTGATATTTTATAGGATATTAATAGGTGAGACACTTCTCCACCTGACAGCAAGCTGTCAATCAAAAGTTGTCAATTTTCGTTGGAAAAAAGAGAATGATGTAGTGCCCTTCTGTATCAGTCATTGATTTGATGACTCTTCATGAAAGCTAGATCTTTCTGTGAGTTCAACAAACAACAAACAAAACAAACTACAAAAAACTTGAATTATTACGTCTCGAAAATAAAATTTATAATGGAGGCTATTGATACTTTTAGCAAAGCAGGTAGGCAGTTATGAGAATGCAGTGTCTCTATGGCATTAGAACAAGGTAGTTTGCATGAAAACTAAATTTTGCCTGCAGTGTTAAAAGTATAAAATAATTTTATGTGGTGTTTTACCCTAGAATTTGTATATTAATCACAATTCAGTGAACTGTGTTTAAGGAAAAAGTCAACAATAATCCCAGGCATTAAAAAATGCAAGTTGTAAAACAAAAATCATCTGCCTTGCAGTAAAGTTCTCTAATTAAAGGTCAGTATTACATTTATGTATATATTGAATATGTAACTTTTAAGTATATGTCTTTTTTTAATTTCAATTGGTGGTATTTTCGGAATTTTTAATTCGCTCAGGAATCTCCTGCTATTTGTTGCTACAATTGTGAAAAGTTCTCACATATATGACCTTTCAAATATCAACAAACAACTTAGTGGAAAGCGTATCTTTTATGAAAAACATTGCCTTAAATTTTTTGGATCAGTGCTTTATATTACTAAGGTAATACGGGATTGATGCACAAATATTTGTAAGAGAATTGAAATATTTTTTATCCATTTTCCACATGAAGAATGTTGTACTTCTTCTGGGTTTCCTAAAAATAAGAGAATTTTTTAATGAAGAAAAAATCCCCGTAAGAAACACACTTACCAAGTGAGTAATATGAATAAAAATTTCCCCTTTTGTGTTTATGTACTACTGTATATGCCAGTAGAAAAAAAGCTTTCACCATGCAACTTGTGGTAAAAACAGATCCAACCAAGGAGAGAGGAAAAATGGATCATAAATATACTAGATTAAACTTTTTTTTTTTAAGAGGAAAATATTGATATCAGATGAATCTCTTTTACTAAAAGACTTTGTTTTAATGTTCTAAAGGTTAGTATTTTTTTGTTAATTTTAAATAAGCGGTTTTTATGAGCACTCCTGTATTATGCCTCTCCTCTTTAAAGGGTGGATGAACCAACTGCTTGAGGAAATATATGGTCTCCCTTTGATGTTGACGTGAATCACAGCTATTACCCACCACAGCTTGCTGAGGGAAAATGTGATAAATAAAACTAAAAATAGTCTGCAATTAGCTGTGTGCTTTAAGGTGAGATCCAGACAAGTTCTGTGGGTGGTGCTTTTGTGGTTCAGCTGGTATTTACAATATGCATAATGTACTGCAAATGCTGTTAGAGCATATAGCAGTAAATTTGGCTAGTACGGCACAATTTTAAGTAAAGAACTATAAATAATGCATAAGGAGAAGTACTTGTTTGAGCTGTGCTTTCACAGTCTGCTGGAATTGATCATAAATATCGTGTTGACAGATCACATGAACAGCAAAATTTACAGAGAGTCTATTTATTGAACTCTTTCTTTTGTATCTGTTTAGGAAATAGAAGACAATGGAGACTGTTCATTACTTTGAGAAGAAATATTTTTAAATTAGCATGTACTTTGAGGTTATGTACAGTCACATGCATACACACACAGAGCTTTAAAAGAAAAGAGATTTGGTCATATATCTTAGTCCAGGATAAAGACCCAAGTCCTCATAACAGTTTAGCTGATCAGCTTCCATGTGACTTTGTGAGGAAGGAAATTGTGTTTCACGTAGGTATATAGTTCTGAGGGTATGTTTTTGGGCAGCAATTGTATTCAGGTTTTTAAACGTATACTTGTAAAATGAGGAGAGGTGTTTGTATTCAGAAACTGCTAGATTCCTACCTTTAAACAAGTCCTCTTTCAATATATATAGCAAATAGTATTTAGTTAGATTTTATCATTTATTTTTCCTTTCAATTCAGTAAAAGAGTGGCATTTTTACTGGGTGTGTGTTTATTCAGAATTATCCTGTAATCAATTACAGTATTCCTTTTCATGTTTTTGTTTTGGTTTCGTTTTTTTT
>VZTG01007349.1:996607-1029823 GCA_013397845.1 Melanocharis versteri | reverse complement strand
CCTTTTTTTTTTTTTTTTTATCTATTGAAGAAAGATTTATTTGTAGAAATCTTATTATGAAATATACTAAGGGTTTGTGGTTTTGGTGTGTTTTGTTTTCCAGGAGCGCTGATACACCATTTCTTCTTGTCCTGTCTTATCTTCATGTCCATACTGCTCTACATGCTTCAGAAAATTTCAAAGGAAAGAGCAAGCACGGTTTATATGGTGATGCAGTGGAGGAAATGGACTGGAGTGTAGGTATGTTACATGTGCCTCAAGCAGCAATGGAGAGAATTCATGATGACTTGTGTTCGTACTCACCAAATTCAGACCAGCAATTCGTGTCATACTTGTCCTTTATAGTTAGGGGAAAGAAACAGTCATTTAGAAAGCACAATAACCTGAGCTTTTTCAATATCTACCTTATTGCCAAATTTATTGTGTCCTACAAAAGCCCATTCCCTTCTTTGACTGGGAAGGTGGTCTATACAGCATGGACTTAGCAGAGATGTGGACATCTAACTGTGGACTTTTGAAGCTGAGTAGTTAAATCCAACCCTCTGAGCTTCTGGGTGCATCTGGCCTGTTCAGATTATCCTTAAAAAACAATATATTAATTTAAAAAGTGCCCATATGATACCAGAATCAAAATATTTTCAAACAAAGTGACTATAATATGCGCTGTTGGCAAAACTAATTTGCTAATTATTTCCGTGAGTTCTCTTAATTACTGAAACCACTAAGGTGAGATCCACTTCTGTTTATGAAGCATAGTCATAACCAATGGATTTGCCTTTCAGAGCCTTCCATTCTCTCTGAGGCTGGAGAGAAATTGGTGCTTAAATCCTTCAACAAGCTTCCTGTATCTCTAGATGTATTGAAGTGTTTCTCTGATTCCAGGGATTATCACTTGTGAAAACAAGTAACAGTTCATATTTGTAAATAATCATACTGTAGAGTAGCAGTATTATAAGAGCTAAAGATGACTTCACAGTCCTCCTTCCTGTATACCCCAAGTTGATTCTCTTCTCAGTACAAGTCAATGCAAATTGGCTTTCTTCAAGAAAAAGCAGCACAGCATACTTTGTGATTTGTAATGTATTTATTGCAATATTTGCAGGAATAGGGAAAACCTCTGTGGGAAACTGATGTGCTTAGGAAGGTTTTTCAATGTAGGAGATAACAGAACAATACTCTTTTGTAAACCATGTTTTGTAAAGAGAGAGCAGGTTTTATTCCAGTTCTATCAACCCTGAAACTTTACCATGTCTATCAGTGGCCACCAGCATTTGGTCAATTGAATACTTGCATTAGATAAAAATGTGCATGTGTTATAATTTCTGTTTGCATCCACATTGTAGCAATCTACTGAGCATTAGCTGGTTTTACTGTCTCTGATTTTACTGTTTCCTTTTCTGTTGTGCAATATTTAGCTTATTTCAGCCTAACTGGTTATTTGCTGCTGCCAATATATTTTGCTGTTTCCCTGCTGCCCCAGAGAGTGTCTCTTGTGTTTAAACTGCAAGTTGGAAAGCAGGGTAGCTGACACGTTGCTGTTTCAGGCTATTTAGTGATGCAGAGGTGGTAACAGATTGAAAACCACTGCTCTTTTCCAGAATGACCACAGGCTCTTAGGAGATGTGTCAAATAAACCAACTGTAGGACAGAAGCATGCTATTTAAAAAGCTTGGGGTAAATCAGAGATACAAATTTAGTGGTGATAATATAAGAATTTAGAACAAATTTAGAGGAGATACACAAGATTCCTCAGGTATTGTCCTTTCCTGTTCATTAGAGGAGCAGCAGGGACCGTAGAACTAGCTTAATCAGGAAACAGATTCACAGCTGTCATTTACTAGTATAAAAGTAACTTTTTTTTTTTTTTTCAGTCGGGATCTGGTTACTCAGTTTTGCTTATGTCTTGTAAGATCTCGCTGATGAGAGATGGCATATTTGCTCCAGGATGTAGAAAATGTGTTTAGTTTCTCTGCTACTTTCTCCTCCGTTATTAGCCTGATGAAAAAAAAAGTTATGGCTGTCATTTCCAAATGAATCTGAAGGAATAATATAGCTTTTTTTCAGTTGAAGGGAATACTTATTTCCATTAACCTCCACCAAAAATTCCAGTCTTAATGCATCAGCTATGTCAGAGAAAGTAGATTGATTCACTGTACTGCTGATGTCAGTAAGCAGTATGTTCTTGGAAATGCCTCTCAAGATGTTACAGTAAAAAAGTTTAAAAAAAATTGTCTAGAAAAGATGAAAAAGTGAATACTGTAATCTTTTCAGAAATGGAGGTTTTATCATTCACTTGACAGAAATTAGTATTTATGCATACATGAACGTAACTTGCAAAAGCAATAAGAACAGAATAGCCCAGATATAACAGTATGCTGCAAGACTTCCTAAGTAAAGACAACATAGCATATGAAGAAAAAATGAGAGTATAGAAAACTACATTTCAGAACAACATCAGAAATCTTTGACCTTTGGTAGGAAAAATACACCAACTTTAACTCAGTTCTAAAAGAAATGTACAGCGTTTTCTGCTGACTGAGAAATGTTGTGGAAGACCCTTGTGGATGACTTAAAAAAAAGAAAAAAAGAGCAAAAAAGAGTAGAAGTTGCAAGTAGAAGTACTGCCAGGTGCCAGTGATGAAAAAGACATAAAGATTGAACAATAAAATGCAATTGTAATATTGTTCCTCATTTGAAAGTTCAGATGGAATCAGAAAGAATTTAGGTGCCATTTTCAATAGAGAAAGCAAAAGCTTTTCTCATAAGATGGAGAAATCCGCTCAAGACTCAGAATGCTAAATACAAAACAATTCAATTTTCATTTGTTTATTTATTGAGAATCAATACCAAATTATACAATTATTCAATTGTAAGGCAGTCGTCATACTAGGAGGAGAAAAAACCAAAAGATACATGAATAAAATACTTTGAATATTTAATGTTTGTGACTTGTTAAACCGATACTGAAGAGTATTATTACAATCCATGTCAGAAATCCAAACTAAAAAGCCTCTTGATAAGCTTTGGGACCATGTATGTCTGTTGCTTTTTCATACTGATATGTGTATAACAGAATTCAATGTTGAAAGCATTCACAGTCATAATGTCACTGCATGTGACATGCCTTAGAGAATTATTCTCTGGCTAATAACATTAATTTTCTTTCAATGTAGGCTAAGCACCTTATTAATGCTATTAATTATAATTCATATGAGAGCAGATGAAATAATCTTGCAGTCTAAAAATGGAAAAAGAAATGATGAATTAATCAATGAATGCACTATCATCTTTTTCTTCCTTTCTCTATTCCCTTCTTTTATTCCTTCATTCCTGATTGAGTATAGGAAGAAAAATGGATATGTTCAGAAATTGTTTTTGATGTAAATTGCATTGGACTAATTTAATCCAAAACAGATCACTGCAAAGAGTTTTGGAGCCCCCTGTAGACTTGTATGCAAGCTGTGTGAAGACACACTAATCCAACACCACTTTTGCAAATGGCTGTTTATTATTCTGTTAGCAGTAGCAGAACTATATATCAGGTCTTCTTCCTTTGTTGGATAATCACAACTGAAAGGCTGAGATGTAAGAAAGTCTCAAAAATTGTAGTCTGGCACAGGCAAGGTAACTGTAAAATGAGGACCTTGTCTGGATGTCTTTATTATATGAATGCCCTGAAAGCTGAAAAAACTTAACTGCCTCTCTGCCATGATCTTTTAACGTGTCTTAGGATCAAGTTAATATTACAAGAAAATATTACAGTCATCTGATGTAAGTTAATTTGAGGGGAAGGAAAGGAAAGGAAAGGAAAGGAAAGGAAAGGAAAGGAAAGGAAAGGAAAGGAAAGGAAAGGAAAGGAAAGGAAAGGAAAGGAAAGGAAAGGAAAGGAAATCCCCAAAGCATCTTACATGTAACCTTTATTTGAAATACCTGAAAAGGTTTTATAGCATTTTGTAGGAAGAGTGTAGCTCAATATATTCCTAGTACCAGAGGGATAGAGAGCTACTGAACAGTGTCCAGCAAAGGGTTACAAGAGACACTAGAGCACTTTTTTAAGAGAAAAAGTTGGGAGAGCTGGGACTGAAGCCCTATTCAGCCTGGAGAAGAGAGTATCTTATCAACCTATATAAATACCTGAAGGCAGGGGGCAAAGAGGATGGGCCCAGGCTCTTCTCATTGGTGCCCTATGTCAAGAAGAAATGGGCACAAACTGAAACATGTGAGGTTTCCTCTGAACATCAGGGAAAACTTTTCTACTCTGAGGATGATTGATGCCTTGGGAGGCCACCTAAAACAGAGGCTAAACAGAGTAAAGAAATAAAGTAGGTATTTATTAAAAAGGCTTTCAAAGGATACACCTTGGGCAGTACAAGAGCCTGGCCGAGGGTATACCCAAGATGGACAACGGGTCACGAGTTTCCACACTTTTATAAGTTTGGTCCATTTGCATATTTGGATTAATTGTCCAATTACTGCTATAGGTAGTAAAGTTCCATCTTCCCAGTTTGTTCTTTTCAATTCACTGTTGTTTATACTTTCTTGGGCTTGAGGCTGTGATGCTAACCTTGGTTTTCCAGGCTGCAAAAGGATTGTTTTGTCTAGCTAAACTGTGAAGAGAACTTGCTAACACTCTATATGAAGTTCAGAGTTACATACTAATACAGTACAAAATCTGAAAAATGAGAGCTAAAACTTAAGGCATCCTGATCACAGACTAACACAGGTTGCCATAGACGTGGTGTAGGCTGGAGATGGTTGAGGGCTCCAAGTGGCCCTGTTTAAGCAGCAGGCTTGGGCAAGGTAACCTCCAACATCAATCTTTCTGTGATTCTGTGAGAGGCTGGAGAAAACAAAAAAAGCTGTTCACTAAAGTCAAATCATATCTGAAACAAAATCAAATACAACCTTTAAAAGTCAGTGTTGAGGAGCAAAGGAGCTCTGAAGCAAACAGAAGCAAGATACTGTCATGATACTCTCCTCCTCTGCTCTTGTCTAGTGTGACCTCACCTGGAGTAATGCATCCAGGTCCAGAGGAGAGCCACAGAAATGGTCAGAGGTCTGGAAACATCCTCCTCTGAAGAATGGTTGAAAGAGCTAAGGTTCTTTAGCTTGGGAGCTGAGATTGTTTAGCCTGGGGAAGGAAAGGCTCCAGGGAGATCTTATTGCTGCCTGTCAGCATATAGAGGGGGCCTATAAAAAAGGGAGAGAGGGACTTGTTGCCAGTGCCTGTATTGACAAGACAAGGGGCAATGGTTTTAAACTGAGAGAGGGCAGGTTTAGGTCAGCTGTTAGAAAGTAATTGTTTGTGATGAGGGCAGTGAGACACTAGACCCGGTTTCCCAGAGAAGCTGTGGATGTCCCATCACTGGCAGTGTTCAGGGTCAGGTTGTACAGGGCTCTGAGCAATGTTGCAGGGAGGTTGGACCAGATGATCTTTGAAGGTCCCTTCCAACCTAAACCATTCTGTGATTGTGTCTTACTATAGTGATTGACAAATTTTGAGGATGCTGATGACATCTTAAATAGATTTTCCTTACAAGGAAATAATAACCCATAACCTTTTTTTTTTTTTTTTAACTAAAAGTAACTATGTAATTAAAACTTAGATATCTGAAGAAACTGAGTCTTACATGAAGAACATTTATGTCTTGTTGAAGCATTTGCGATACTCTGCAACACAGCTTTCTGGGACAATGTGTGGCCTATACTGAAATGCAGCAAGGCAGATGTAAAGTGTACTTCACTCAGGAAGGCCAGCTGGGGTACAATCTAGTAGGACAAACTGAAAGTCAGACCACTTTTCAACTGTTTTCTTTGATTCCACTGTTATACTTATTTAGAGTTGTCTATAAATACATATCTTCACATAGCACTTTCAAAGAGGAAGAAAAGGGCAGAAGCTCCACCAAGCCAGCTCCATACTTTTGTGAAAAACATCTAATTTATTTATTTCCTGATGAGATTTCCTAGTGCTGTAATAGAGATTATATCTATAATATGCGCAGGATTAAGCTGTGGCTCCTAATCTCTATACTACCCAATTGTGAGATGGTGAAAACTAAATCCTTACATACCTTTTATCTGATTAATTTGTGCATGTTTAAATAGTTAATATGCTAAGTATTCGAACTTGATCACGTCCTCTACTTTTAATCTTTATTCTACTCTGAAATTATGTGAATCAAGGGTCTAAGTGAAAACCATTCCAATTTAATATCAACTATTTGTAATGACCCCTGTGGCATCTTTCTCTGTTTTAGTAATAGATGTACCACCACTTCATTAATAGATGAAAAGAATGCTTTCAGAAACAAAAAAAAAAGTTACTTTGGAAAACGTAATATATCTAGGAAACAGAAGACTGAATTATGCCAAAAAGACTTGTAGGAATTCTTGCTCTAAGGAAAGTAACATAGTCTAATGCATTCACAAAGCAAAGAGAAAAAGAAGTTGGTTTGGTTTTTTTTTTTCTCATTTTGAAGTAATTATTTTGAACTTACAAGCCTTTTAGCTCTTAAAGTTGAATTATTATTTTTAATTACAAAGTAATTAAAATTTAATTTTAATATTTATTTCAAGCTATTCTGGCCTGAACTTACATTCCTAGAGGTTGGGTGTTTGAGGTTTTAGGGGGCTTTTGTGGGTTTTTTTAATGTTCTTTCCAATACTGAACAGTAACTATCTGGTAAACAGCATAGTATTATTAAATTGCATCAGAAATCAATATTTCTTCTTTTACACATAATTGTTAGTGGTTGTTATTTTGAATTCTCACATCTTCATATCACTTTGCAGTGTTTGTATGCTTTGAACCTCTGTTTAGAAACCTATTCTGTAAGGAACAACCTAAAAATGTACCAGAAATTTTCTGAGAATTCTGAATTATACTAAAAATCAAAATAATCATTATTAATCAAATGAGAGGGAAAAATGAATAAATTCCTATTTCTTTGAGAAAAAAAAATGAATGAGCTATCCTTAATTTTATTTTTTTTCCAGGAAAAAATCCTGTACACTGAGATAAGCCTGATTTATCATGGCTTTTCACCTCACGTATTTATTTGTAACACTGCAACATCGATTTAAAAGATAAGCAAAGCAGAATGATGCCCCATGATCAGAAGCAGCAGATAAGCACTGATCTTATCCAGCTACCCTGAATGTGACATAATGTTGGCTGAGCCTGAAAACTTAAAGATAGAATTAAAAATCTAGGAATGGATGCTTGATGCTGATGGTGCATTCTTTGACCTTGTTTTTTTGAATATATACTGGTATACATCTCAAATCTATAAGGTTTAATATTAGGCTGATCTTGTTATCATAAAAGACGTTCAGCCAGCACCTCTGAGGAAGAAGGTATTCAGCCAATATAGGTACTCTCTGACTAGGATAGAATTTTCCCTCCCTGTCTTGCCATTCTGCTCTTATCCTAGCATTAAGAGACTGTTTCTTCAGCTAAGACAGTAGTTAAGCTCTGGAAGCACACTCTTTAGGTCACATCTGGAAAAATTGTCAATATGGGTGCAGATTAAAGACATCTGTGGTTCTGCCTTTTATGATATGGATGCTTTCCAGTTACAATCTTTTCTAAAACCCAAACCCATTTCATATATCACTAAGCAGCAATGACTTTCAGTCACTACTGAATGGGACCAAATTTAAGGGGTGACTAGGTGAGGAAAGACTCCCATTTCCACTGTGATAAGCCTCCTGATATACCTAATCCTCTTTAAGTAGAGTTTCCTTTTTCTCTATCACATCTTTGTATACAGCAACGCTCCTTCTCAGAACATTATTTACAAGATTACAAGGCACATCTTAAGCAGCCATTTCTGTAGCACTTTTTAATCAGTCATGTTCAAATAATGTCTTGGTATTCCATGATGGAAAAATTCAGTGTAATGCAGTTTGTAGTGGTAGTGCTGCGTGGTTCAAAATTTGCTGCCAGCAGCTGAAGAGGTTTCATTTGCATCTGATATTGCAGAAGTTAAATTGTAAGTACGAGATGTGATAGTGCATTGTGCATTTTTCTTTACAAAAATGTAATCATGTTATGTTCAAAACGGTAAAGGCTTTCGGTTAATTATGAAGCTCTTAAAATTTGGTCTAATACAAAACCAGTGACATGACATCTAATATTGTGTTAAATCAAAATGCTGTAATTGGTGGGAAAAAAAAATAGCATTACTCTTAGACAGGCTAATTCCTATTAGTAAGAGAAAGCTCAAAGCCTGTTTTAGGTAAACTAGAAATAAGAGAGAATCCTGATGACTCCAAGCAATGAGGATAAATCCAAGCAAGGAGGATAGGAAGTCCTCTAATGAAATGTGCAACCAACATTTGTTTAACCTTTGCCTCTGAAGTTTAATTTTACATATAAATGGTATGGTTGGATTTTGCTCCTTGCTTAAGGTGGGTAGGGAAAACCGTTATCAGTGGGATTAAGAACACAGCAAAGATTTAAGCCAAAATTGACCTGCAGGAATACAGTGATTTCGATGAATACTCAGATGAAAGTTGTAATGAGGAAACAGAATGGGGCTAACTTTATTCAAATTGTAGATAATCTCCAAAATACAGACCAGAAAACAATTTTAAGGAAGATGCTAAAGGTTTTGCTCATTGAGTGCCTCTGCATAGCAACCTTTTTAGCACAGATATTGTGAAGCTTTTATGAAAAATTGCATTTGCACTGTCCTAGAAAAACTCCACAGAAATTTAGCAAGTCAGTCATCCAGAACAAGGGATCGGGATGATAGACTTTACTCACTTTGGCAAAAGTGTCACTGTTGTCAACCTTTAACTTTCAGCCCTGAATTAGGAACATGACTTTTGCCATCCTTTTTCTTCGACAGTTGGACAGTGAAAGCATATCTGTGTAGGTATTTATAGAGTTTGTAATCATGGTTTTATAAAGAATGTGACTGTACTAGTAGGAGTAGGATGTTGTTAGTAGTTGCATGTCTATGAAAGAAGCCTAAACATGAAACTAAGGAACAGAGAAACTGCAAATGTCAAGGATTTTTTATCTGGGTGTTTAAACCTTCTCATCCATGCCTCTTCCTTGTAACTTCAGATAGTTTTGTAGTGGGTTACTCAGTACCTTAACGTAGCTGATACAGCCCATAAATGCATGAAAACATGCAGAAGGCACAAGTGAACATTGTGAGACTATGAAGTCAAGTACTCAAAGATAGAAAAAAATTGATCTTCCTATGCTTGTGCCTTATGGTACAGTTTTTTAGCATATGTTTACATGCCATTTCTTTTCCCATTGGAAACCTATGTCCTCATCACAGAGTGCCTTCTTAATGAGCACCTAGTCAACAGTAGGTGTATTCCTCATTGTTAAATATGAATTCTCATGTTTTATTTAACACATGCTATTGAAGTTCTGTTTTGAAGACAGATTCTTTGACACCTCTCATCTTTTCTGTGTCAGTACTTTGCTACAGTGTATAACAGCTTTGCAAATAAGCATTTTCACAAAGCCTTTGTAAGATAGAGGAATCTCATTAATCTGTTTCCCAGAAGAAGAACTGAGACACATAGGTGATGTTCAGTTTTACCTACTGAGATATAACTTTGTTGCTAGTCACCTACTAATCCAGATCTGGATCTATAGTAAAGTATTAGGATTTTAATTCAGCTGGCGTGGGAATTGGGAAGGGTGAGAGATAAGTACTTTTTTTCACGGTCTAGATCCATGTTGGAGGCTGAAAATGGTTAGAATGTGCACCTGGACTCAGGAACTCAGGTTTTCTTCTAGTCCTGGGCATTAAGTGGTATTTTTTAAGGATAATTAAATATCTTTGCCAATATATGAACTATAATGATATGAACAGTTTCTGTGATGACTCAGTGAATGTCTTCCAGCCTTTTACCATTTTTTCATAGCTGGCTGCATATAAATTAGCTGTAGAAAAAATCCAAAAACTGATCATGTGAATTTCAGTTTCAGTGATGATACTGAGAATACTAGAGATTCTTTTAAAATAATCCATGATGTTTTTTGGAGAGAGACATGAAACTTTTTCATGCTTCTTTTGAAATGTATGGTAATTGTTTTGAGACTGTGCTGCTTAAAAAAGGGTGAGTGAAAGCAGTAATTATACAATAAAGCTTATGGCAATATCGATTCTGTATTGTTCATCAACAGGCTGGTTCCTATTAGTGAATTTCCGTGCAGAAATTTCACACTGCTGAATCACAAGGCTCAAATTCCGGGTGGTAATAAGCTCTTATTGATGAGGTTTGTAGAACTGCCTTTTTATTGACTCTGGCTGGTAATTTTTCAATGGTACATTTGACTGCTAAAGCAACCACGCTATATAACAGGCAGGGTGGTAATACTACTAAAGATCATTATTTTTCTAAAAAACACTTGTTTATATTGCATTAAAGAAAGCTTTTTATTGCTTTCTGTATAATAATGAAATATAATAATGAGATAAATAATGAATTTTTTAGGGCTAGGGAAAGCAGTAGAGTAATGATGTAGTGATTAGTGAAAGGCAGGCTGATAAAGTGGTAATTTTTGCTCTGCAGCTTTTTCTCTCACCACTTGATTGTAAAAAAAGGCATTTCTATTTCAATTTAGGATGCTGTTTAAGAAAAACTGATACTGAATCTTTATTTTTCTTTCCTATCATTCTTTTTTAATATTGATGTTTGTGGGGCAGGGGTTGTGTGTTTCATAGTGTACTCAGGGTATTTTTTACTAGTTTGAATGCTTTCTTTTTGTTTTTGCTTTCTTTTGACTTTGTATACACACTTCTATTTTTAAATTATTCTCTCTCCCTACCCATGAAACTTCCTTTATAACATTTCCTCATGAAGAGCACATTGCAGTAGCCCTGAGAACGCTGAAATGATTTTGTGTAACAGTAGTAAGCTCAATATCCGAAGGAACATCTGACCCCTAAGGGCTGAGTTGCTTACTTGGGATGAGCAAAAAAAGACTCCAGGATAATCGAATTCTTGCCTTAGACCAGCATGAAGTTATATTCCACAGCTTCGGTGGATCTTGCAGCCTTATGATACCACAAGAAGGGAGGCAGAGCATCCTTCTCTCCCTTATCTCCTTTTTCCTAACCAGCTTCCAGAGAAAATAGAAAGAAGGAGAAAGAGGAGAAGAAGAGAGGAATCTTCCTTTTTCAGCAAGTGCCCTTTTAGCAAACTACTGGATGGACTTGTCTGTAACGTCATACTTATTTTGCCTACAATTAAGTGTGATTAACTTAGGTCCTTCAGTTTGCATGGTTTTATAGTACTGTTGCCATTTCACTGTTATGAAGATAAAGGATTTTGGCTCTTTAGGCTGTTGTATCTCAGCGGTTGAGATAGTTGTGGGTTGGAAATCAAGCTTACTTTCATTTCAGAATCATAGTAGCATTTAAAATCAAAGCAGGAAACAGGAAATAATACAAATGTAACTGCACTTTAATCTTAAAGAAAGAATGGCCTAGCCCAGAAAAGCAGTATGAGCTTTGTCTTCCTGCAAATCCAAAGATAACTTAATGCCACATGCTTGAAAAAAATTAATAGCTCAAGATGCCTCATTATTTCTAGTAAAGTCAAGGAAGATACTAATTGTGGTAATGTGAAAAGTATAGCAAATGTATAGTATTCCAATATATGGTATATCACTGTGTAAAAGGTAACAAAGTGCTTCTAATCCAGAATTCTGTTGATTTTGACATCACAAAATCACAGAGCATACATTAAGCAAGTAATAAATGAATACTTTTTAATTTATTTGTTTATAATTCAAACACACGTAATTTATCCTTTCCGTTTGGCAGATGAAAAATTGGGCATGAGCCAACAGTGTGAATTTGCTGCTCAGAAAGCCAGCCATGTCCTGGGCTGCATGTAAAGCAGCATGGCCAGTAGAGCCAGGGTGGTGAATCTGCCCCACTACTCTGCACTTGGTAGATCCCACCCGGAGTGCTGCATCCAGCTCTGCGATCCTCAACACATGAAAGATGTGGGCCTCTCAGGGCTGGCCTAAAGGAGGTTGGTGAAGATGATCAGAGGGCTGGAGCACCTCTCCTATGAAGACAGACTGAGAGAGCTGGGCTGAAAGAGAGCCTGAGAAGAGAAGGATCTAGGGAGACCTTATTGCAGCCCTTCAATATATAAAGGACAATAAATCATAAGAAAGACTGGAGAAAGACTTGATACCAGCACTTATAGTGACAGGACAAGGGACCAAAGTTTTAAACAGCAAAAGGGCAGATTTAGATTGGACATTAGGAAGAAATATTGGACAATGAGGGTGGTCAGACACTGGAACAGGTTGCCCAGAAAAGTTGTGAATTCTGCATCATTGGAAGTTTTCAAAGCCAGAGTCTAGGTAACCTGATCTAGTGACAGATGTCCCTTCCTATGGCAGGGAGGTTGGACTAGATGATCTTTGAAGGCCCCTTCAAAACCAACATCAGGACAGAGTGAGACATAATGTGCATCCTACAGGACAAGGTTTGAACGCCTTGACAGGGTATTACGAGCAAAGTGCTGCTATGATGGCTTTTTTACTAGCATTTTTTTCATAAGGCACAAAATTGGCAGTTGTCCTCAAAAAAAAAAAAAAAAAGCGTAAAACCCTTCTGCAGGACATATCCTAAATATTCTTGCCTATTCAGAGCTGAGGTAGTCAAGCTCCATATCCCAAATTTCTCAGTCCAACTTTTGTGTGATTCTGCTGCAGTTTGCCAATCTACTTGTGCAATAATCCCCAGGTGCTGCTCATAAAAAATAGATGGCCTAGTTAAAGAGAGCTTTGAGGACTTTCCTGGCAAAAAATACTAGACAATAATATCACATTTACCTCTCAGAATGTAAACTGATTTTTGATGAGGCATTTAATTACTTCCCTTGTTATATATTAACTTTAGGAATTCATAGCAAAAGAGTAGAAAATAACTGTTTTAAATACGAGGTACTGGTATATTAAATACATTATCAGGAAATATATTCAAGTGCTCGATTCTGCTGGTGTATTTACTTGTTGAATCTTGATAACAAAAGAGTCTATTCCTTTGTATAGCCAGCCATACTTTTCCAGTGCCTTCAAGAGCAGAAATCTATTTGCTGGATTGTACTTACTTCTCTCTGCATGCAATACTGAAACATCAGTGTGTTACAGAGCTGTTCATGTGAAATGTGAAGATCCAAACATTTCCTGTTCAAAGACATCTGTTTGTATACAACTTCTTAAATTTGATTTTGTAGGTTCAGAAATGATTAGTTTATAAAAGCATACAATAATAGGGAGGAACGAACCCTCTACCTGCCTGTGCATCCATAGGAATAGTGCTATTCCCATAAGTAAGAAATGTGCTGTTTGGGGCCTTCAAGTGGTTATTTGCCATCTGTTCTTTGGAGGGTTTACCTTGGCAATAACTCCTCTCTTCCCCAAGTAGTGTCTAATTACAGTTGGACTAATTTGTTCCATGTATCAATGTAAATATTTCAGCTGATCTGTTGTGTTTCTGTGTGAATGATCTTTACTCATCTCACATTTAGCCTTCAGATATATCCTAAAAAACACATCTCAGTTCTACTGATCTACTGATTCAAGAGCCCTTTCAGAAATCTGCCTTGCCTTCACACAGGAAAAATATATTGCTGCATTTTTATAACTTCTCATTACAAACAAAATGACATATAGCATTCATAGTGTTAAACCTTTGTAAACTCAGATTAATTAGTAATTTCACATGTAACATACTCATTTTACTGTTCTATTATTCTATGAGTGAAAAGTAGAGAAAAGGCAAAGAAATTATCCTAATGATCTCAGGGCCCTCTCTGATCTCATGACTCTAATATATCTTAGGTGCATCAAATACATCTTGGCCTAAGCAGAGTCCTCAAGTATTTCCAAACCAATTTAAAACAAGAATGACATATTTCTCTTTCCAGGCCTCAGACCAGAAAAAGGGAGATTTTCTTTTTTTCCTCATAGGTATCTGCTGTGCTACTGAATACTACTCTGAAACTTCAACAAAAACACTATCTGAATAGGCTGTGAATATTTTTTCAAGAGCACTTAGATGAATTAAAGAGTCGAAGTGCCATTTCATAAGATAGTGAGTAATCTTTTTGAGCTAGTAATCTATCATCAATGAGGATGACCTGAAAAATCATTTGCCTTCCCTTAAGAAAAGATCCTCTGGAATTTAAGTCAGCATGTATTTGTCATATTTAACACACATATGTATACTGGGGGGAAAAAGCACCAAATCATAATTTGTGGTTCTCAGTGTATTTATTTGTATTTTTTTTTCCTTAAATTCTGAATGTCATCTAGAGAAGGCAGAGTGGTGTCTACATCATTAGTAGAAAAGTCTCTTGAGACAATTTTCACAGTCAGGTTTGCTTTCATATTGGTAGTAACTGTCTGTACAGAAATTCATTAACGGGTAATGTATTTTTAGAGATGGTGATTTCACAGTAGGCTTTGTGTGTCTAGTAGCACTTAGGAACAAAACTTAGAGAAGTAGGTGAATTAACAAGTGTGCATGGTGATCCTCATGTCAAGGAGAAAAAAAAGGTGTCTTGTGTATTGGGGGTGAGTTAATGCACACCTACTTTGTGTTAGGTTAGATTTGCACAATTAAAATCAGAAAAACAGGAAATTAATTTTTTTGAGATTTCCTGAGGAATAATAACTCAATCTTGATAAAACTCCTCTTAACTTTATGGTATGTAATTTATAGCAAGTGTTTAAAACCTGCTTCCAAAATTAGTAAAGATTAAAAAATTTGGCTGCTGAAAGACAATAAATGCTTATGCTTTAATGTCAGCCAATTTTATCACAGTTTGAATTTTACTTAATAAAAGTTATAAAAATGAAATAAACAACTGGCAAATACTTTGAAGTTTTCAGAAAAGTGCAGAGGATTAAAATGGGGGGTTAAATTATTTGCCCTGCTTTAAACTCTTCATAATTCTTCATACTTTATTCTGGCAAAATATTGTCATTATGCATTTGGATCTAGGACCATATATATATTCAGCTTAAAACTTATTCTGACAGTAATAAATGTTTAAACCTTTGAAGACATAGAGAAGGGTTGCTTTTGTCACTCCACATTTATTTAATCAATCACAGTCGGCATATATTGGAATGATCAAATGCCTGAAGCCCTAACTTCACCTGACAGTCTAATTCAAAATTGAATAGTATCCCTCAGTTGTCACTACTGTTTGCCAAGGTCACACCTAAAGAAATCCCTTTCATAATTCGGAAGAAAACATGGGAGACGTAAAAGAGGGAAATGAGATAATGTCTGTTTCGTTATGTTTCTTAGTTTTGTGTGTGAAATGGCATCTTAGATATGTGCAGAATGAAGATGCAAATTTACCCAAAAAGTTATAATAGCTGTCATGCAAAATGCAAATGCAATGGACCCTCCTAAAATTGCATGACCATCTCTCATATTTTAGCATTTTAAGCAGGCTAAAAATTAAGATTTAAATTAGAAATACATTGACTTATGTTCAACAGATGTAAGGTCAAGAAGTGAATTTCAAGCAATGCATTTATTAGCTAATTTAAATACTAATAAGGAAATAGCCACTGATTAGTGATACTTTTTGACCTGTAATAATCCATCATTAGTGCTGTAGTACAGGAAACTTTTTCATCCTGGTTTGTCTAAATTGCTGCTATACTTACAGGTCTTCAGACATCTTAATTCTTGGTTTATTATGCACATATATTTAGGCGTATCTAAAGTATCATTCCAGCTTTCATATTTAAAAATAATTTGAACCTATATGAATAAGAAAAATAAGAGATGTGGTACTCATCTCTAGGAAAAACCTTATGTATAAGTCAAAATTTGGTTGATTTATTCAAAGCTGCTAAGCAGTGTGCGTACCTCGTCTGCTGTGCACTATGCTGAAAATTTATCCAGAGGGTCTGAAAGACACATTATACTTATAAAACTGTGTAAACAGTCACAAGTGAATTGCAAGTTTACAGCTACATCACAATCCGAATCCAAACAAAAAGCGAGTTCACACTGATAGCTTAGCTGACTCCACACCAAAGTTGCCTTGTTTGGTGTTTAAAAGACTGCCCTTTTCTGAGCACTTCCGCTTATTTACTTGTCCCATACTGAGTGCAGGGGAATCTAACAGAAAAGTATTTGATGTCCTACAGACTATCGGGACCTAACAACTTCTTATCTGATTTCTAATGGTAGGTAGTTACATCTGGGGCAATTGCCTTACCTTACTTCACTTTGAAAAGAATTCCGAATTTTTGAGGCCAAATTCTTAGGGTAAGTTAGCTGCATATGAAAATCCATACTTTTTGATTTGTGTACACTGTATGTAAATCCCACCCTCAATGCATCTACAGCATGCACAGGTGGAGCTGGATTGTGCCTGCACTAGACTTTCCGTGGAGGATTCATCAATCTTACCGTGTTTAAAATTGCCAACAGTGGCAGGTCTGAACTGTCTTCTGAGCTGGAAAAAGACTGTCAGCACACCAGAAGAGATGAGAAACCCACTTCAGACCACCTCTGCTATGGTCCCTGACTGAATGCCCATCAGTAGTGTGAGTGCCTTAGTTGCATTCCCAGAATTCATCCTTGAATTTAGACTTAGAAAGAAATCCAGGTCGCAAAATCCAAGAGGGCTTTGTTATGGAAACATAAATCTGTTAACTGTCCATTACTGGATTTACTGTAAATATGCACTCCTGTTACAAATTAAAACACTAATATCGACGTGTTTTTTCAGAACCAGATGCTACTTTTTGGCAGAATTTCGTGTTGACATTGAAGATCCCACTAATCTATCATAGTAGGAGCTTAGCACAGTTGAAACTCTAGCTTTGTGCTTTTGGAGAAGACTTCATTGTATGGATTGTTTCCATGGTGTAACTTTAGAAATAGTAGCACAGTAGTATTGATTCCAGGCTTTGTACTGAATGTACACTCTACTTTCTTTCTGCAGGAAGAACCTTATACCTTTTGTAGTTAGTTATGCATCTATTTTCTGTTCTAGTCAAAGAGTCATACTACATAGTATTCACTCTCACCTTTGAGGTTCATATGCTAATGTCCTTCTTAAGTGAATCACTTGTCTTCCTAGGTGGATGTGTTCTGTTGACTGGCTAGATAATGTGCCATAGCATATATCCTAATGCTTTGTCCCAGAATTTCCATTCTACAGTGGTTGTGTTGTAGCTCTGAATGTTAAACAAGTTGTATGCAGAGTTTATGTACTGTTCACCATATGTGCAGCCACTTCTTGTGTTGCTGTCAATGGTTTTATTATTTTCCATCTTTACCTCAAGTGTTGTGCTCAATGACTAGGTCTGAAAGTGATAATTACTTCTCCACTGCAGAGACAAACTGATTTACATATTTATCAAAGGGAAACTGGATGGCTCTGAGCATACCACAGGAACATTTGCATATTTATAACCTGAAATGTACAAAAGCTAAAATTAAGATAGGGATGTCTTGGTCTTAGTTATAAGCTTGTTTTAATACAAAGGTTTTAGTCAGTGGATTTTGTAATCAGATCAGTGCATTAGAGTGAAGTATCTTTTTTTCATCACAGAAAACCAGCATAGAGATTAAAATGATTGTTTGCTTGTGAATGATGGTATGCAGAAGCTGCAACATTAAATTTTCATAAGGTGAAAATCTTAGCCTTTGAGCCCTGAAGAGATGATTAACTGTGGCAAAACCTTAAACTGCTGTAGCAGAAAGGGGCTCCCAAGAGGTTTACTGTGTAGTAAACCTATGGGTATATAGTTGAATGGCATCAATATATTTTCTGGGAAAAATGCGGGTTTCCAAATACTTATGCATGTAGCATTAATTTGTAGGATTTTATACATTTATTCAAAGGCTTGCCACTCACAGAGGTGAATGCCTGGAGCTGACTACAAGTTGCGATTCTGGTTAATGGTGCTATTCAAAACCAAACATGGGCAGCAGTAGCAAATTCTGAACAGCAAATAAAAACAATAAAACCTCTACAACAATCGAACTGCCTCTTCTAGGCAGTGATGTGATGGTTTATTTTCTCAGGCTAATCTATTGGAATCTTTGTTCAATAATTGTCTCAAGCTTGCTGTAAATTTCTGGATACAAGAGAGGCATGTGAAAGTTTGCTGGAGTTGGAAAAGAGCTTTACATTAACAGGAATTTCCTTTATTATCAACTGTCTTTTCCTGAGACAGATCCTTAACCCTCCTGGAACATGTTTTTTCTTTGAATCTGGCAAACTGCTTTAAAGCTTTCTTCACAAGTAGAGAGATTATTTTTTTTCTAATGCCTGGATTGCACAGAGGTATTCTGTTTCCTCTAGCTTTTTATTCACAATTTCAGCAGTATTCTAAATTATTTTGAATGAATACAAATAGTATTTCTTTCCTATTGACTTGAATGACGGTAAAATAATTTTTGAATAAAATGCATTTGTTCATATGCTGGCTTGACTAAACCTTTGAACATTTTCCAAATCACGAACACGTTTGTAAACACATTATTGTTTTTCAGTGTTTATACCTTGTTTACAAACGAATAGTCATTTTTTATAAACCCTATCTCTTCAAGTAGATGCCTACAGTAGGAGCTTTGCACGCGTCAAAACTCAGCAATTACAATCATCATTAGCGAAACTGGTTCAGCTACCATTCAGGCTGTGCTAGAGAAGTTGAATAGGGGCATGGCGCTGTGTTTCCTTCCAAAGAACAGAGTCAATTGCTCTTCTCACTTTCACATGGCTATCACTCCACTGAAATTGGCATTTTCACATTCAGAATGAAACAATTCTTTATAATTTTACACAGCTTGAAGCAAGAATGGAGAGCAGAATACAGAGAGCACTCCTCAGTATATTTCACAGGAAGCTTCATTTAAATTTTGGAACACTGGTGTACTAATTAAAATAAGTAACATCTTAACACAGTCCTAAATCTGTTTTGTATCTTAAAAAAATATAAATGGAAGAAAAATGTCCAATGATCTAATGCCTTTGTCCGCTACAATGTTAGTCACCTACATTACAGAATACATTCCTAGAATGGCAGTGGTAGGAGTAGCTTGATCTGAAATTCTGGTTGCTAAATAGCTGCAGAAATTATGGAGCTCCTTCAGCTAGATTGATTTTGATATTCAGAAATGTTTTCTTTCCAAATCCAATGTCGTCTTTCTAAATCAGAAAAAAATTAACTGGTACCATCCAAATAGGTGAGTATAGCAGTTGATTTTTCAGAACGTGGCTTTCAAGCAAGATATTTTAATCTAAACTCTTTCAATTTTTATTGGTAATTTCCTACTCTGGGGATAGTAAGCTATAGTTGCTTGAACAAAGCCATGGTTTTCCTGATGTTTTGACCTATTCATTCGACAGTTTCATATTCTGTATAAACCCTTGACATCCAAAAATTCTGTTGAAATTTGTATTCCTTTCTGAAGCCTGCAATAGAGCTCACAGGGGACACTAAGCCAGCTGAAGCCCCATTCTTCTAATTCAAGAGCCCATGACATACGACATATTTCCAATCATATTTTATGGGTGAAGCAATGCAATTTTACCATCATCTCTTATGCAGACATCATTTATCTGTTCACCACACTCATTAAAGTGTGTTGCTCATGGAGTTGCATGTCTAGCACTTTGGGTACAATTCATCTTACTGTCCTTGATATCTAATATGAAAGCATTTAGTTTTCAGTTATTTGCCTATCTTCTCTTTTTTAGTCAGGTAAAAAAGGTCTTTTTGCAGCTGTGATTCACCTCTTCCCAGGCAGCTAAAATAACTGCCATTGCCTGGGAATATTTATACATCAATTTTAACTTAATTCTAAAGTCTCTAAAATATACAGAAGTAGTGAGAGTGAAGGAGTTAAAATTACCTAAAAAAGAAAACAGTAAAAGATGTGTTTGCTTCCAAAATTCATGTAATATTTAACATGAAAAATAACTGTTCATAGACATTCACAATTCATTCTTTGGATTTTTCTGCACTAGTTAACAATTAGAAATACTGGTATGTGAATGTATTTCTTGTGTTAACGGAAGTCACATCATTCAAATGCACTTAAATGTGGCTTATCTCCTGGTAGCACACTTTGCTGTTTATTTACAGTTTTCATTCTAGTAGGTACCAGTATTCAAGATCAAAATATAAATGGAAGGTTTGCTTGTGAGTGTGTTGTGACTGCCATACTCTGACAATACTGTTTTTTGAATTACCACTATTAGTCCATCTGTACTGAAAAATGTTGCTGCTAAGATAAAGTTTTTTTAGCATTCATTAATTAAACCTAATATAGGCAATCCTCTGTGTTTAAAAACCCTTTTGAAGGAAATGGAAGTTTTACCATTGAGTTTAACAAGTTTTGAATGAGAATTTCTATGCATTTTATATGGCTGGGTTTTTTTCTAAAATAGGAAGCATTTGAGTGTCAGAATTTTATATTTTTTTTCAGGGCATGTCAATTTATTCAACCTTGTTAAAAAAAAGTCATTATAATGTCTTATATTTAATTTTAATATTAATTTTCAATTTTAAGTTTAATTATCTGTGATAGCGAGACAATTTTCATTGCTTCTCGTATTTTCCCAAATTAGCTGGGAAATCAAAATGGTCGTTATTAAATGATTGCCAATGCCTTTGATCACCAGAGATCATTTAATGTTACATACTGAGTTCCATTCTCATTTTATTTTCATTTTGTTTTATATACAGGATGAATCTGAAAGTTCAATTTCATCACAGAAAATGGTGTATGCAGAAAAAATACTGTTGTGCACATCACTGCACATATATTTCTTTGCACAATACTATTTATTATTGTTGTCATTGTATCATAAAATCATAACTTGAAATAGGTGAGGAGGGAACTCATGAGGTCATGTGGCTGAATACCTACACATAATTTCCTAATTTATCTTTATACTCCACTTTTTTATCATCATTGACACATTTCCAAGAGATATTGTAATCACTTAGGAAGTACATTCTCCAAACAATTTCAGAAGCCAATGGGAAATTGCCTCTTTCTTTTCTGGCACTAAGTCCACCTTATGCAGCAAGCGCATGGCTTGTCAGATGGATCTGCATGATTTTCCCTCAACCCACCAACTTTAAAATGTCAGCCTTTGTAGCAGATTTTCTCAGCTCTGTTGGGAAATTTCAACTCCCACGAGGCTTCAAAATTTACATAAACAAATTCTCCTACTCTTACATTTCTTCTTTGCTCCTAGTTTACAAACAAGACCAACAGGTATCACTTAAATTTAATGGCTGATGTTCCTTTATTCATGACCCAGTAATCTGAAAAATGAAGACAGTCAACCTCTTTAGAAAGAGAATTTTAGAATGATATAACATTAAGAGACAACTAGAAATAGTAGCAATAAGGTAAAGTAATTACTCCTTATCCAGAAAAAGAACATAGCAACAGAAACAGTGATTTGAAAACCATTTTGAAGTCTCTGTATTTCAAAGTTCTTATCTCATCCTCTTTGACACAATAATTGGGCATCAGATGATGAATTAATTCTGAGTGGACAGGTTAGCAAATCAAAATTAACATTCAAATTGGACCATTCTTGGATGCTTAAGTAAAAGAATAAAGATAAAATGGTTGTGAAGACAGAATTATCTTTATATGTTCTGACATCCCTAAAGGACAGGTTCATTGTCAGGCTTCTGTGAAGAATTGCATTCTTAAGCTTTGGTCATTTTCCAGGACCGATAATTTTAGATTTCTAATCAGTATAAAATTCACTGGAGCAAGTTACAAAGAGCAACTTCACTCTCATTCATACAGAAACACACTTCAAACAATTCAGTCTAAATAGGTTTCAGTGTAATTTATATAACTGCAAGGCCCTCCACAGTTCCAAAGTAGTGTGAGGAGCCCTTTGTGAAAATGAAACATGAGCCCATGGTGCCTAAGAGGTACAAAACATATCCCTGTGGATACTTCTTTTAAATGTGTGCGCCTGGGTGTGCTTATTACCTTGCACATTTGGAGTTTAGTTGATGTTTTTCTATATGATGAGACATTAAGGACTAATTATTATGTTTGATAATGAAACTACACATACTTCAAAGATGCTACATACATTCCCTTTTTATCTGACTCTAACACTCACATTGAGATTTTTGCCATGCTGCCTCTATCTATAGGTTGCTAGGCAGCGAGGCTTTACCCCCAAACTGTGGGATCTACTCTGCATGCTGAGAGTCTTTTGTCAGTGTTATTGAATATCCTCAGTGGCTTGAATCTTTTTGCTAAGGGGTTTCCTTGATTGAGAGCAACTGCTTCCAAAGGTCACTTGCTCTCTGTGGATTAGCCCTTTTCTCTGGTGTGCACAAATCCTCTCATCCTGTACTTCAAGAAACCCTGCAGCAACTGAGTCATGGTCCCAATTGCTACAAGCCCTGTGTGGTTGTGCTCTACTGTGTGCTGCATGTACCAATTGCTGTGTATGAAAGAGTTTATGTGAAAAGTGGTCTCAAAAAGGCAAGAGGGCACAGATATTTAAATATGCCAAGGCTAATGAAAAAGTAATTTGAAGTGCTCAGCGTACAGAGGAGGGCAACAAAGCTGGTGAAGGGTTGGAACACAAGCGCTATGAAGAATGGTTGAGGGAGCTGGGGTTGTTTAGCCTGGAGAAAAGGAGGCACAGGTGAACTTGTCACTCTCTACTACCACCTGAAAGATAGTTATAGTCGGGTGGGGGTCGGTCCCTTCTTCCAGGCAATGACTAGCAGAACAAGAGGACACAGTCTTATGCTGTGCCAGGGGAAGTTTAGGTTAGGCATCAGAAAAAAAATCTTCACTGAAAGAGTGATTGAGCAATGGAATTGTCTGCCTAGGGAGGTGATGGAGTCACCGTCCCTGGATGTGTTTTAAAAAAGACTGGACGTGGAACTCAGTGTCATGGTTTAGTTGATGAGGAGATGTTAGGTTTGGTCATAGGTCGGACCTGATGATCTCAAAGGTCTTTTCCAACCTAGTTCATTCTGTGATTCTGTGATCCTCAAAGCTGTAGGGTTTTTTTGTTTGTTTGTTTGTTTTTTTACCTAGGGCAAGTTCTGGATGTTCTGGAGAAACATAATCTGAGTGACAAAACTCTTGTATACTTTACATCTGACCAAGGGGCTCATGTTGAAGAAATCTCCAGTGCTGGAGAAGTCCATGGAGGATACAATGGCATATATAAAGGTGAATATTTTCTGATTGTTCTTGAAAAATGCAAGAAGAAAACATCTCTTGGGGTTTGCACCAAAACTGTAATGTACTATGTGGCCAAGGTCAAAATCTTTGATCAAATCAAAATATAGTAAGAATGTTTGTTTTTATTATTTTTAATGAAATTCAATGAGTCTCCTTGTCTCTTTAAAAGAGATTAATTTATTTTCATTCTTTCACTAGGTAGAGGCTGTGTAATTTGTTTTCCACTCATATTTCAGGAGTCGAGATCAAAGAAATCCAGCAATTTTTGGAAAGTCATTCACCCAACTCAAAACTTTTAGTTGTAGAGAGAACAAAGTAAATTGTCCTTAGGTCTGATTTTTTTTTTTTAATATATTGTATCACAGAACTACAAAATCTCATAGTAGTTGAGCCTGGAAGGCATCTCCCAAGGTCTGCAGTCCCAGCTCCTGCAGAGCAGGGTCAGCTACAGCACGTTGCTCAGGATTGTATGCAGTCAAGTTATGAAAATCTTCAGTGATGGAAACTTCGTAGCCTCCTTGGGCAACTTTCTCTGGTGTTTGATCACACTCACCATAAAAAAACTTTTTCTTACGTTTAAATGGAGTTTTCTGTGGTTTATTTTGTGCCCATTGCCTCTTGTCCTGTCAGTGGCCACCTGCTGAAAAGAGTCTGGCTCTGTCCTCTTTACTCAGGTAAACCCATGTATCCCTACAGATGGATAAGATCACGCTAAGCATTTTCTTCTCCAGGATGAACATGTCTCTCAGCCTCTCCTCGTATGTTGAATGCTCCAGCTACTTAATCATTCATCACCTTCTTTTGAACTCATTCCAGTATGTCCATGTCACTTGTACTGGGGAGTTCCGGACTTGGACCCAGTGCTCCAGGTATGTCTCAGCAGTGCTGAGCAGAGAACAAGACTTGCCGGAAGCATTCTTCCTGATGCAGCTCAGAATGATGTTGTCCTTCCTTGCCAGAAGGGCACATTGCTGGCTCGTGTTCAGCTGGTTGTTGATTAGAACCCTCCAGTCCCTCTTTGCAGAGCTGCTTTCCAGCAAGTTACTCCCCAGCCTTTGCTTTAGTAGAGGTTACTGCTGTGAAGATGCAGGACTTGCTATTTCCTTTGCTGAACTTAATGGAGCTCTTTTTGGCCCATTTCTCCAAGCCAGTCCAGGTCCATTTGGATGGTAACACAACCTTCCACTCTTGCCAGATTTATATCATCTGCAAAACTTCAAAAAGAAAAAAAAAAATAGGCATATAGAGTAAGCAATAATAATACAGTGGTTTTCAAGCAAGAGGACCCCACAGTTTTTAGTCGGTAGATATCTGTCTAAGAAATGACCCTTAGATTTTAAGAGAGCTTCGAAGGAAATGCTACACAAGAAAAACAAGGAATGCCAAAGTCATGAGGTCTGCCTATCAGATGGCTCCCCTTGGGCTAAGACCAGAGTGAAATGTATCTTGAACGTTAGCACATAGGCCTTGCATAGTGATTGAAGTAATTAAGGAACCATATGGTTACATATCTGTAGCCGTAGGCACAGCCTGAGGTGTTTTAGAAGCTCTAAAAAATATTTGCCTTCTAGAGTGCCAGACATAAGGTACAGGATAAATTATAAGGAAGGAAAAAATACACTTGGGAATATGTCTTCTTGAGGAACTTTGATTAAATGGAGTCTTTTCTCTCGAGCCTTGCAAAATTTTGTATTCATACTTACAGTGCTGAGAAAAACCTGAAATAGATCTTACCTGGATTAAGAAAAAAATCTGTTTGATAGGTTTAGTTGGATAATAATGGGTTTTCTTTTTTAAAAAGAGGAAAAATTTTGTTGCTTTCAGTTAACACCTGTGCTGTGCTGACATATGTAATATACAATGGGTTTGAAAATAAATCCATGTAAGAAACAAAATGTTTATTTGGTGAGAGAAATTCTTAATAAAATAAAAAGGAATTAAAAGACCCATGTGATTAGTTGAATATACTTTTAAGATTTTAAAATACAATGAATTCTGCCTTATATTCCACTCCCTCCATCTCAAAATCAGTCCTCAATTTAACAGGTATATTATGCATCATTTTCAGAAGGACTGAAGTGGAAATTATCAATTAATTGCATAACTAGCAATTTTCATACATAGGAATTTATTCATATTAAAAGTCCTGTGTGATGAAAAGTGTCTGTACATCTCAGGCAGAGTTAATGAGAACCAGACCTGTGAAGCCCCAAGACTCAGGCACTGATACAGCAATGTGCCTAAAAAAGCAAAAGGACAATTGTTATGCTGCTTGTGCTCATGTGTGCGCACTCCAGGAATTTGCTTCCTCTGGTGCGTAGGTTAAAAAACTGTGAGACATACACATCCCTTCTCACTCCCTGTCTCTGCTAGTCAATCTCCACTACTTATCTTCTTGTATCTGGGTGCTGTATGAATGCAAATATGAATCAAGCCACTTAACCCTCTTGTCAGAGCTGGGGCAGTATGCTCAGCAATAATTGCTTCTGCCCTAAAATCAAAAGCTCTCAACCAATCTCCACAATTCTAACTCACTAATTTCTCTTGATACCTAGCCAAATAAGCAGCAATAATAAAACTTAAGAGGGGTTTGGAGAGTTAAGCTGGTGCTGCAAGACTCAATGCGAAAGGGGAAATTGCCATTTGAAGGTTTTATTACTTTGGATTCTAACTACAGAACAGTTCACCATCAATTTGGATAGCCCTTGAAATTAGAAACCAGAGCTAACACAGTGTTTAACCAGTTGCTGTCATACACAGTCTGGTTTATTTCTGCAGTATCCCTTTTCAGAAGACATTAAATAGTAATACTGAAGTGATGGATCAAAATATCTTTCCAGTGGCCTTTTTTCTGACAGTTGGTTGTCAGGATCAGAATCTGTGAAGTAAATAAAATCCCTAAGATCCTAATCCTAGACAGTATGACCTTGGTTTAAGATGTGAATCCTGACAATTTAGATTCTACAGATTCTTAACGTTAATTGTATAATTTTTTATAATATAAAGATGAATTTGCACTTTAGTATTCGTAAAGTCTGATCATAGCCTCTATCACTTGTCCATGAGAACACAGTGCTTTCATTTACTATTTTGAAATGGAACAGTTGCAAATTTCATGGAACATCTTGAAGTTTAATGACATTTCCTCACTGATATAGCATAAAGGAGGGAAAAGTCTTTATATATTCTCTAGCTTATATTTGTTTTGTGTACTATTACAGTGCCTCTTTGCAGAGTCAAAATTCAGAATTATCTCTTCCATCTCTCTTATCAATTTTAACTGATGATTTTTTATTTGTCCCTAATTTCTTGGTTTTTTCCTATGTGAATAACTTCCCTTTCAAAACTGAAGTAAATATACCAAAATAGTAAGAGGCTTAACACAGTGTAGCATCACGGAACCTTATTATTGTTTTTGGGCATTTTTGCAAAGGGCCACAGGCTGTTTGTTTTCTCTTTTTGTTTCCTGACTGTTAGTCAGATTTTGATTCATGACAACCCTTTGTCTCCTAACCCATGATTAATGTTCCAGTAACTTTTCCTGAAGGTCTTTGTCAAAGATCTTTCGAAGGTTTATATCTAGATACAGCTTCTAAAACAAAAAATAGCGGCTATTTTAGTAAATGTTTCTTCCCAACAACTGAAGGCCTTCTTACCTGAACTCATGGAGTGCTCCTGGGATTTGTACAAGATACTATTAATATTTTAAATAAATTAAAAATATTAAAATTTTAATTAATGCATTAATATTAACTATTTTATATTGAAATATGGAAAGTAATAGATGTAACTGAAGTATCTTCTTAAAACTTTCTGTGTAGTTTTTGCAGGTTTTTTTTTTTTTTAGTTTTGTAATATTTGTCTGTTGAAAGTATGGAGCATTAAGGTATTGCTTGTGTACATGATTTCCAGGATACCTGCACTGACTTCTTAGGTGTTTTTCACTAGCTGCCTCACTGAAGCATGTCCATTTGACCTAGTCACCATAGCTTCCCTTTAGGGGCAGAAATGAGGTTAGTTTTTCTAAGTACTTTTGATTTCTACTTTCAAATAAGATGAGTAGAATAAATAAATTAATAGAATTTCTTCTATATATAACAACTAGCATAAGATGGCTGATTTAAAGGAAACCATTATATTCTTCTTTGATACCCTGAGATTTTGAATCTAAATATTTTGTGTTAATTTTTATTTAGTTTCTTAGTGAGTAATTTCTTAAATTAGCTTCAGTGTGCTATAATATATATATATATGTATATATAATTTATAGCAGTAAACAATGAAGGCAATAAAAACTTTTCTCTACACTTTCTATCATATAGTATTTCACTGGTACATATGCAGACAATAGAAGTCCTCCCTCTCTATCACTTGTTGACACTTTGTTATATATGGGATTTTCTGTTCAATCTCCTTACATCTCTTAATGCCTTTTGGATATGTACATTTTGCCTGCACCTCAGACCTGCTTTAGAAACACTGCCTTTCTTTGTACTTATGAAGCACTTAGCACAATACAGACACTTGGCTACTGTCATGCTGCCAGAGTGGGTTATGAGTTCTGCTGCTAATGGAAGTGTAGCCAAACACTGATAAAGCCAAACTGTTTGAACAACATTCATTTTAAGTGCTTTGTGCCTTAGAAATAGGTATTATTGTAGTTATATGTTAATATCCATAAAAAATAATAATTAGTGTTCCCTAAGGCCTTAGACCCTGATTTTTTTAAAACCTACTACAGATCTGTGAGACCAAAACAAGAAATGGAGGAATCATTTACCCCATATTTTATTAAAAATTATTACTGTAATACAAGTTTATATACTGCAGTGATAAGTTAGTTCAGCAGGGTTTCTTGAAGGTGTTAGTAAACTTTTTCCTTCCTGTAAGCCACAGAGAAATCAAGCTGACCATTACTTTGACCCAGGAATCATGCTATGGCATATCTAGTGATATTTCTTGGAGTTCGCTTTTGACTTGAAAGAAAGCAGTAGTTGACCCTTTTTTTCCCAAATATACTGTATTTTTATATTCTTTCTGAAGTGATCCAGGCTTTTAAATAGTCAACCCATCCTGTAATTTTGGCTGAAACAAAAAGTATCCTCAGAGATCATTTCATTTGATTGGAAGAAAGTTCAGATGAGAAACATCCGAATGAGCCATGTCTATTCGATTCACCTGTAAAAGAACAGCTCAGATTAAAAGTTAACGAAAACAGTACATGAAAGATGTTAAAAATAAGTAAAATAAAGAGTAAATGTGCCATTGAAAATAAATTGTTGTTCAACAATTTTATAAAGTAAGCAATAGTAGCCAGTCTTGATTGTTGATATTTGTGGCATAAAGTCCACTGTAGATGGGTAGAATAATTATTTATCTTTGTGTTTCTCTGTCATTCAAGAGAATAAATTTGGCTTGGAAGCTTTGTTTTTAGAAGAATATATGAAGGAAAGGGTAGAATGGTTATAATCCCGGTGATTTAAGAAAGTTGTTTAAAATAGTTTTCATCATTCATAATGTTAATAGTGATTTACTGCAGAGTTCCCCTTTTTATATCATCCTTTGTAAAAGCCAGAGTTAGGTAATAGCAGTCAATTTAAACCAGAGGGGGAAAAAAAAGATATATTCTTTTAGCTAAGATTTGAAATGAGGTTAAAATGGAAATTTGACATCATGTTGTGGATGACTGCAGAGAGTTATGTCTGTATTTTGCCTGCTCCTGCAGATTTTTCAGGAAAGGTGAATGTAGGCTGTTGTTCAATATAACACTGAAAGGTGCAACTACTCAGAAAGCGTAGGTAGCTAAGCAGGAAAATACAGCCTGGTGTGCTTTGTGCTGTTTTAAAAACATTTTTAAAAGAATTTAAAAGAACAAAAATAACAAAAATCTGGGTTGCCTTGAGTTTGCAAGGCATACAGGCTACTAGGCTGCAGTCTTTTCTCTGTTTCTGTGTTGTCAAGTTGAGCAAAATATAAACCTAATGAGCCAGGTCCTTAAATATCAAGAGATTTTGTTTCAAAATAATGATGTTTTGTGGATACTTTTTACTTTGTGGATATTTTATTAGCCATTTTGATGTTTGCTACATGTTTCAAGCATCACTAGTAAAATCTTGATTTTTTTTTTAAGGGAAAAAGAATGCAGATATCTTGAACAAAGTTTAACATCTAGAGTTTTAAAGATGATAAATATCCAGGGATTTCTAATCATATAATGGCGTTAAGCACCTCTAGTCACTAAACACAATTCTAATAAAAACGAACACCACGTAAACATAGATAATAGGAGACAGACTTCTGCAATGACCTGCAATTCCTGCCCTGATTCCCTGCTATTCCCAGTCTCAAGAGATGTAAAGAAATTATTCTCCAATTAGCCTTTTGAAAGGAAAACAGCAGTCACTTCTTCATAGACGTAAGCAAGACGATAGCCATGCTGTGGAATCCATTTTGCTGTTTCTACCTCACAGCAAGGCGTCAGAGTTTGTGGAGTGTTCCTTTGTGCTTGGGTAATGTGCAATTTTTCTGACCTTTTCTGCTGATTCAAGAAAATTGTACTGTGAACCTAAGAGCTGTGAAAGTGACCCAATATCTAGGTTTTAAGAATTGCAACATGTGTGGGAATCAGATTTACCACTTACTTTGAAATTTCTCTGTCTTCAGATTACACAGGAGACAACAGTATAACGACACTTTATTTAAACATCCAATCTAGCTAGCACTCTTACTAGGTTCAGACAGGCATACAGCAATAAAAGGAACATCATACCTAAAGCTGTCTAAGGTATAGATCAACTCCTAGCGTTGTCTGTCTGTTGATACCGTTCAGCCATAGAGCTGCTGTCATGTGTACACAGAATTAGGATCTGGCTTACGAACTAAATCGTCTCCCTGGCATAGCTGTTTGCTGAAAGTATGTTAATTTGAGGATGTCTGTAATTTTATGGCCTTATGCTTTTCTTGAATTTTTATTTGGATTTAACAACTCCCACTCAACAGGATTTTTTATGCACCATATATCAGTCAGGATATTAATCTTTCCTGCTACGTAACACCTAATTCCCACTGAACTTTGAAAAACTTAATGACTGTTGTACTGGGATAATCTTTTCTACAGAAGATGTGCACAGTCTATTGACATCTGCACTGATCTTGACCCAACAACATTAACAACTGATCCGCATACTTTTGGGTGAACATTTCCATTTGCTAGGTGATAGGCATTCTATGTCTCACCAAATAATACTTTATGAACTTAAATCTACGTTTTCTTTAGACTTGTGTTTTGAAAATAATATTTTACCAGAATGTAAGCAAAAATAGTACATGCATCTCATTCTTGAGTTTTAGAATAGGTAGTCACACGCTTCATCATGGGAATGGAATTACATTTAAGTCAGTGATGACAGTAAACTTATAAGAGTGTTTTAGAAAACAGATTGTCCTGTTGAGATCTTATCTTGGCACTGTTTTCAAAAAAAACTTAGGCAAATATTGTTGCTTGACATAAGGTTGAATATTAGAAAGTCTAACTTTTCTGATGTCAGACTAGATGTGTCCGTGACTATTCAATATTATTAATTCTGATAAAGCCCATGAAAAAAGATAAGCAAAAATCTGATATAACAAAGAATCATGAGCTAATGGTCTTTCAGTCACAAGAAAATAAAAAGGCAAATTTATACAAAAAAGAGTTGTCTGTCTTGACGTTACTACGTACCTTTACAAACAGTGAAAAACCTGTAGAAAACCAGGTGGATTCTGAGCCGCCTTTGCTGAAATGGAAAAGATCATCGAGAAGTCAGTAAAATAGCATGCATAACAAGACCTGGAGTCAATACCAAAGGTATTGACATCTATGAGGTGTTTTGGATGTTTAAGACACTGAAGAAACAGAACTTTTCAAATACTTTGTTGTAATACCTTTTTTCTTTTCTTCTTTTTTTTCACTTGAAAAAGGGAGATACAGGAAAAAATAGGCCCATAGTAGTTTTGAGTGAACCATGAATTGCTATTTGTTTCATTTAATGGCAGAAGTCCAACCCATATATTGCTGTTTTTCCAGGCGTTTTAATTGTGTAAAATAATTTCAATTTTTTTGCAAATGACCCTGACCATGTTTAGCCACATCCAAAACCCATCTGTTTAACAGAGGTTTCTTTTTCAAGTGATATATTAATTTCAAAGGTCACCCTGAAGTGCCCTACATAGTCATGACTTTGCAGGACATTGGTAATAGCATTTGTAATGCCTCTTCATACAGAGTCATGTCAATTATTTATTGAGTAATGGTGAACATGCTGTCATAGAATAAACCCATTCCCCTTCTGCAAAGGTGTTGGGAGGACTGGGCAATGATGGATCAATCTTGTAGAAACGACAAATGACTGCAACACATTGTTGAGTGCAATCAGTTGATAGTGTATTTGGTGCAACTGTGTTCGTTTAGAACACAAAAAGTTCTTCACAGCATCCTGAAAGTTACCATCACTGAAGTGAATTTCTTTCTAATGCATTGAGTTGGAGAATTCAGTAACATACTTAAATTAGTATTTTCTTCTATATAAAGTCATTAAGCACCGTTTTTAATAAAATACCATGTACTTTCTCTGGGTTCATACCTCTGACATTTAGGTATAACTCTTTTTTTTATTATTATTCCTGTTTTTTTGGTTATAGGTTCACATAGCTATAGAGCACACTATCTAGGCCAATTCCTATGTGAAGAATCCCGTGAAGTGCTTTTTAATCTCCTACAACTACTTTTTTTTTGTGTAATTTAAATTCATCTTATAACCTCTGTCTAATACATATTAGTAAATTTACTGTGAGAAAGTACTGCAGCAGGTAAAACATCTAGAAAATTAAGAATAAGATAAATACATCTAATGGAAAGATTCTAGCTAGGCAGAATGTTCAATGTTTGGAAATTGAATCTTATGGGGTGGCATTATCTAAGAAGAAATTGATTTCTCAGCAAACAAAACTAATTTTTTCAGGTGGAAAATCAACGAACTGGGAAGGAGGTATTCGTGTGCCAGGTCTTCTCCACTGGCCTGGAGTGGTACAGGCTGGTGCCTATATTGATGAGCCAACGAGTAACATGGATATATTTCCTACCATAGTTAAACTTGCAGATGCACAGTTACCCTCTGACAGGTAAGCTCTATAGCCATCTCTGTTCTAGAGAAAGCGTCAGGAGTGTTTTATGCATTCTGGTGATATTTATTAAGATAGAGGTGAGAATGTAAATAAGAAACTAGGTTTTATGCTTACAATATTATGTTGTCTCTTTGCATATTGACATACTGATAACATGTTACAGAAACGGTGTGTGTAAATACAGCTTAACCTGCAGAACAAGCACCAAGCACCAAAAAGATAATAGAATGTGGATGCTGAAAGCTTGATGGCAGAGAGTTTTTCCAGTATCTGCCTGTGTCCATGAGCATTCTCACTTCCTCATGGGGCTAGCTGGGAAACAGCTAGAGAGCTTTGTAAATAATTCTTCTATCTTGCACCTGTGAGATGTTTTTGTACCTTGTTATTGTTAGTCTGAAGGATTGCTTAGGAAATGGGTATTTTAGGATCTAGCCAATAACCCTGGAGGGTGGTTAGCTAATGATCCAATGACTTTTCTGCCATTCCAAAAACCTAGGGTATAAAACCCATCTGTATATAAATAAATAAAGGCATTTCTATCTAGTTACTCCTGAGTTTGGCTGTCTCTTTTCTCCCTGGGCTGTGTCCATATTGCGACAACAGAATGCCATTAGAGCAATGTACTGTCAAATCAAACTTGGAATTATTTACTAAAAGCAAAAATGAATGAATCAAAAAAGATTCTGTTCTACATGAGCGACTGTGGTAGAAAAAGAAACTTAAAGTGTAAATTACTTTAAACTTCATGAGCTTAGCCTTGACCTGCTTAATATAACAAAACACGTCAAAATACCAGCTAGGCTTTTCTCAC
>VZTG01007349.1:975729-996124 GCA_013397845.1 Melanocharis versteri | reverse complement strand
TTTTTTTTCTCTGTACGAAGTTAGTGAAAATAATCCCATATAGAGTTTTGCAGCCTGATGAGAAAAGCCACTGGACTTCCACAATTCATAAGGTGCTTTCCTGACACTGCTGCATCCGCAGGCTTTGTCTTGTTTGAGAGATACACAGTCTCAGTGGCAAGGTGCCTCTGCCTAAATGCTGTTGCTATCCAAATCCACTAAGTGGAGAAACCTGTTGATACACATATGCTTTGAATACATGTATGACTCAAAAACAGCTTTTGAGCACGAAGCATCAAGAATCCACATGGGGAAGCTCAGTGTTGAGCAGAGTCACTCTGCTAATGATTATTCATTGAGTGTTTGAAGGAAATGGCAGGGCAAGACAAGTCTAAGACATGAAAAATTAGTCAGGTTGGTCCTGAGAGATGCTCTACAAGCAGTAATTTTGTCGAACCTCAGAAGTTCTGATTGTTCTTTATGTGGCAGATCTTATGCATTTTGTTTTCATGTTGCTTGAGTGAATACTAAGTACTGATGCTTTCTTTGATATCTTTTATAGAAATTCAAATATACTTGTGTAGCTTCCACTTGTAGGTTGCTCCACTGTGATTCTTCTGTGTTAGACTGGTGCCATAAGCACTGCTTCATCTTAGATCATGGACTAGCTTGAAGTATTTTTGTTCCAGCAGCTGAATTCTTATAGGTCCACTGAATTCTTCCTGAGAAATAAGGAGAAATAAGAAAAAATAATATAATTAGTAATCTGTCACTGTGAGGGAGCAGGTTAAAAAGGAATGGAAGAGATGCTCCTACTTAAAGAAGATAAATTGGTCATTGGAAAGAAAAGTCTCATATATTCCTCTGAATCCAGCAGCTGTAGCAATGCTAGAGTACTGGAGACATTTTTCTGGAGATGCCCTGCCCCCCAGCAACAGGCTCTAAAACAGGAAGTGTTCTATAAACAAGCATCTGTTAATGAGCAAGTTTGCAAGACAAGAGTCTGTTGCTTGGGCGAGAAAACATGAAAAACTTAAAATGGGAAAGACTCTGTTTCAACAGACCCCCACAGACAGGGATTCGCCCAGAAGACAGTTATCAGACAAGATGGCTTTCGGAATTCCAGGAAGTTTTCCTGCCCATCCTTTGAGAAAAGTGCTACTATGAATGGCTTTGTTGCATACAGTTGCTGACAAGAATTTAATCATCACATGTGACTTAAAAAAGTAAACTTATTACCTGTCTTGTAGTAGATACACTAACGTGAAAAATGTTTTATGTAAAGGTAGTGAAATGGTCATGTATGTAAAGGTGATGAAAATCAACATAGACCTTTTAAAACTTTTTGTAAGTTTCAGAAAAATTTTATGGGATGTTGCTCAAAATGCTGAAGAAAGAATTACTTGCTGATCTGTATATCAGCAAAAAGTCTTTTCTTATAAAATTTATTGTAAATTTGTAATTCATACCTGGTCAAAAATGCAGATTGTGGTTTCTCCCCTGCCAGCTGATGTCAGCAATTCAAAAGTTTAATTCAGGGAAGCAGTTAAAACTCTTGCTTATTTTATAACTCAATTTTTATGTAAATTGACGGACTCCTTCATAGCATGATCAAAATTGTCTAGCAGCATTTAGAGAATTTATATATGTGTGTGTGTGTGTGTGTGTATTTGATAAATGCATATTTAAACAGTTAATTTTCAAATTTGAAATTACCACTTCTGTCTTAAATTCTGGCATATATAATACTCTGGACAAGATTACCACTACTTCTGGGGATGCTAGCACAGAACAGCATATTTTTTCTAGTTTTAGGGTTGCTTTGGCCAGACTACTGCTAAAAGCTTGAACAGGTATATGTGAAGGACTGTGGTGTAGCAATTTATTCACTTATGTCTGTTCACTTTTTCAAAAGTGAAAAAAATAATTATGGGAACTATTCATAATGGCAAAATGTAAAATTGTTTCTTTAGCTAATGTGAAAATCAAAGGGAAGAGCACCTGAAAGTTTTTCTCTGAATTGACCAATTGGAGGTGGCCATTCAGATTTGGGGTTTTTTAAGCAGCAGATATGCAGCATTCTATCTTCTCAGGAAAGTGAGATTTGAGTTATTTTTCTGATTATGAAATGCTTTCTTACTCAGGATTATTGATGGACATGATCTTCTACCTTTACTTCAAGGAAAAGTTACTCGATCTAAGCATGAATTTCTCTTCCATTACTGCAATGCATATTTAAATGCAGTGCGCTGGCATCCAGGAAACAGTAAGTAAACTTGGCTGTTCATATTTAAAATATTTAATATAATTTTATTGTATCTTGAAAAGAATCAGGAGGAAGCCTTGGGCTATAGTAACAAAAAAGTTGTTTAAAATATCTAGCCTTTTTCCTTCTCTTTCACTTCTGTCTTTGCTATTACATTTCTATTCGCCATTTCACTGTTTGACATTATTTTGTTGTTATGTATTAATGTTATATATTAATGCAGTACTGAGATCTGTGGTGTCACTGTTGAGGCAGATGCGACATGTAAGGACTTACAAGTTCAGGCAGAAAAAGCTGTTTATTTCGAGAGTCAGTGTCATTTATACACTTTTGTATGTTTATCAATCATGCTATGTGTTCATTGGGTCCTTAACTACTACAATACATCTATTAGCTGTTATTTAACTACCACATACCACTATTGGTCATTTATAGCATAAGCGTTCAGGCATTCAGAAAAACACCAGGTGCAGCTTTGTTGCTGTTTTCTCTCTCTCTTGTTTGGATTCCTTCTACTAAGTTTCTCACGAGTACAGACGAACTGTGCTAAGATCAATCTTGGAATCAGACAGGCTGTCAGACTTGCTGTTAATTCCCACACTATGGTATCTGGAAATGTCCTTTTTTAAAACCTTCCTGAGAGAGAGTCTGTGTAACAGAATGAAGTAGTCAAGGTTGACGCTTACATTGTCCTAAAAATGCACAGGTAATAGGATGGTTTGCTGAATAACAGCTCAAGTATGATGTCTGCCTGGCCATTTTTATTACTTGGATAGCAAAACATAGAAGAATCACTGAGTCAAAGTCATAGTTATCCAATAAATGAATATAGTATTATAGAGTCTCTTTCCATGCTTTTTATGAATGACATAATTCTACTTTGTAGACCAAGGAAAGAAGAATTTCTCACTGATTTTCTCTTTTTTAACTAACAGCTCACTGTTTCTGGTAGCACCTTCCACATTAACCAAAGCATATTTCCCTTTCTATAAAAATCTCTTTGCTGAATGAAATTAAACGCACATTTGTCCCATCGCAGTTGACATTGAAAGTGATGTATTACAGCTTCGAAATGATGATCCAAGACAAGCTTTGGCTTAGAATTTTTTTTATTTAAGTGTTTTGGGAAAGGACTTGTTTAATAGTTAATATGCAAACTTAAAGTATTTGGAAACTTTGTCTTCTTGGTCATCTGTAGGCTGACTCTCCACCTGTCTTAGACTTTAAACTAGGAAAAGGGAAATATTACATATAGTATTTATTTACCATTATTGTGCCTCTATGTCTTGCATTTGATAAATAATTATAAGGAAGAACCAAGCAATCAGATCTAGAACAGTTTTGTATCTGGTGTTGGATGAAGTTATTCTGCATCATGGTGAGAAAAGTAGGCAGATAAGCTGTTTTTCTCAAACATACACTTTTGCAAGATGATATATCCCTTGTCTGAGGAAAGGGTCATCTTTGTTATTCACTGGAGGGGAATGTGATGGGAAATGAATGGGAGCAACAATGGGGGACTAGTCTGTTTTATTTACTTGGTGAGCAACAGCAATGTAGATTGTGATTCTACCTTTCTCTAAGGCATTCAAATGATAAAGCCCACTCAGAACCTGGCAATAACATTTTCATAACAGTGAGCTGGCTTTTGTGCAGAAGGTTGTTGTGGTTTAGTTCCAGAAAGCAACTAAACCTGACAGAGCCACTCTGTGGCTCTTTCTGGGATGGGGAAGAGAATTGGAAGGGTAGAAGTGAGAAGACTCATGAGTTGAGATAAAGACAGTTTAATAGATAACGCAAAAGCCACACATGTCAGCAAAGCGAAACAAGGAATTCACTCATTATTTCCCATTAGCAGGCAGGTGTTCAGCCATCTCCAGGAAAGCTGGGTTCCATCACATGTAGTGGTGACTTGGAAAAACAAAGGTCATCACTCTGAATATCCCCTCTTCCTTCTTATTTCTGCAGCTTTCTATGCTGAACATGATGTCGTTTTGTCTAGGACATGCCTTGGGTCAGTTGAGGTCAGCTGTCCCAGCAGTGCTCCCTACAAGTGCTCCCCCAGCCTGCCCACTGGTGGGGTGGGAGGAGAGGCCGAAGAGCCGTGTTTGCTCAGTAATAAATAAAACATCCCTGTGTTATCAACCCTGTTTTCAGCACAAATCCAAAACATAGCCCCGTACTATCTACTGTGAAGAAAATTAGCTCTATTCCAGGCAAAACAAGCACAAAGGGTTTTTGATACTCTGCCTTGTCAGCTTACATTGTAGTGAGAGTAGGTGATAGCCAGGTATTCCTCTCTATTGTCTTATGCACCAGTCCTCTGCGAGGGTTTCACACCATGTTCCGCATCTTCTACACTCCTCTGGTAGTGGGCCCTTTTAAGAAGAACCTAATTGTCCAACTAGACTGCTCATTCCTTCATTAAACATGTAGTTTTGATTAATTTCAAAGATGCACTTTTTGAAGAACAAAGCAGCAACAGCTTAGAAGAGAAAGCTTACAACTGTTAAGGAAAATGCGATTTATACATTTATTGATTAAAGTACAAGGTAATGGTACATATATTGTGTATATGCACTTATTAATGCATATATCATCAGGTTTCTTACTGTATTTATGTTCTGGGAAGTCTCAGTTTGCATGTCAGTGACAGCTTGCATATTCCACTATTTTTTCTGTACACTCAAAGTGTAGGATTAGCTTTGATCTTCAGGAAAAATGCATATACCAAGAATTGAGAGGGAAGCAGAATTCTGCTAAGCTATTTGGTCTCTTTTAAACTCCATTACTCCACAGTTCCCTCAGTAACTCTATCTTTGCCATTGTTAGATTTCCACTGTGCTTCAGTCCAAACCTCCTTTTTTTGGTTTAATTTTTGACTCTTAGGTTGTATATATATGAAACAGGTAAATGTAGTGTGTGTTAAATTTATAGTAGTTGCACATCTTTCCCTTGCTTGCTTACAAGATTCTAGTCTGACTTAAGCAGACATGTTTCTCACATCATTCTGGGAAGGTCAGAAACTTCAGAGTGAACAATTAACATTTTGCATTTATGTATTTAGAGGCTAAGAGTTCCTCATAACCAAATCAATACACATCTTCATTAAGTTATATTAGTTAGGTCAGTCATTGCATTCACAATGTAATTTCCCCTTCATCAGTCCTTTGAAGGAGCATTTAGAGGATGCGTGCTATGCAATGATCTTCTCAAACAAATCTTCAGAATTTAAACCTTGTGCTTCCTAGAAAGTCATGAGAAAAAAAATCTCTCTTTTTTTCTATCTTCCTCCTCTTTCTCAGCCACAGAAATAAGCTAACACCATTTTTTCTTCATGTCACTTTGACTCATATTTTACCTGATGCTAGAAAATAATGCACATAATTCTTCACGTTCTGAATTTTAAAAAATGAGTGAAATATCAGGCAATTTTCTTTTACTCTCATAGACTTGTGCATGCTGATACTTCACAGAATCACAGAAGTACAGAATAAGCTGAGTTGGAAGGGACCCACAAGGATCATTAAGTCCAACTTGCTATAAGTGCCTTGGAAACAGCCATGAAATATAGTCCTAGTCTTTGAACAGTGATTTCCTGTTATTTTGAACCCTTATAAATATTTGTAATTTAATTTATCTGTTAAAAATACAGAGAGAAAGACATGCTAAAACTGTTCAAAAAGTACAGTGATTTTTCATTATCAATACTTTTTCTCTGCAGCTGCCTGGTATACCATAGAAGTGCCAATATATAAGAGCAACACCTTTAGAAAAAAAACCACGTTTTTTTCTTCCTAGTAAGGTGTAATCACCTTGGTTTTTTAAAGCATTAAGCAATTTTTTTTAGACATTAAGAATTTATATTGAAAATAAAACAGATGTAGGGTCTGCCTTCACTTTCTTGAGCTGAGACACACAAAATTTTTTGTTGCAGTCTGTGGTGTGTGTCAGATGATGGTTTGGCCTGTTTTGAGTCTGATCACATGTTCCTCTGTTTCAGCAAGTTGACCAGTACTTTTGTATTTGCTAATGTTATAATTCAGCATAGCTGAGTACTAAAAAACTACCAAGAGTACTGTCTCCAGGATATTACTGGCATATGAATCAGTACTATTAAAAATGCATTGCTATGACAACTTAATTATAAGGAGAGAATTAATCAGATACGGAGCAAATCTACAGTTGAATGAAACTGCATCTTTCAGATTGCCCTGATTGTGTGCAAAATTTTGGTTTCATAAGGAGGAAATATATTGTAATGTTGTGTAATAAACATTGAGAAATATAAAGCAATACAGTCTGCATTACAAGGAAATAATGATCTTCGCAGTATTTTGGTACTAATAATAAAAAATATACTAATGTTTCTGATAAATGCTAGAGTGACTTTACTGCAGCGCTTCACCTTTTCTATTTCAAAATGGATTTAGTTATTCAGTGGAACGTCATTCAGTAAATAAAAGAAAAGGAGATTTTCTATGGCAAGTTCAATTGAAGCAGACTAGACTGCAGAGCCAAACTTAGCTTATCGTGCAAGTAGAAATTCATTGAAAAGCTCTATACAGAAATTTCCCACTTTGCCGCACTTAACAAATAAGGTACATTTCAATTAGTGTTTATACTGAGTTTCTTGAATGTTGTGATCTACCTCAATTACTGAAATTATTTCAGTCGAGTTCACCAGCTAGGGATTCTTTCTGTAATATCACAGAATTCATAGCTATTCTAATTCCTGGATGTTGCAATGTTCTCCAGCATCCAACAGTATTTCATGAGACATATTTTGTTCTATGGCTAGGGGTTATAGACTCTTCCTTGGCATGAATTTAGCCTTTTTCTACATTTTCAGCTGTTAAAGGTTAAAAGCGAACAAAAAGTGAATGAGAGAGAAATACTTTGGTTTGCAGTTTTCAGACTGGATATGTAGGATAAATTTACAGAATAGTGTTTTGGGGTTTTTTAAGAGGTTCCTCCAGATTTAGTTTGACTAAAGGCATTGGAGTCATAATAAAGAGAGGAAAAAGCATGAAAAATCTGCTCAGAAGGGTCATTTTGTAATTGAGTTCTGATTTGGACAAGTGCAACCTTTCTTGTGAAATTGAGTTAAAATAAGACCTGTTTCTGAAGAAATTAAATATGAGGAATACCTTGCACTTTTCCTTACCTCTTGAAAGCCCAATGTTATGCATGCCTTAAGGGGTAGTAATGGTTAACTTATAAATTAAGAGGGCTTGCATTATTTATGGTGCCATTCTTGGCTTAATTTTTTGTAATATCACATTCAGTGTTTACAGTTAAAAACTGTAAAATGAATTCATATGCTTAAAACATTGGCTTGTGAGCACAATATTGTACTCAGAGGAAAAACAAGAATTGGAGTTTAGACAAGTAAGAGAAACTGGAAACTTCTATAAAGCTCTAGAACCAGCTTGAAATGTTTTTTCTACAGTCAAGTTCTCAGTGTGAGGGTAGGTGAATGTAGTGGTTGTCTCTAGCAAACAAAAATGCATTAATTTGTATATAAGGGAGATTTTGGAGTGTTATGTGGTGCCAAACCACTTGTTTGTAAATGCCTGTCCTTCCTTGTTTGGTCCTCTTAGTCCATCCAAGAAATGTAATTATCCAGACATCCACGAAGTAAATGAGCAGTTCTGTTTTCTCTGAATTAGAAAATATTAGAGTTTTTCCTAAGTACTTGGTATTTTAAAGATCTCTCAATATTGCTTCTACTTTCTGAATATAAACAAGAAATTTCAAATCATTCATTCCTTAAACCATCGTAAGCTTCTTTTTTATTACTTTCTTAGTATTAAGAGAGGAAATTTTTCAGTGTGTTCTTTACCACAGGGCGAACAAATGCTATGGTAGGTTCATATGCAAGATGTGGGATGTGCTTGTCATGCACAGAGGACGTATTGGCAGAACCCATACCCTTGCCTAACTTTTTCCTATTATTTTTGCTTGCTTCCCTGAGGAGCTTTTTCCATTTATGGTTTATTTGCCTACTCTGTGGGGAACAAAGGACTTAGACAACATTGTTACAGATTAGTAAAGACTCACATTGACCCTGAGAATGCCAACAGATATAGTTGCTTTAATTGCTTAACAGTACAAAGGAAGGTAAATTTAATAGAAGCTTGATCCACGAATTTCTTCTTTTGCACAACATCTTCAAAGGAGAGATACTACTATGTGACTTTCACTGCTGTCAAGGAAACATTTTGTTTTCTTACAAAGGAACATCTTATTTTTTATCAAATCTTATCACACCAACCTCGTGTCTTTTCTCAGAAAATAACAGAGGAGAAAGGATAAAACAGAAAGAATAAACATTTAAAGGAGTAAAACTTTCCTATTGTCACAAAAATTTTGGATTTCCAGCTAGAAAGAATAGACTTTTTATTTAGTTGTAGTAAAATTGGTGCAGGAACGTTTTTGTCTTAGAGGGCTATTCCCTCAGTGAAAGACAATGGTAAATGCCCTTTGACAGTGACATTATACACACAGACTTTCAGTGATCATATCAGAGTGTTTTTTCTTCATATAAAAATAGAAACCATAACATACTGGTCTATTGAATTCAAAATATCCTGACCTAAATTAGTAATGTTTTAGTGAACGTGGAGAGGTTGACAAGTTTCAGTGACCGTATAAAGGCAAAAGCATTTAAAGCAGATAAATCAGTGCTCATTAAACTTCAGCTTTAATGGTTTGCTGTCAGATATACTGTCATGCACTTGTGACATGTAAAAAAGAAAAAATTTAACGGATTTTTTCTGTATACTCCACAGCAACACTTAAATAGAAAAAGGTATCTGAGTTAGAGCAACTGTCTGATATATTTTAATTTATTTATAAATTTAGCCATAGTCAAAACAAATATGAATAACAACAACCACATAAAAGACTAGGTAAAAATGCACTGCAACTTTCAAAAATTAATTTCAGCATTCCAAGCAACATTAAAAATGAGTCTTTAACAATTGTAGAGCATTACACTTCCAAAAATATCTTTAGTTCAATGTTGGATCTGAGCCTGCAGCATTTTGCATGTTACATTCAGAACATAGCGCTGATTCATCCTAATTTTAAAATCGGATTCAAATGGCATATGTTGTCTTAGGCAATGTTCTTCAAGGGAAGTAGTTAATGCATGCACAACCCACATGGAGTATTCTGTGTGCCACAGCCTCTAACATCATATTGTTACTCCTAAAAAATAAAGCAAACTATCTGTTTATTAGAGAAATTCCCTGGAAACTTGACTGTCAAGAGCAAGGTGACTTCTCAGTATGCCATAAAAGACCCTGCCATGAAAGGCAGAAGAAAAAAATGTAGAAGAAAACAGTGAATGGTTGCAGGCTAGGTGCACTTGGGCAATACTATGGTGGAGGCCAGTGTGCATCTGGGGATGATGTGCACTCTGTACCATGTAGTTGCTTCTAAATTTAAATTCTGATCTGTACTTTGGACAGAAAACACAGGCAGAATTACTCAATAATCAGTGAAACTGTTCTCAGCCTGAGAAAAGCTCACATCTCAGTACAAAGAGTGGTCTTTCTGTTACTTTCAGACCATTTTATGCAGTCTCAAATATCAGACGGTATGTAACACATTGCATTTTTCAAATATCTTTTCTTAAGGCATCCATAGTTTCCTAAAACTGAGAGTAAAAGAGAAAAAAAAACCACAGCAAAACACCAAACAGCTTTCTATAATTTTTTACTTGTTGTGCTGTTCTTAGTACAGAAATTTTGTAGTGGATTTGTATGAAAGCTTTTTGAAACTGAAAGAGACTACCTTTTACTTGTAGTTTTTTATCGTAACTCTTTCAACGACCTTCTAGTATAAATGCAAATTAGGTGAAATAGCATAGAATAGGTTCCTACACATTGTGACATTTTTCACATTTATTCAAATTTTTACCCCAAAATTTATTGAAAATAATTCTTCAAAAGCAGCTCACTTATATTCAGGAGAATTTTATGGTCTCATGGTTGTGGGAGTCTAAGGCAAACATTTCTGAGACTCAATTACTCAGTCCTCTTCAAAACTGACATTTTAAAGCAAAATAGGTTTCTAGCATTCACAGTACTAGGGCGAAGTTAGAAATCATAGTTCACTCACAACATTAAAAGTCAACAAGACCATAAAACCTCAATAGAGATCGTGACAATTTAGCACTTAGAATTAGCACTGGTGCAATAAAGAAAGGGTGACCCTTTTAGTATTAAGAAATATTAGTCATCCTTAAGATAATTTTGTCATTACCAAGTGTGTCCTAATTTTTCATGTACAACCTGTTACCTGTCTGTTGGACATTAATTTTTAAATGGTATTATATCGTAGAAGCAAGATTCTCAATCATCTCACTTGCTCACTGAGAAGAGTAGACTCTTCAAGACTCCATAGAATTTTCAGGATTGACTTAATTATATTATCTGGGCTCTATTCAACACCATAGGATTTTTTACAGGCAGCTCTTCCATCTGTGAGTCTTATATTTTGGTATGGACCTGTTTGGTGACACATAGAGACTGAATCTCAGTCCTAAAAGCTTATAGTTGCCTTAGCATTAGTTCATAATCTTGACAGCAAAACTACTTAGCCAGTAAAGCTTTACAGTTCGGGCTCAAAACCAGTGTCTTGATCTACTGTGTTGTTGATAATTCCAGTTTGAATTCTCTGCTCTAGCTCTTTACGGAACTGACATTTTTGAAGGTTTAGTTGATTCACACTTTTTTTTTAACAAAGTTCTCCTCTCATCCCTACCCAATGCAATCTCCAAATACTTTATTATCTTCCAAAAGCCAATGTTATTAATTAATCACTTGGTGGAGCTGCTAAAACAGTACTATGATACATAAGCACAAAGTTAATTAGAGAGACGTAATAACAAAGTATAAATGGTTTCATTAAGATTTTGACTTTAGCACTACGAAAGTATAAAACTTAAATATTAGATGAGAAAGTGTGAGCAAATATATCTACCTGATTGAAGAATTACTTATTCTCTGAAAATGGTGCCTCAAAACTATGGAGTTTCTTTTGAATGCACTTTTCTCTGATTCTAGAGTGCTCTGGGAAACATTACAATTAGGACTCATTAGTTCTTCATGGCCACAGTGTGTTAGAACTTCAAGCCCTTTAGTTCCATCTAAGTCCACTTTGTTCCACAGCTGGTCATGTAGTCACTTTCATGCACTTTCTCTACTTCTTCGTCTCTCAAGTTATCTCAGACTTCAGTCTAGCAAATGGGAATTTGTTGCAACTACATTGCTATTTGCTTTTGATCAGCTGTTACCTTTTTGTCTCAGACATGGCTAAGTTGTGTTACAGAAAAATGCAATTCCTGTCTACTGTATGTAGACTGTGGGTTTTAAGGCATTGACATAAAAATGGAAATTGTTGTGCTGTAGTATATCCCCATCTGTTTTATGCAGCATATCTAAATTAGAAGCTAAAACAATTCTTTTTCAATAAATATATCTGCATCAGGTACTCTATATGATATCATAGTTTTATTTCTCAAAAGTTAGATTAGATTAGATTTCTCAAAGCCTAATACTCAAAAAATTTTGATTCATAAATATTATATAAAACTTTATAGTTATGACTTTCACCCACAGAGGGTGTTACTGATAGCTCTAGAATTCTGAATGGTGGACTGCGTGTAGTATTTTTAGTTGACAATGATTTTTTGACTCTGAAAAACAATGCAATTGTTACTAAAACCAATTTTCAGCTGTAGTCAGAGGCTCTAAGACCATATACCTTTATGATTCAGAAAAAACTGTAGCTCTTGAACATTCAGGTCAGTTTTTGAAAAACAGCTTACAAGAAAGCCAGAGGTTAAACAAAACTTATCTTTTTTTTCCAGAGGAAATCAGTTTCATCAGTGAGGACTATTTGTATGTATGCTGTGAAGGCATGAGCTTATGTGCAAGTATGAGGAGAAATAAATGTTTCACAGAAGTGAAGAAAATTTGAATTATGCTGTGGGGGAAGTTTTCCCTTAAAGCTTGAAATTTGCTAAAACACCTAAATATCATATGGAAGCTTTTTTCCCAACAGAGCTGATCAGCATAAGAAGACCAAAGGTAGAATTAAGAAGATGAGGGAATGAAAAAAATGTAGCTATTATGACATGCTGAAACTGAGGGTTTATATAGCTGACTTTTTTTCAAAACAAATACAGAAAGCATGAAGATTTATTATTTGGACTGCTGTTTCCAATGGTCACTTTTAAACTTTGAAAGAAAACTTTAGAGCTTCATACTTTATTTTTATTTTCATTCTCTAATTGTATGTTTTGAGTAAGGAAAATATTAGTAATCTGATGCGTTCTTTAGTGGCAGAAAATACATTATGTGAGTTGAAATAGGGATTATAATAAAATTAAATCCATTTTGAAAAACTATTTATGATACTTGAAATATTTGGATTATGATATTTGAATGTATCAAAATTAGCAAAAATTACCAGGGTTTTTTTACAATTCTATTCTATTGGATATCATACTTTGACAGTTTTCAGGTTTATCCTGAAAAATCTTGCAAAGTGCATTAATAAGCTTATCTTAGCACAAGAGTAAGTACTGAACATAAATGTCTCAGTTCAGTTTCACGGTCAGTGGAAACATAATCAGTCTGTGGATAGAAAAGCAACTGGGAATTGCAAAAAATCATACAAGAATACAGGTTGTTTTCTCATATGCTTCAGTTCATTCAGCTCTGCTCTAGTGGAGCTGTTGGGTCATTTAGAAGTTCTGATGATCTCAAGAGTGCTGAGTAGTTCCGAACACCAGGACTGTGTTGTGGCAACAGAAGTGTGGCTTAGAAAACCATGCTGGTATTTACAGAGAGGCTGTAATAATCAAGAAAAAGGTGCTGAGAAATGCTTTAACTAGATTTGGGAACGTGATACTAAATAGATTATAAAAAGCCTGTACCTGCCGATCATTGTCAGAGGCCTCTTTTCTCTCCCTGTTTTATATGCCAAAATAATTGAGGTCTCTGGGTAGGAAGTGTTTAGTATCTACCAGTGCTTTTAAATGGTGATGACATACCGATTTTTGAAAAAAATTAACCAAACCAAGCCAAACCAAAACAATAACCCTGAATTAAGTTCTGAGAAGTATACTTGAATGTTTAGCAGCCAGCAGGTGGAACTAAAAAAAGTAAATGTGCCACTTGTTTTTCAGAAAATATTTTTGAGTATGTATTCAAAGCATTTAATCCATGAGAAGTGTTTGTATTTGGAAGATACAAAATAGGAAAAAAAATCAATGTTACTCTCTTTAACACGGTTTAAATGTGAAAAAGTTACAGATTTTTATATCTTAATCAAGAAAATAAAGTATAAATTATTTGACTGTGGTGAAGTATTATTCCATTAGTGGGCATTTTTCAAACCAAGATGCTGGCAAATGATTACAAGGACAACGTCTATATGTCAAGTTTGATAAATTTATGTTATTGCCGTGGCATGAGCCATGAGAAGGGTCAGAAATGGGTTTCTACCTTATTAACATGTGAACCTCAGAGCTTGGCTGAGCCGTTCAATGCAGCCTCTGCCTGGACACACAAGACTAGTTCCTGTGATAATTATACTTGGTCTTTTCTAATGAATTTCAAGCAATTTGTTCGCTTTGTGGACCAAATTGACCTCAGATATATTCTTACCACATTGCATTGTTAGATTTTGTATTGCAGTTGCTACATACTTGCAAAAGGTGTGTGAGGACACATTGTGTCTCAGGGATGTAGAAGAGAACCTTTAGGAAGGCTTAAACTTTCTGCATTCTTGGACATCTGAACAGCTGTGTAATATGTCTGTATATGGGCATCTTATTGCTCCTGTAAATATTGAGCTTTACTTGAAGAACTAGTTATGGAAGCAGACAACCTTTTTTATACTTAATTTTTTGGTCTTCTAATGTTTGATAGGTGAGTAGTGATCCAAAGTTCTGAATTAGAACTAGACAGACCTGAGAGATTCATCAGGACAGGCAAAGCTTTCAAAGTGAGGGTGACGATCTGGATGACAGGTAACTTGTTTAGCAGGTCCATCTGCCTGGCCTGACTACTGTTTGAATGCACTTTGGTTGGAAGATTTCCTGTTCTCTAGCCTTAACTGAATTTCAGGTTCCTTTTTATATCTGCAGAGTCTAAGTGCCAAGACCTCAGTTAGGAATTCCCACTTGGCATCAGTAAAGAGTGTAAGAGAGAGTTTAGGCTTTAACATGTTCGGGGTGAATGACAGCTAGTTTGAGAGTTCTTTAGAAATATAAGAGAAAGTGTGTTTTAATTAATCACAAGATGAAATTGAGGTAAACATCTGTCAGTGTGCAGTGCACTATAGTATGAAGGAAGGATTCCTGCAAACCACTGCTGAATGCTAAGTCAAACCTGGTTTACAGCTGAAAATCATTCATGTAATCCATTTTCTTTCCCATTGCAATGGATGAGGAATTGGTGTAAGGTTAATTGCCTTGTGAAGAATAACATAAAAATGCTTAGAGGGGCCAAGGTAGTGAATAAAGTACAAAAACATTTCCTGGTCTTTCCTGTTGCTATTACTATTGTCATGGATTTTATAAAGAGTATTTTGACAAAGAAACCAGCTAAAATTGAGAGATGGAGGCTGAGTTTGCAGAACTATGAATTAAAAATTTAATGTAAGGTTCAACAGTCCAAAAACAGCTACCAGTATACAGATGTTTCTAGTTCACAATATCCTGTCATCACTCTTAACTGCAGTGAGGAGGGAGGGCATATATAAAATTTATATCTGTCATGTAGTGCCAAAAGCACTTTCAGTAGCTCTGAGAAAGTACAATGTGTAACTGAATGACTTCAGACTGCAAACAATTTTATATTCTATTTATTTATATCACTTCTTAAAACAAGGGGTTAGAACCCTTACAGATAACCATAGTGCATGGCAACATACTCTTAGGCCAGTAAAAAGATGTAGAATTTCATGCTCAAGGATAAAGCTTTCTTTGTTTAACTTGTCTTTGTAATTGTCTTGCTTAATGTATCTTGGACCTCGTAGTGCCATAAGAAATAATAATAGGTGTTGGACTAAGTTTATGAGATAAGTGCCCTCTTCAAAGATACTTTGAGGCTTGTTAGAATTATTACATTGAGTTATATAGTTAGTAAAAAATAAAAGATCAAGCCAAAGGCAACAAACATGATCTCTACCACCTCATTCACAGCAGTGATCTACTTACCCTCCTTCAACTGTGCTCCAGAAACTGGAGGGGAAAAAACCCCACCAGTACTCCTTTTGCCACTCATGTATCATCAAAACCCCTTGCCCTTCATGACCCATGAAAATAATTGGATAGAAGCTTCAGGAAATTTTTAGGAGAGATATCAAACACTGCCTGAAGTTCTAGCACTTTTGTCTTTTTGACACAAAAATCTGTAAGAAAATATAGCACAGACAATGAAGGACAATGGCTGGAGTTCCTGAAGTCCATGGCTGCATTCTTCTAGTTTGAGATGAACTCACTCCACAGCTGATTACATCTCAGCTGAGCACTGTGGGCATTGTGTAGGACTGTCCTGTGCTGATGAATCTCTCCCGGAGGCCCAAGAGCTGAAAAGGGCTTTGTTCAAGTGCTGCACCCAGGTCCACACACCACATAGCTCAAAAGCACCTGGATTTACCTGGATGTATCAAGTAGTATGCTATGTATACATATACATGTACATGCCAGAAGAAGAAAAGGCAGCCAGATGTTACCACTGAGATGCTGAGTAACTGAGGAATGTATGTTTGGAGGTAGAGGACGTTGCTAACCAGACATGAGTTTAATTTTCAGGCAGGTAAGATGTGAATGCTGAACACTGATTTTTCTACAAGGTAGAGTTGTCCAGTGAACAGGACAGTTAGACTTGGTAAAACTTGATTCAGGTTGCTTCTTCCTATAGAACTTGAGACAGCATTAAATTAATTCCTCAGAGTATATCCATTAATATATATCAGTGTTGCAAAAAAATAAACCAGTTTTTATTAATTGTTTTATTGTGCAATAGCACAGATGGCCAAAAAATAATTTACTCATTATTTTTTGTCAAATATTTTGAAGTAGTATATTTGATGGAAGTTGAGCTACATATGCAGATCCTTGCTTAAACAATTATTTAAGCACGTAGCAGCTTCAGTCATAGAATACATTATACTTTGCTAAATTTAAGCATGGGGTTATTATTTTAAGCTAATGTGGAAATACTTTCTTGAACTGAAGGCAAACAAGATTAAATAATCAGTAAATTCACAGGGATTTTAACATTCACTTCAGTGCACCCCAACTCTACAAAAGGTGTAGAAACGGAATTTAGAATAGACAAAGCAACAGGTAATTGAGGGATGAGGCAAACAAAATGAACTGTGAGACAGTCATCTACACTAAAATCCTTATTTAAGCTCCAGGAAAAGTTTGTGAAGGATTTGTATTTGAAAAAGTTAGTAGATAAAACACGAAGTGAAAGGAGCATGCCAATAAAATGTCTTTGTCTTCTGCAATAAAGGAAATGAATGATAGTAGCACAAAAGTTACAATGGAAGACACCATACATCAAGTGAGCTCTTAGAAAATACATTGTGGAGAACAATTGTGCAGTGGCAGGGGGATGAATTAGATGACAAAAAGAAAATTCACTTGAAATACCCGAAATGAGATTTTGTTCTTATTTTCTACGACTGGAACAGAGGAAACTGTACATTTATATGAGCAAGATACAGCATCTCGTAAGCAGTGTTGATGTAGACATGTTGTGGTTAGTGACTATATTTCGGAGGTCATTGAATGATCATTAAGGATAAGTAAGACTCATTTTTAAAAAGTATGCAGAAATAACATATATGAACAAGGAAGGCAAACCTCTCTATTTTCTGACCATGTCAGAGAAATATGTGGGTTTTATATGTACTTGAGAGGAGGAAATTTTTAACACCCTATGGATGAACACTGTGGGACTTTCATAAGCAACAGCACCTTGTAGATAGATATTTGATCTTAAAAACAAAATTGAGGGTAGACTAGAGAATACTGGAGAGACAAGTTCAGCTTTCTAACTTGGGGTGATACTTTAACCTGAAGGTGAGTCCAACAGAACTGAGTGACCCTCGCACTGACGGTGCCTTTACTGACAGAGCAATGTCTTCCAGCACCTGAGCAGAGTGAGCAGAGCTGGGTGCTGGTAACAGGCTCCAAAATAGCCCCAGTCCTGGCAAAGTGGTCAGTCAAGTTCAAGGTCCACCCAGGGAGTCCAGTCAGGAGCAGGAAGAGATGAGAGCACAGAGAGGTGGAAGGAAGGCTGTAGCCCAGGGACATCCAGAGACAGGGCTGGGAACTGGCCACTGCTGCGCCACTCAGGCAGGGACTGATGGCCTTGAGCTGAGCTGAAATGGGAATCCTGGTCCATGGGCAGGGTGCATAGATGAGGGTCCACCCAAGGGCTGGGCAGGGCCAGTGAAGCTTTTTGGTGCCCTCAGGACTCTTAACACTTTGATTTTTTAGCAAACTCTGAGGATGGTGATGACAGCATGTACATGTCTACAGTGCAGACACCTACAGCTGAGCTAACCTGAGCAAATCACTCTCATCAGAAGAGAAACAAGCAGAACTCTTCTCAGCCTAAACACCTCTAACAAAGTTAAGAAGCAGATAAGTATGGGGTGGTAACTAACTTACATAAAGACCTGCATGTTGGTTGCAGTGATCCAAAATTACATGAGGTGACCAGGTTGCCAGATTGAATACTAAGTAGCAGCAAAGTGATGAGCAGTAAATCCTATTTTAGTAACATGGATTTAAAACCGGAGATGCCTTGCTACATTTTCAACAGTCTGAAAAATAATATTATTGTGCTAAGTGACAGGAAGAACACTATGGGAGTCTTTTGAAGTTGACTGGGAATTTTAGACTCAGGGAATTTATTTAGTGTAATTTTTTCTTTTAAATCAACAGAGATTCAAAAAAAGGCTTGTCTACAAATATAGATAAATAAGATAGTCATTAGAATGTGCAATAAAATGCAAAGAGTGAATTGGTTTTGGAACACAAAGCAGCATTTTTTCCATGTATTAGTGTCATGAAAGAACTGACAAGAATGGTCAGAATGATTTTAAGTGTAAATCCTGACTTGAGGGAACTGTCATAAATATCTTTAAAATCTAATTAAGAAAGTGTCACTCATTTTGCTTGTCCAATTTTCCTTTTAACACAAGACTAAGACATTTACATTGTCTATTAGCTATCAGCTCTCGGAGAATCTTTTTACTTTTTCTTACAGGTGCTGTTGGTGATTGGGCAGCTCTTATTGTGGAAGCATAGGTGTCCCTCCACAAAATCACTTCAAAAAACTTCATTAAGTCTCATTTTAACATCATTCCTTGTCACCAGACTTTGTCTTAATAGCGACAAACAGTGGCAAAGTAATCTATCAAAGAAATTGCACAAAAACTTGTAGCAATAAGTAACAAGTTTCCATAGATACATAGACATATCTTTTACTGATATTTAGACATTTGCATGTTATAGATTACAGCAAAGTTGTTTCTTGAGGTTTCCTCAACAGTAGAAGACAAATGCTGCAGACCACTTTTCTGGATTTGAGGGCTGCCATTCATGAAAAACACTGAAGTGTCAGTGATATGGGTTAGTGTTTGTTCTCCACTCAAGGACTTAAATAGCATCAAGTATCTGATTTATAATATGTAGGTCATGGGAGAAATTACACTTTTCCTTCAGTAATAACTCATGAGTCTTCACATTACTTACAGCACATTTTTGTTGGACAGAGAGCAGCCCCTTTCTCCCTTCTGAACTGTGTTGTTTTACAATGTTTTCATCCTTTCCCTATCTGTTTATTCCCCTTTCTCTCCTTATTTCTGAGCTTCTAGTCTCACTGATAGTGAATCCCCTTTTGATCCTCTTAATTAATCAAACCCTTGTGTGAGTCTTTCCCTTCTGCAACTGCAGAAGCTCTCATGAACTCTGACCTTTGGTCATTTGCCTTTTGTTTTTCAGTCTCACAAGTTCCTTCACTTTCACTGTTCTCTGTAGAGAAGCCTCCTGTTTTAGATGTGGGTTTGGAGTTGAGTTTTTTGTTGTTGTTGATGATTTTTTAAGACCTTTATGGTTTCTTTCTTTACTCCTGGTTTTTTAAATAATATCAAAAAGTAGTATCTTTTTGCTCTGCATGACACATCTGAATCAGTTATTACTGGTTTTTGTTGTAGTCCATTGCAACCTTTTCATCTGCTTGATTACTAAAGATATTTTACTTCCCTGCTTTCTAGCTTGATTTGTGAGCATCACCTTCATTCCATGTTTGCTCCTTTTGTTCTTTTTCCCCTCTCTCTACCTGATCTTCCCCATGTCATGGAGGCACCACAATCAAGAAAAGCTTCCAAAAATCTCAAATTATCTCCCAAATCCCTTTTTTGTGTTCAGTGTTTCAACCACAGCACTGGAGGAAGCAAAGAAAGCATCAAGTGTCATTTACCTAAACTATCTCATTAAGAATTTTAATTTGCTATCTTGAGCCTCATATCAGAGCAGCTGCAGTTGAATTTGGGTGACACAGTTATGGACATATTATTTGATAAGTGTGAAATAACATGACTGTCAAAGGAGAGAAGAGCATTTCTAGCATGAACAGACACCATGAAACGGTTTATATCAAGCTCAAGAAAATTGACCTAATCATCTGATACACATTTCTGCTCACAATATTTTAGGCAGGAAAGTGTTCCCCCTGACAAGCATGACAAATACTGTTACAGTATTTTCTTGCCTTTGCTCTGCTCTGTGTCAGTGGCAGCAGAGTTATTGTTAGGCTCAGGCAGAGCTATTTATACCCTGGGATTTGCAGTGCTCCATTCCCTACCAGCATTCCCCTACTTAATCTGGGGGAGAGAGAGAGAGAGAGCGAGAGAGAGCAAACTTATTATTGCAGTTATTTAAGTTGAAATGGAGACCTTTTTTTTTCCTTTCTGCTTCTTGTCTTATTTTCACTTCCCTTTATCCTGGTTTAGATTGCAAGCTAAGGGGCAGGAATATGGCTGCAGCATGGAAGGCACAAGCCAAACCTCCTGTACAGCAATCCAGTGAATGAGTCCTTA
>VZTG01007349.1:855596-975678 GCA_013397845.1 Melanocharis versteri | reverse complement strand
AAAAAAAACCAACAACAACACCACCATAAACAAACAACAACAACAAACAACAACCAAAAAACACACAAACAAAAAAAACACAAACAAAAAACACACAAACAAAAAACCCCAAACGACCCCCCCAAAAAACAACCAAAAAACAAACACCAAAAAGCCCCAATAAAACCCCCAAAAACCCCAACAAACAAACACAGAAAATTTCAAAATTATTTTGTGTTAGTCGAATGACATCTGCATCCCCAGGACATCCTTCTCTGTTCTTGTTTCTCAGAGGAAGGAGATTCTAGCACGTTATTGCACTTCTGAAGGGTAAAGCCTGTTTTTCACTGCACTGTACACATGCATGTTTAAGAAAATTATGAGAGAGAGTCAGGATTCTTTCCTTTTTCCATCACTTACTATCATCTAGAGAATAGCTGGAGATTTCTACATCCATTTTTCATCCAACTAAAACAAGAAAATATTCCCATTACTTTTCTAAAACTCTTCTTTTCAAATTCAAACATTTTTGCTGCCTGGAGAACTGGGAGATCAAGTTTGGCTTTTGCATAAAGGTCCAAACTGGAAAACTACTGGATTTCTCTGAAATACCATTACCTCAAACAAGTCCACGTGAAAGAGAAAATACACTTCTAGAAATGTTCTTAGGAACAAATTTGTAATTTGTACCAGAGTCCCTGCTGATCATCTGTAAGAGAACATCCTGTGCTATGTCCTTTTGGTGCTAAAGTTTTTAATTCAGGATTTTGAAAGAATTTTGCGTTGTTTGCTCAGTATAAGGAAAATTGCAAATTTATGGTTTAACATAATTTGTAATCTTTTACTAGTTTCAGATTCTGGAAAAGACATGCATTTTCTAACACTGGGATAAAAACTCCTGTCTCATATTTCAGATGCTGAACTGCACATATGTCTTTACAATAAAACCAAATTTCAGTTATTCTGTTTGGGGTTTTTTTAATGTTCAGGACTGCTTGATACTGAGATTTTTTTGCACCATATTACTTGCAAATGTTCACTTTCTTCAAGTCAATTTTTTTACTCTCATAAAAGCAACTATTTTGTTGTCATTCATGCTTAACTGAATCAATTTTCAAAATTAATTTTTTTTCCAGAAGATTGTCTAAGTGACCCAGTAACTTCATACAAATGAAATAATAAAATAATTCAACTAGCTAAGACACTTGTTAGGAATTTACCTTTTTCTTCAACTTTCTAAAGTAAAGCAAATTATTATTCAGTATTCTTTGGCACAGCACAAAATGTCAGACAACTGCATTTACAAAATTTCTATTTTTCATTTTTAAAGTAACTTTGAACAGTTTTTTCTTTGTTTGTAGATGTACATCTGGTAACTTAAAGGTTAGACATAGCAGTAATTTTCAGATTAATAATTTTGAGTACTTCACTAGCATTCTATGTGTCGATGGCTTATTTTTTTGACATCCAAATTTTAAAAACTTTCTGAAGAAAATAATTTATAAAAAAATCCTGGGGATGGTTTTGGCTGACACCAACTAGTCTAAAAATATTTGCAGAAATTGCTTAGGACTTCCATTGCATCTATGTCCCATATGTTTGCTTAGTATCAGAAAAATTGCTCTCTGAATCTTACAGATCTGTTCTTTTTTCACTCAGAAAAATTGCATCCACTTTCTGTAAGAGGGAAATTGTTGTCCTCAATTTATTTTCTGTTAAAAAAATGCATTCTTGAAGGGCAGGAAAAAAAAATCAAAATACAAAACACAGTTCTGAATAGGTTTCTCTTTGGGTTTTGCCATTATTGGCAAAGTGTTTCTCTTTGTTCCTGAGGGTGTTCTTAACTGATTAACTGAAAGGGTGTTCTTAATCTCTTACTGAATCTCGTGGAAAACCACTACATGAAAATCAAGACTATTTTTCTCATAAACAATAATATAAGGCTTTCCTGTTTTCAAGCACTTTTAATACAGATTGAAAATGGCCAGTTTGTTTTGTTTTGGTTTGGTTTTTTGTCATTTGGTTTGGTTTAGGTTTCGTTTTTGTGTGTGTGTGCCAACATTATCCTCTGTCTTCAGCATTACGTCAGCTGCTACTTAGATGAACTGAAAATTATATGGACCATTCAGCAAGTAAATATTCTTCAAACAAATCTTTAGCATGTGTCTGGGTTATTTTCATCAAATTACTGCAGATGGAATTTTTCTTCCAGAGCGATGTGTATTCTTCCATGTTGCTATCACCTAAGACATCCAAATATGAGGCATAACATTGCATTATAGCACTTCCTACTTTAGCAACATAATTTCTGTACCCTAAGATTCTTCGCTTTTAGGACTTTCTTCAACAAGAAAACACTGCAAATGATCAATCAGTTCTTTTTGAAGGTAATGATGAAGAATTCAGGAAAATAATTCTTTTTCTTCTACTACAATTCAGCAGATGATCTTGACTTTTGAACAGAATTCAGTGGAAGTTTCTCATACTACAGCTCTTAGTCTAGATAATGAACTCAGTCATGAGATTTCTGTCTTCAGCAGCCTGGGCATGGTTTCAGTGTGTCTTGTATTTTTCCTGCAGCAGTTGTTCAGTATGATTATTAGATATTCAAGTATGTGCAATCCTTTCTGTTTTAGTGGATACTTAACACTGTAGGTTTTATTCTAAATATTTTTAAATCACTGCTACTGCTGGTTTTTTCATGGTTTTCCCTCAAATACTGTAAGTTCTGCACAGTTCTTTATGCAAGCCTCTTCTAGCAACAACAGATTCTTATAAACCAACATTATGTCTTTGAATATCACTCAGTTATTCTCCACCTACACTGGGACATAATGTGCTGTCTTTTGACTGATGTAACAATGTAACACCATAAGATACCCAGACACTTACAAAAAATCTAAAAAAAATGAAAATTTCATTGTAAGAACAATAAAGTTACAATTTTTTTTTAACCTCAAATGGCATATTTTTGTTAGCTGTTTGAGGAATGCACATAGTCATAAAAATAATATGTATTGTTTCATTATAGTAACCAAATAGTATTTGTCTTTGCTATGCAGAGCTATATATAGTTCTGCAAGAATTTCACAACTGAAGCCTTTCCTACATTGTTAAACTATCGAAGAGCTGAATATATACATATATGTGTTATCTGCTATGAATAAGATTAGCAGAGAACTTAAACATTCTGAATGAACTTAGAGGAAGCAGGAAGAAAGGAATCAATCTAATAACAAGAGTTATCTGAAGAAAGTAATTTTCAAGTGAGTTGCAGTTTTCATCTGCTACTGTGTAGAAATGTTGAAAAGCGTGAGTTAGAGGGTGGGAGTTGACTGGCTGCAGAGCACACTTGAGACACAGAAAAGTCTGTGGCAATTTATGTTGGTTTGCTACGCCCAAATGGCTGCCCTCAGAGGCATCTGAATTCAAGTAGGGACTAGGTCCCCAGTGTACGCTGGAGAACAGACCTGTTTAACTTGTTCTCCTACAGAAAGAAACAACACAATGATATGAACAAAGGAAATGACAGTAGCTGCAAACCTATAAAGCTACTGTCGTAGATTAAATTCAGTAAAAATGAAGTCCAGGCAATAACTCAACAATAGTTTCTATTCATGTCAAGAACTGCTTATTAGAAAACACCAGTTAGCCATCAATAATTAAGAAAGGTGCTTTTATAACAGAATTGACATCCCTATCCAGTGTGTCACTTCATCTTGAATATATTAATATATCTTACCGAGAGACTTTTATTTAATCTCATGGCCTCTACCTGTCTGTTGGAGCTACTATTGTCTGTATGAGAGGATAAATAGCTGGGTAAAGGATAATAAAAGAGTCTTCTAGGGAGATTGAACACCGAACAGCTATGTTCATAGCAGATTTGCTTGGACTGATGGCAACCTATAATTTGAAACTATTTAGAAGTACAACTTCTGTACTTTTTGTTTTTCTTAACATGTAAAGGAAAGAGGTATTCTGAGAGCGAACTTATTGGACAACTCAGAGAACCGGAGAATTGCAGGAAAAAGGGACTGAAATTATTTGTGAAGCACTGGGACAGAACCTTTAAGGGTGCTGCAGGCTTAGAGCCTGCCTGCTGTTTCAGAAGGGCTTGATATACTTGGCTTTGGGGAAGCCCTGACAATTTTATTAGTAACTTCACTATGGAAGAGACATACAGTTATCTTTTTATATAACAAGGGTTTACTATCCAGATGCTTTGGAGAACACGGGTACCGTTAATTACTGGGAGATTAATTTGATCCTTGTACTTAACCTTCTGACAAAATGAGATTTTATATCAGCTGAGAGACTGGCAGAGAGCTCTCTCTTTTTAATATCGGGCCTTATACAGTTCATCAGCTTTACAGATTAGAAGTCTGACAGTTCTTAATGTCTCCTACTATATCGCACTGGCTGCTCCACAGCCACAGCCACTGACAGATAGGCTTTAGTTTTTATAATGCTTAGGAAATAGGTGTTTAAAGTCTGCTGCTGCTTCTCCAGCCCAACATGCAGTTCCAGCAACACTGCTGCAGTGCAACAGATAAATATTGCACAGTAACATTGCTCCAGAGCTCAGTGTTTTGCACTGTATAATCATGACATGCTATAGCTGTATATCTGATAAAGCACCATCAGCTCTCCAAAACACCAGCAATGTCACTCAGACACGAGATGATGTCACGCATGCCTTGTCCCCAAACCCACGCATGATTTTGCAACATGCTGTATGCTTTGTATATAACAAAACCTAAACAAGTCTATATTTTGTGCGGGAAAAAAATCATGGAACAACTCCCTTATTTCTTTTCTTTCCCCGTTTCTTACCTATATGGGCTGCTTGTACCAACCTTCATTGATTCAGAATTTCCAAGTTTGTATTGCTATCTGTAAGCCCTTGAGCAGATCTGGTGCTACAATGCCCGACACCAAAAAAAGGTGGCTGAAAATTTTCTTTTTAATGTCATTCAGCACAAATATACCATGAAAGACTGAAGTGAGGTAAGACAGCTTGACCACAAAGTTCTCATGTGCATGGCCTTATTGGAATATCTTTTAATTGACATTTTAGTAGCCATATAAATTTTTTCTGGTGATCTACTTTCAAGGTGTTATAGTGCCTTGAATCAAATTCTCAGGTGTGGCAAGTGTTGCGTTGTCTACAATGGCACACAGCACACTGGTTAATCAAGCCCTTTGGCTTTTTGTGTTCTTCACCATCCATCTTGCCAATTAAACACATCTAAGGAGCCTGAACCAATGCTTAGTGCAGAATTACCTGCCTTCTCAGAATATAAATTCTAAATCTCAGTAAAAGAGAGGTATATTTCTTGGAAATGTTCTGTGCATAAATTCAAAGCAATTTAAGTGGCAGTATTTGATTTTGTTTGTTTATTTTAATTCTGAGGAAACAAGAGATGCAAGTGCCAAACCAACCTTTCAGAATGTTACTGGAGATAGATGAAAGAATGCCATCTTATGTTACCTGGCCTTATCTTGCTTGGCCTTCCTTTAAATTTCCCTTCATTTTTTCCCGGTAAGACTGTGCCATTGTGGCTGTCACAGCCAGAGCCTTTTAAAACCTGCCACTTCCTATTGTCTGTGCCAGCAAGTCACTCAGCCTTTAAAAGTCCTTCCCCTTTGCTGACTTCCAAGAAGCATTTAGAGGGTTCTCCCAGTCTAATGTGTATAATAGCCATCACCTATCCGACCCTGATTTAAGTGGAGACAAAGTGAACTGGAAGTCCCCAGGCTCTGTCATTGAATTGGTTCCTAAAGGTAAAATCACTTATAATGTGAAAAATGCTGTGGAACAGAAGAAGCTGTAAAGAATCTTAATGTCACCTACTGTCCTTTAAATCCATGCTATAGTCTAGAATTGAAGCCTGTGACTCTTTAATCTGCTGAAACATTTCTCTTTAAACCTGTTTTTATTCTTTAAAAGCTGAGTGTGATGTAGTTACAGCATGGCATATACCAGTCTATCTCTGCTCTACCAATCCCACATTTTCTAGTGCCTTCCATTCTGTTGTACTGATGAATTTATTAATAAATGTTAACTACTGTAGTACACATAAATCTTTGAAAGTGTGTTACCAAGTTAACAAGCTTTCTGTTTTGACCTTAACAAAATTCAACAAAATACCAAAAAGAGATTTTTCACTCAGTATTTAAAAACTTGAAGTGATTAAAAAAAAAAAAAAAGGTTCACAATAGGGTGCTGAAAAATGTAAATTACTGATAACTACATTTTTCCAATGTTTTTATTGTGTCAAGTGGGCAGGTAATCTGACATTATAGATCTCAGATGTTTAGTAACCTGCTTTTATTAAGAATAAAATACAGATTTTTCTTACTCTAATTAATTATTCTTTGTTTCATTTCTGAAGAACTATATACTTCATTGGCTGTAGGAGGATGGTGTGCTTCCCTGGAAGTTCTATTCTGTCTGTTTCTGCCTTTCCTGTCTGTTCTGTGATACTTGACGGAAATAGTTACAACTTTTTTGTTCACAGCTTTCTTGTTAAGTGTTTTTTGATCCTCCACTGACCTGTTTGAGAGTGCTTTTTGAAAGAACCAACTGATATTTGCTTATTCTTATTCCAAGAAATAACTAGGATTTTCAAAAAGTGAAAATACCAGCTGAAGTTATATGAGGATGCACAGCTCAGTTTCCTGTACACAGAAAACTAAGCTGAGTGACAAATCTATAAATGAAGAACTCTGATTCTCATTTTGCAAAGCAGAATGTCACCTGTGAATTGTGCAACTGTAACTGTTACTTATAATTTATATTTGGGAAAATCATATAGAAGCATAAGACAGGAATTTAGCATCCATTATGCCTTTTCATGTCATCCCATTTAATAAAATGAGTATCCAGGTGTTCTCAATGAAAACATGGGGCAGAGGACAGTGGGTTAATACAACAGAGGAAGAGAGGGAAAAAGTAACAATGAATTATTTTGATTAGCAAAATGAGAAGCAAACAGGGCCCAGCAGTGGATGAATATGGTCAAGGGGCAAAAATACATTTTAATAAGCCTTGAAGAAGACCTAGTATATATTTCTGCAAGTCTTCTTAGCACTGTTTGTGTAAAACACAATGTTATTTAAAGTATTCTACGATTTAGTTAAACAGAATTCTTCCAAGGGAATGAAATTATCATAGTTGTTCCATAAATATGTGTAACATGAAAATCACCATGTTCTGCTTACTTTTGTTTTGCTCAATTTTGTTTTACTCTTTCAGTATGCTGCAGTTTCTGTTACAGAGTGTCTTTTTACCGAAAGACTGATTTCCCATGTTGATGGAGTTTCCTAAGACCAGGGGACTTCCATTTTGTAATTTTATCACTTTTTCACCAGCTGTTTCATGGCTGTAAATTGCAGGTGAATCTGTCTGGAAAGTCTTCTTCTTCACTCCAAACTTCAGTCCTGAGGACTCCAATGGTTGCTATGATTCTCACGTTTGCTTCTGCCATGGAGGATTTGTTACAAGACATGATCCTCCACTGCTCTTCGATCTGTCCAGAGACCCTGAAGAGAAGGTCCCACTGACTCCAGAAACTGAGAGCCGTTTCTATGAGATCCTCAGGGTCATACAGCAAGCAGTAGACAACCACACCAGATCCCTGCATGCTGTTCCTGACCAGCTGTCATGGGACAACCTTCTCTGGAAGCCGTGGCTCCAGCTCTGCTGCTCGTCTCTCTTACAGTCTTGCTATTGTGACTATGAGTCAGGAGGGAGTCCACTGCAGGTGCATTCGGGATAAACAAGCTGCAATTCCATTTCAGAAACTGAACCAGGAGAGTGTGCGTGTCTGACTTGAGCTTGTAATACAAGCCTTCAGAAGGTTTTGTTGTGTTGGAGGTGGACCAGTCTTCAAATACATACTGCAGTAGAAGAGAATTTCAGTCAAGAAAACATGCCAAGAGAAGGAGGGCAAGACACACCTTTTCTGTCTTTATCACACAGCATGAAGGATATGTTGCCGTCCTCATCTGCACGTGCGTAGACTTGTAGGCATTTTCTGTGAGAGAAAATTTCTAGAGCTTCAGCTTGAGCTTTTTTCTTTTCTTTCAGCAAAGAATTTACCTATCGTTTCTGTCAATCACAACTACTGAATGCACACTTTGCTGTCCTTTTCACTAAGTATTATTTATTAGTAGGACATAGCACTGAGTAATTAAAAAGAGAGAGATAATAGTGGAGAGGTCCTCCTGTGACAGTCATTTGGTAGCTGATAGATAGGTTAAGAGCAGATTTGCAAGAGATCTCTATCAACAACCATGACAGATATGAAAAAACCGACAGATTGCCAACAGTCTAACTTTGAATGTGCTGTAAAAATGCACGGAACTATGGTAGTGGAAGACCTTGTGTCCATATTAAAATGATGCTCCCCAGCATCCCCACTGTTCTTTTGCATGGCTGCAACCTTTGTTTCGAAAGGACACCACTTCAAGTGCACCAGCTGGGTGCTTGAGTGTGTACCATAAGTCTTCATACATACACATATATATATATATTTATATATTTATATATGCACAAGCCAAATTCATAACCCATAAATCCTTCAATCCCTGATGTAGGCACACCCTTATGATCATATTCCAATTGATAAAATAAAAGATTTGATCCAGAGTTGATACTTGAGTTCCAAATTCACCTGATACTACAAATACATCTTTCGCTATCTATTTATCATACCTATTCTTCAATTGATGAAAGTAATCACAAATAAATAGAATTTGGTCTTCCTTTAAATATCTTTGCCATCTTTTAAGCTCCCTGAATAGGATCTATCATTTTCTGAAAATAAGCTTGGGCTTGAGTACTTAAAGCCAAATATAACTGTCTCCGAGTTCATAGCAAGGTCTTGGGAAATCTACTGTCCTCAAGGGATAATTTTTGTATCCATTTTTATCTCTGTCTTATTCAGGCACATTTTCTTTCCACTCTAGAGGCAGAAAAACTATTTTCTTTGGCATATTGCAGACAAAGAGAAGATATCAGCAAAATACTAAAACGATTTGATGCCTGATAATAGAAGGTGACTTGCTCCTTATCAGAAAGCAGCAGTTAATTCCCACATTACAATGTATTAAAACCTGTTTGGGGCAAAAGTGATCTGTGATGATAGTAATGCAGTAGCTTCAGTCAGCCAACATTAAGGTTGTGACCTGGTTCTTGTGAGCTATTGAAGCCTGTCCTTTAAAAATATATTGTGATAAATGGTGCATTTCTCTGTCTGTAAAACCTAGCCTTTATTTGATTTTTCTGTTGCAGTTTCATTCAAAATTTCATTCTCCACAATACCCAGAAGCCTGTCCTGGGAAATGTACTTTTTCCTTGAAGTCCTATTTTTGATGTTTTACCTTGTGTTCCTGATCTTAATTATGTCCTCAGCAAACTCTCTGTAGGTGGCAAAGCCCCATGACCACTATTTATCACTCAATGTACTACATAACCTTGGTAAGAAAAACACCTCTCATTTGAATACAAATATTCTTCTGTGAGAGTGGCTGCCTTACAACGTCATGGCAGGATCCATACGTCCCAAATTTTTGGTCCTCACCATGTGGCCCTAGAACCCCTTGGGGCAGGGCACTGGTGCCAGTGTGTCTCTCCCTGCAGCCAAAGGGCAGCCCAGGCTGTGGCCAGAGTGCCGAAACACCACGTTGTGGAGAGGTGCTCTTTCCAACTCCCACAGCTCTGCCACAGCTTGCACAAAAGCTTTTCAAACAAGAATTCCTCCTGAAGAATGTGGGAAAAAATATGTGGTGTGTTAGGTATACAGTGCTAACTCAGACAAGGGGTTTGGTGTCATTAGATTTGCTTTATTTACACAGTTTCTGGTCTGTGACCTTTACAGACATCTCAATTTATATTCTCAAGGACATCCACATCGACTTTTTTTATCGGGAAGATGCTGTGTTGCTATTATTTCTTTTTCTTTCTTTCTGCAGGTGCAAGAATTCTTTGTTCTTTAGGCACAACAGTTGTTCTGTGCTGCTTGATCAAAGTATCAAAAATGATGACTTTTCTACTTCTCTGATTTCTACTTGCCTGCATATTCTTTCATACACTCTTGGCTTTTGATGCCATCTTTCTAATCTCCTTTCTTAAAATATCCACACCCCTGAAATACTTTTTCGTCTATTTCTTTGCCACTCAGTCCTGTTTGCTTGTCATACTGATTGTGATGGCTATCTTGCCCTAATCAATCAGAAAATGAAAAGTAGTCTTTGTCAAAAGATTTGACTTGTAGGGCTCCTCGACACTGCTAACCTCCTGCTTTTAAGGTTTAGCAAGAATTAACTTTGCATTATGAAATATAAGTAATGAAAATATACTTGAGGTGCTCCAAATAATAAAAATTATTTCTTGCTTGTGGCACAAACTTCATATTTTCCAAAATATAATTTAGTACAACATTTAATACTTTGGCATAAGCAGCAAAATCTGAAATCCATTTTTACAGTTGTTCCTTCAAGAAAGATTCTGTGAAGAACAGGGCAATATTTTTCATACTCTATGTTAATACCATTTCATTTAATACCTAAAATAAACCTTCCCTGTATCGTAAATGTATTATACCTTTCAGTAGTGTACCTTCTGTTCTGGAGATGGCATGTCACATCAGGGTGATTAAAGTAGTCTTGTTTATCTGCAAAATAAAATGTGAAGGACAATATAACACTTGTGGAATGCCACTGCCTGATCTAACAAGGAAGAGTTTTGTTTTTCACCACAGGTTATTGGTGGGATATACATGATTCACAACTTACTAACCAGGAAGGCTCGAGGAGAATGTGCTCTGATACTTGGAAGCTGACTTTCAATCTATCATTTAATGAGCGCTGGTATTGTAACATGGTGCCTGTTTGCAGGATATGTCAGTTTACACTGGGAGTTCAGCTTCAGAGGGAAGTGTATTCCTCTACAGTATTATTTAACAGTATCATATCCTAATTTCTGACAGGGTCCCTGTACGGCCTGGAGCAAGTCATTTAACTCGTTTCTCAGTTCCTCTGCTGCACTCTGAGAAGGATAACAGTTTTTCTCTAACTACTGGGAATACTGAAAGAGCAAAAAATGCTGAAAGTGATAAGCTGGTAAAGGTGCACTTTCTAGTCAATAAGGCACCTTCTCTATAGAAGATACAATTTAAAAGCTGGAAAACTAGGATGTAGAAGACCCCCCTATATGAGGGGTATGTGTTACACTTAACTTGGGTTTGTAGGTGAGTTTTAGTGCATGTGGGATCATGATCTGGAGGAGAATGAATAGATGGCTAAAAAAGATACACGCTTGCGATTCAGAGAAAGATATAAGTCACATTTTTATAATTATATTTATTCTCTTTTTTAGCAGTCAGGAAACTATGTGGAATAATAAATAATGTTGTTCCCTCAGGGACTGGGTGTCACAGGTTCTCAGCTCTTAAAAATAGAGGTGTCCTGACTTGCCTCAAATTATGGTCAGAAAAACCAAAAGTAAAAAAAAAAAAAAAAAGGAAAAGGGAAATAGGAGCTTTGGAGAGAGGTGTCAGCTCACTTAAATCCAACTGAAAACTTGCAGAGGACTAAGAGAATATGGTCCATATACTTCACAGCTCAGTGAGAGTCATCACTTGCCATCAACAGTTTATTTCACATTGTAGTAATGTGAGATCTGGGTGTTCAGATATGTGGACAATGTAAAAAATTTCACTTAAGATATCACTTGATATAGGAACAAATGGGAAAAGAAAGAAAAAGAGTGCAAGCATAGCCACAAAAATCTACAATATGTATACTACTAGAATATGTATATTAAAATTGTTTATATTTTTGACATACATTACTATGATATATTTTATTTGCATTAGGATATAATATTTCTGTGCTTAAGACAGATCTTTTCATCTTCTCTGTCATTTCCCTTTCCTCTGGCGTTGCCTGTGCAGCGTCCAAAATATGCTTTAAGGAGCAAGAAGCAGCCACCCTGCCTGTATACACTACAAGCAGTGTGGCCAGCCATGTGGGCAGGAGGAAAGGCTTGGGCAAAACTCTGCACTGGGAACCACCAGGAAGCAAACAGTGTCTGGAGGTTATCTCCAACCTGAAGACAGAGACCTGCAAATTGACCCTGAGATTAGCTCAGTTGGTTAAGTTGGTTGGAGAGCAGAACTAATAACACCAGGTTTCTGGGTTCAATGCCCGTGTGGGCCATTCACTTAAGGGTTGGACTTAATAATCCTTCTGGGTCCCTTCCAACTCAGAATAATCTGTGATTCTGTGAAATTGCTGGTTCCTCTGAGTCTGTCAGAGGCTGCAGGTGACCAGGAGGAGTGAGGTCCCCTCAGTGGCCAGCTGGACAGTCATGTGCTCTGCAACAGGGTCCTTCTGTGTCAGGATGTCAGGTGGAAATTAATTTGGAACCCACAGGATGCAGGACCCTTTGCCTCTGAATAATTATACCAAGCAGACTGCTCCTGAATCCTCATATATGAGGTGACAGATCTTGGTCTGACACTCTAAGACAGCAACAGTCTCACACTTTTTTCACAAGGACCAGAAGACCTGAGCCAGGCTCTAGGGACTCCCAGTTTACAGGCTGCTAAAACTGCGAATAATTCAGAGAGTCCTGGAAATACTCTGGCAGATCATATGGCTTTTCCGTGCTCTTCTTGGTAGCTTTTATTTACATCAAAACTAATAACAATCTGCCTAAAACTTCACATGTACAGCAAACAAAGGATATTGCCATTTTTTCTTAAGATCCCCCCACAATAATTTTAACCTGTGAGTTTGGTACTGAGAACAATGAGATTGTGCCAACACAAGGCACAGCAACTGAAGGTTTTTTATACATATGGAAAATGCTGAATTCCAGACTCCCACTGGAGTTTGTGGTATACTGGTTAGTGAGATAAAGACTGGCTTGATTATCTGCGCATCTCTAATTGCACTATCAAGGTTATAAAACATTGCTGAACTTGGGAGATGTGATTTGTAGGCTTTGCAATACTTATGCAGCATCTCCCGAATGCCTAAAAAACATTCATTTAATATGAATCATGGTAGGTTCCCTATGTGAATTAATGTTAATCTTATCTATAAAAGAATGGCATTGCAGGTACTTTCCTTGGATAATAAAGCTATATTTAAAGATAACAAATTCAGCATGTGGGGGTCAGCTCAGTTATAAAAAACCCTCTAACACTATTTATTCTACTGTTATCTGATAATAAAGCCTTTTTATGCAGATAATATTTTATTGTACCTGATTTATGGGAAAATACTGTGAAATAGTTTAAATTATAAGGCAGAGCTCTTCATTGTGACACTTATTTTAAGAGAATTTGATATGAAGTTGCTTTGGGTAGCAATATTTATTACAAAAGATTAGATACAAAGCATCTCAAAAGCCTTATGGACTCAAGTTGGGCTGCAAGAGAATATCTTTGGTTTAATATGGTCTTCATTTCTCACAAATGAAAAATAAAGTTATGGAGAAAAAATCCTCAAACTAAGAATTGTTTGCCTGTGCTGTTAGTGGTAAAAAGAATGCTTGAAGTTGGTACTATGTGCGAGATTTTCTTTCATTTTTTTCCTATTGTTATCTTTTATGTTATAACTCCTCCTGACAAGCAGACAAAATACTCAGACCTATGAAAATGTGCTGATTGGTTTGTATATGCAATGCATTGGGAAGTAACTGATTAATGCCACTCCCCTGATGACTGTTTGAACTTCAGGGAGGTTGTTAGAATAGGAATTTTAGATCCTAACACTTCCCTGTCTGATACCCATGAGAAACACGGCCATTCAGTGATGTGCCATCACTGACCAAGCTTTTAAAAAGCATATTATTCTGCAATATGGGCTGCCTCATACCCCATCCTTCTCCTCTGTGATGCTTACCAAAAATAAATGGAAATCCTCTCCGATGCTAAGATTTATGCTACCAAATCACAACCCTCTTTGATTATATTTCAGGAAAATTCAGCCAGAAAAGACAAACCCCAGCAGCTAAGCTGTATGCCCTTTCTGGATTGATAACAGTAACGAATGCTAGAGCTCCAGCAGCTGCAGTAATAATGTATACTAAACGAATGCTGCCAACACTCAGTTTTTAAGCACTCAGTACCAGGCTATGTAGACAGTCTCCATCTTCGTATATTAAACCTATGATTGGCTTCAGCTATCTCCTGTGTTTTTCCTTTTCCTCTCCAGACCCATTTTGGGGAATGTAGAAATCAAGATGTACGAAAGTGTACAGTCTGGGAATGGAAAAAAATAAACTCTTCATGTTCTGATTTAAACTGTGCCACTGCATAGTAAAAAATTTTAAGTCCAGAGAACTAAGAAGAGGGTAAAATTCCCTAGCGGTAAGGACAGTCACCTGGGCTGTGATGACAGCTTTGCTATGAAGCTTCAAGACTGATTAAGTGTTTTTAATCACATGAGGTACACAGATTGCCTCTGGAGCACAGAGGGATTTACCTTATGGCTGTGAAGTCACTTTCTGTCTCCGTTACTCACCACCTGACCCGGTGAGGGTAGGAGTCTTTGCTTCAGAGTGGCAAATCTCGTGCAAAAAAGGCAGAAAGTACAGCGTACTTCTCCTTGCCCACCCTCTTTTCACACGCAGCCAGATGCTAAGGGATGCTTTGTTTTAGCTGCATGTCCCATCTAGAAAAATGTCAAGGAGGGGAGGTCTGAAAGTATGATCTGTCTTCTTTTATCCCAGGCTTGGAAGTACTGTGCTTGTGCAGAAAGGACCTCATTCTTGCACTGCCAGTAGTGCTCTGAAAGTAGGATCAAAGTACTTAGATGACATAGCGAGGATGTATTGCCTGCCTGCAGAAGAATTTAGAAACCACTGTAGGTAGAAATATAGTTCTAGGTCTGAGATTTATTTGCGTTAAATGACGAAGATATCTATGCCTGAGTTCAACTCCATTTCTACTCAGGACAAAGAAAAGCCAGATGAGTCAATCCTAGCTTGTATGGCTGTGTGAAGATTCTAGTAGTCATGCCTAATAATGTTCTCTTTTTTTCATTTTGCTTTTTCATAGGTAAAAGAAAAAAAAGACACAGGCTACAGTTTAAACAGCATAAAATCCCACTACATCTCTTTTTAGGGAGTAGAATCCTATTTCTTTTTCCTGGAATCTTTGAAATATTTTTTAAGTAGGGAGGCATGTATGGAATTTAAAATGGATCATCATAGTCAGAATTTTGCAACCAAATGCCTGTTTTTCTCTGAAAGCACATTTTTTAAGGATAAATTTCTTTGCTTGTTTGTTTCCTTGGGGTTTATTTGCATGGATCTTCAGTTCTTTTTGTCTCTTCTATGCTCTGCAAGTAAGAGAAGAAATATCTTATTGGAAATATTTAAGAGAAATGTCATCATTATAGAGGTCAGGCAATTTGTTTTTAAGATATTAGTCATTTTTATGTCACTTTAATTATTTTACTATGGTGACATATTTCAATTAGAATAGAGTTTTGCTAACAGTAACTTAAGATCTTTTCCAGTTTACATTTTCTTTTAACATCAATTATGATTGTTTTGAAAGGACTTGAATTGAAGAATACTGCTGAACTTCTGGAAAAAACGTCATGACATTTAAAATACAACATTCAATCTCTACTATAGTGGATGTTTAAGTGTTAAAACATTTACATTGTTATATGAATATGACACATTTTCCATCTTCTTGCATCTTCAGAAATACTTTGCAGCCAAGCAAACATACAAACTGCACTGAATTATGCATGAAAAAATATTTTAGGGCTCCATCTGCTAGGCATTTTTTACAGTTTTATTCTTAAGTTAAAAATGTTTACGCTGCATTATATTAGGTATAAAACTAGTTGCAGCACCTTAATGGATTTTATTTTCTAATATTCTGTATTATCACATGACTAAACACATTTCTAGTAAGAACACAAGCAGAAGAATCCTAGTTCAGCAGGTTTGCTGTTTAAACACAGGTTTGCGATTTAGCTGTTTTCATCATTCCACTGTGTTCAGGGATTTTGCTGATTGAGATTGTTCAAGAGAAGATACATAGATTAAGTAATGTATAATACTTTGCTCTTACTATCAGTATCTTTAATTTACTGTAAACCAAAACCATTTTGCATGTTTTAATTGCCAGGTGTTTCCAACCTTTCCCATTCCATAATTTTAGGCTATGTCCATCAGATTTTTGTACACTTGCCTCCAGCCTTGCTTTTTGTTGAAAATGCAATGCAAGTTAATATTTTTTTCTGAGCTCTACAGTCAATTACTTCTGTTACTAGGATACTGTTTACCATAAAGATCATGACGTAGAATGTACTGGATAAAGAGGAATAAAAACCTAACAGAGCAACGAAAAGATTTCTGAGGGGATAAATCCAAAGGCATTGATGGTCAACTACTATCCAGCTATAAAATATACCTTTTTCCATGGGTCACAAGAAGCAACACTAGATCTGTTAGATTCCATTGTTAAAACAGAGGACAAAAATATTTAAATGAGAGGTGAAAGAAGCATTTTACACATGGAGATAGAAATGAGCTAAGCCCAGCCTTAGATACTGTTACATTGGCTTATGGCTCCACAGATATAAAATGCAGTTGAAAGGACAGCAAATAAACTAAAATCTAGGAAAAGTGGATTCAAGCATAAATATATGAATTTGTCAAGTAACCACAAAAAGATATAAAAAAAAAATGTATGCCAGCTTGGCTTATACTTGGATGTATATTTTGTACTGATGTATTGTTGGAAGTGTATTTGAGAAGTTGTGGCAGTCTGGTGAAGTTCCCACTGACTGGAAAAGGGGAACATAACCCCTATTTTTAAAAAGGGTAAAAAGGAAGACACAGGGAACTACAGGTCACCCAGTCTCACCTTTGTGCCTAGCAAGTTCATGGAGCAGATCCCCCTGGAAGCTATGCTAAGGCACATGGAAAATAAGGAGGTGATTGGTGACAGCTGGCATCTTCACTAAGGGCAAATCCTGTCTGACAAGTTTGGTGGCTGTCTGGGGCAGGGTTACATCATTGGTGGTTGAGGGAGTAGTGACTGATGTTATCTACCTGGACTTGTGCAACACATTCAACGCTGTCCCGCACAACATCCTGGTGTCCAAACTTGAGAGATGTGGATTTGACAGATGGATCACTTAGCAGACAAGGGATTGGCTGGATGGTTGCACTCAAAGAGCTGTGGTCAATGACTCAATGTCCGGATGGAGACCAGTGCCGAGTGGTGTTCCTCAGGTCCTGGTGTTCAGACCAGCTCTGTTAAACACCTTTTTCGACATCATGGACTTGAGTCCAGGCATGGGATTGAGTGCACCCTCAGCAGGTTTGCCAGTAAGAGCAAGGTGTCAGGTCAACATGCTGAAGGGAAGGGGTGCCATCCAGAGGGACCTGGACAGACTTGAGAGGTGAAAACCTTAAGAAGTTCAACAAGGCCAAGTGCAAGGTCCTGCGTGCAGGTTGGAGCAATCTCAAGCACAAATACAGGTGGAAAATGAATTGGAAGCAGCTCTGAGGAGAGAGACTTGGGGGCATTGATTGACAAGAAGCTTGACATGACTGATAAATGTGCGCTTGCAGCCCAGAAAGCCAATTGTGTCCTGGGCTGCATCCAAAGAAGGGTGGGCAGCAGCACGAGGTGCTGGAATCTTCCCCACTGCTCTTCTCTAGTGAAACCCCACCTGTAGTACTGAGTCCAGCTCTGGGGCCCCCAGCATAAGTAGGATATGGACATGTTGGGGTGGGTCCAGAGAAGGCCACGAAGATGATAAGAGAGCCGGAGCAGCTCTCCTGTGAAGACAGAGAGTGAGATTTAATGCTGTTGATCCTGGAGAATGTTCTGTGTAGACCTTTGAGTAGCCTTCCAGTACCTAGAGGGTGTTAAAAGAAAGCTGGAGACGGACCTTTTACCAGGGCATGTAGTGGTAGGAAAAAGGGTAAGGGCTTTAAACTAAAAGAGGGCAGGTTTAGATGAGATATTAAAATTCTTCACTGTGAGGATAGTGAGACACTGGAACAGGTTGCTCAGAGAAGTTGGTGATGCCCCAGCCCTGAAAGTGTTCAAGGCCAGGTTGGATGGGGCTTTGAGCAACCTGGCCAAGTGGAAGGTGTCCCTGCCCATGACCGGAGGTTTGGAAATAGATGTCTTTAAGGTCACCTCCAAGCCAAAACATCCTGCAATTCTGTAAAAATATCTGTTTGACTTAGATAGCTATGAAGCCCTGTAATTGCTGAAGTCCCTCTAAATGCCTACTTTTCATACATAAATGTAATGCAAAAATGTAGGTGACTTTGAAAGTTGCCAGAGGTATGTCATATTTGTATTAATAGTAAACAATTAAACACATAGGTTTCCCCCTTGCAGTTGTGCTGAAAGAGAAATTCTCAAAGGTAGTTGTAGAGGAAGAAGCAATCCAGAGGTGGTGGTTTAGAAGTTTTTGGAGATCTGGGACAAGGGATATCCTCCAGCATTGCCAGCAGCTTTTATAGTAAGTCTATTCTTATTCCCTGAATAAAATGAAGTAAATACTGAAGTGTGATTTCACCAGACTATTTTGGTCAATGTTACAATAATACAACGTTAGCAAAGTAAATGTTGGGGCAGATAAGACATATTAATTTAAGAAACATGATAACTGCCTCTAGCGATGGAGAAATTATTCTTTACTTCACCTACATTTAAAGTATTTAATGTTTGGACAAGTATCCTAGTTTTATTTGCGTTGTTTTTTTGGTTTTTTTTGGTTTTTTTTAATGAAAGACACTAATAGAAACCAATTCAGATTTGTTGAAATAAATGCTATGATCCCAGACTGAAAATATAATATATACACATTTTTCTAATTCTGTTTAAACCACATTTGTGCTTAGGGACATGTATGTTTGTTTTGGTATGAATCACTAAGACAATAATTGTGCATTCTCATTTCTCTTCCTCACTGTAACTCTGCTCTTTACCTACTTCAATTACAATGTAACATCATGATCCTGAGTACTGTCAGATAACATGTCAAATGTAATACCAAAATAAAATTCTAATAATGCTAATTGCCACTACTACTAAATAAAACTCTAAAGCCTCTTAAAATGTAGCTTCCAAAGGAATAACATCACTTAGAAGCATAAATTAATCCTTGTTCAGTTTTGTGCTTACAAGGTTAAACTGCAAACCAGCAGCTGGGTAAGCTCATTAAAAATGTCTCATTCTATCTACATTAGCTGCACCAAAATCTGAAGTACAGCCATATTCAAAACTGAAGTAATTTGACATTAGCAAAATATCAGACTCAGACTCACTCACTTCTCTTACCATTCTGCATGAATACTATAAGCATACATTTCCCTGCCGTTTTTAGTGAATTATTGGCACTGACTTCCTCAGACAATGTAGCAAGATTCAATATATCCAAGAAACAATATATCCAATGGATGACGAAGATTTCCCCTGAACAGATAACTGGCTAAATGGGCTGTGATCCTGACTGCTTGTTTCTGTTTCTAGCAATTTGTAGTTCACGGAAGAACACAAGAGAGAAGTTAGCAACAAACCCTCCAAAAAAACAAGGAAAGAAAGAGATATTTCTAAAGATTTTAGTGTGCCAATCTTTCTGGAACACAAAATACTGGAAAAAAGGAAAAGTTCAGAGTTGAAGCAGAAGATTATCCAATCTTATGCATTATTAATTGCCTTAACAAAAGTGGCATGTACTTGTCAACATTAATTAGAAAATTCAAAGCATATTAATCTGTTTAAAAAGTGTCATATTATGAAGCCTACCCAATGTAACTGATTATTTAGAAGAGATAATATGCAATTTTTAGTGGACTGTCTGCAACTTTTACTAATCACCTTAGATGAAAATCAAGTCCAGTGACCACAAAAGAGCATGGTTTCTTTATCCATGTTTCAATATTAATTTACATTTAGTTTTGCATAATTGAATTAGAATAAATGTGCGTCAAATAGTTAAGAAGTCAGTAACCTGATTTCAGCAGAAAGTTAAATTTCAGTTTCACAGAAATGTTTTCTGTATTTTTTTTCTATTTCTGTCCATCAAGCTTATGTACTCTTTATTCCATTGTAATTTTGCTCATTTTCATCATCAAAGAGAAGCAGCACTTTCTGAAGAGGAGATGAAGACTGTTGCTAACTTTAAGAAGTGTTTAACACAAGATATTCAGGGTGAAAATTCAATGAAGTGGGGGAATGAGGTTTAGGAAAAACGTTTAATCATTACTTCAGAAGATACACCAATGCTAATAAGTGAATCTGCGTCTGCGCTGCTTTAACTAGTGGATACCTCTAATAAAACACCCTTAAATAATTTAATCTTGTGTANCTCCCTTTTCTTGAACAATGCTTTAATCGAGGGAAGTCCTGCTAAACCTAGAGCTGTGTAGTGATACTGATGCCTTTTAAGTCTTTCGCTACACTGGCATTAGAGGGAAAGCTGAGGTGGAGGTGGCAAAGGACGTGTGCAGAGGAAGGGATGGTATAGGCATGGCTAGAGAGGTAGCCCACAAGCTGAGTGAGGAGAAGTCCTAACAGCCGAAATGTTGGTGGTGAGGGAAAGAAAGAGTTAAAAGTATGGTCAAAACACCAGAATGAAATAAAAAATGCACCATAGAAACAAATAGCAACTAAGGTGCTCCTTTCATCAAAGCAGAGAAGAGGGTAATATCTCAGCCCTAAAAAGTAAGCTGAAAATTTTGATCAGTCCTCTGAACACCAGTTTTTGTAAGTAGACTTGGATTACATGCTTTCCCTGGCTACATAACCTCCTTATCTCTCAAGGGTAGATGATGAAAACATAAATGGTTCATGATTAATGCATTCGACAATAGTCATTAAACACTAAACATTCTGGAGGAAAGATCCTAGAACCTTCCATACAAAAAGAATTATCTAATATTTTTAAACTAATTTATTGTTAGAAGGCCTTTGAAAGTAGGTACTGAAGCCATTGTGTGTTGCTGCATGTTTAACTACATTGTCTGTCCTCAACTTTTTCTCAGTGTCCTTGTATGGGTAGGATTAAATAATACTGACAGTTAAAAAGCCTTGATTTAACTTGCATAGATATATCTGGAGATCCATGCCAGACCTGAGTTCATTTAAGATGTTGCTTGACAACCTGATCCTTTGAACTCAATCTGTACTTGATCTTGCACCTCTATGTTGCCATGGCTCCCAGATTAAATAATGTAACTATTTTGCCCTAAAGGCACACCAACAACTAATATATTTGCAAAGCGGTCTTCTTGGTTGTGCTTTCAGATCTGGAATACTGATGCACAAAATCTCTTCATGCACAAGCATGCACATCATTGAGTTTTTTTATTAAACCTTCAGAATACCCTTTGGAAAAAAAAAAAAGTAGAAAAGGATGTAACTGGAATTTCTAAAACTCCATTAAAATAATTGCTATGGTCTCCACCCTGTTAACCTTTATGATAATATTTTCCACAGTAGCTGTTAAATTGCTTCCTGAAATGTGCCAGAACAGGTAACATTGACAATATGTTCTTCATTTTACCACATCTTCAATGGGTAAAAATTATTCTAATAATTCTTCACCAATAATTATGATCCCCTAAGAAAATATTGCCCGTATCTTTCTGTAAGATGTAAGAATGGTAAAGGGCATACCATTGTCACACCAAGTGCCCTTTGGAATATGATTAACAAAATACGACATCAAATAACAATACATGTCATGTGTTAGGAATCTAGGTGCATAAATGTATTCCTAATGTAAGCTGCTTTTCTTTACAGAAAAGTATGGTAATTTAAAGAGTAGCAACAAAACATTTTTTCTATGAAAGGCTAGAGCTGCGGGAGGTGATGGAAAGCTTTGTGATGTCATGTAGTACTTGAAAAGTCATGATTGCTAGCTATGGAATATATATTTTAAATTATTTTTTCAAATGTTTACCACACTAGTTTAGACTCAAACTGTGAGATATGTAGTCATGGTGGCAAACATTTCCCAGCAATCACAATATTTTCAAAGAGCTATCTGCAGTGAAGCAGAATATTCATCTGAAAGGGGTCATTTTGTTTTTGTTACAAAACTTTTAGTTGTGTAATTAGAGAGGAAAACCAGATGAAATAAATGTAATTGGATGTTATTTCAAATATGAAATATTTTGATAAAATTATTTTTCTTGATCTATTCCTTTTTCTTTCTTCCTTTTGTGTTTTTCCTCTTTTTATTTAGAATTTCTTTTAAGATTATGAAAATTTGGACATTTTTCCCGTTTTTTTTTTTTGAGACAAACATGAATGTGTTTTAATGAAAAATTTAAATTTTGACAAAAATGTGCTATCTTTCATTAATGGAAAATATAAGAATTTTTCTGCTAAGTCAGTGTTGTCATTCACCTCTTTTCTGTGGGTTACTGGTCTTGTGTATGCCCTGAAAGCATTATTAAGTTAAAGGAAGTTAAAAGGAAGAATGTATGTCTGATTCCTACAATCAGGGATATGAATCCATATATCAATTCATAAGTAGAAGGGGATAATTTTTCAAATACCAAGTGCTCCCAGCTATCTGTGACTTAACTCTGGGAGTTAGGTACCTTATGTTTTGCTATAAAATATAACATTCTGTTGTAGTTCAAAATTGCTAAAAAAGACATTTTTCAGCCTGTTTAGATTTTTCTTTTCTGAGGAATACGAAGTTTTGTCTCAACTAAAGGGTGACCTTTTTTGTGATATTTATTACTGTTCTGTGAGTATTCCCTGCCCTCTGCCACTGTGAAGCCTGCTCTTTTTAAAAAGGCTTTGGAGCACACATTATTTCAGTGTTCAAGACACGTTATTGTTCCAGTCAATGCTTCCATAGGGTGCTCTGTTACTGCCAGAGCACAGATAGCTCCAATTCAGCTCAGTGTTAGATAACACAGATTCTTGAACCAGATTACAGAAACAGAGAAAAACCACATGGCTGAGAAATTAGTCTCTATCATATGTGGTACTTTTACCACATTCATATCTTTGAATTTATAGGGTGTGCAAAGGCCTCTCACATAAAAGGTTCGAGATAGGGAGCAACTGTATTCTTCATGCTGGAGGAGTTCATCAGATATGGTACTGACTCCTAATGATGAGAAAGAAGGGACTCTGGTAGAAGTGTTTCCCTGTGTTTCTGGTGTTTTTTTCCTGCCTTGAAAAGCAAGATAGTACTGAAATAATACTGAATAACACTGAAACAATGAAGATGAATTTCCAAATTAAACTCTAACTATTCAGCGTTACTATGACACATGTGATCTTTTAAAGAACATCTGAAATTCCATTGTTTATCAGTCTTTGTGAGTTCCTTGCATCCACATTTTTTTGGTTGTTGATACTGTTTAAAATAGTTTGTTAAGTGCAGTCTACTGCCCACATCAATAGTAATATACTTACCATTAATCTTCCATGTTGTGTTGCAAGAGCTCTGATTCTCCTGCCTCCTCACTAGAAGCTTGTTTGCCATCAATCAAGTCATCATGACATGCCACTTCTTTTTTTCCTTTAATTCAAACATAATGCACAGGATCCCCTTATAAATGCAGCAGTAAGAACTCTGGAACTGTCAACCCCAGTGCCAGGGCTTCCCCAAAAGGAGAGATCCTTTTTTGAACACAGCCATAAAGCCTTAACAAAACAGATAAATAAGATAGAGTTGTAGATTAGGGCTTGGGGTATTTTTTTGGTTGGTTTGTTTGTCTTGGTTTGTTTTTTTTAAATAGAATAACGCGGCAGCCCTGTTCTACCTGGGACAACCGGAATTGCCAGCTCTGTCACTTTGGTAATCAGTAACTGGAGGCAAGGCAGCTTATCAGCCCAAAAGTCAATCTTAAATCTTGAGATTTCTAGTCCTTCCAACCAGCACACCCTTCCCCTGTTCTTCTTCTTTTTTTACTCCCCAGGACTGGGCCACTTTTAGACACATTCCCCAACAGAGCTGTATTTAGGGGCAGGGGCTGGGGGCTTTGCTCTCTCTCTGCCATCGCTGTACTGAAGCAGGCAGCTCCAGGAACCTCTTGGCTATTCCCCTTCCCAAAGTTTCAGTGTTCTCTGTTTCAACCATCCCTCACATGTTTCAGGAGAGACTCCATGTGACAGAGCAGAGGGATGGGAGGGAGGAGGGGGAAGGAGAAGATAGCTTTAAGGTGATACGATTTTTCTGGTTTGCCCTGCCAACTGTTTGTAAAAGGTATCAGCTGATACCTCTGACCCTCTCCCATGTCCATGCCTGTCTGCCACCTCCTCAGTGGAGGAGGAATACTTTGCAAAAGAACTTTCATAGACTATGTATCGCCTACAGCCTGGAGAGAGACCAAAATATTTCTCACTGTCAGTTTTAAAGTAAAGGAGGTTGGCGTTTTCCCATCACAAGGAGGAAGCAGGTCAGCAGGAGATAGCCAAATTGTGTTATTTCTTGTAGTCACACCCCGAGAATTGGCAACTTTTGAGTGCCATGTTATACTAAACTGACCTGGCATATATTCCAGGGGATATTTGTATTGCTTTAGAAAACTTTGATACTATGTTTGAAGGGATATCAATCAAGTTAATCAAAGTATGAAAGAAACCTGAAAATGAGGATGGGGGAAGTAGGAATTAGCTTAAATATAACCAGGAGGGAATAAAGAAAGACCACTTACTAAGGAAGACACCAAAATGCTTTCTGAAACATAAGAGTTTAAAATGCCAGTTTTAGTTTCATCCCAAAAGAAGAAAATTAATTCGGACAGTAAGGGAGGCAACCCAGGTGCTGGTGGGTCAGGAGCCCTGTGCAGCAGTTCAGGCTCCCCTTTCCTCAAAAAGACAGGGTGGAATGGAGTCTGTGTGAATGGGAACTTTAATTACTAATTGTTTCTTATTTTAGTGGGATGCACTCAGCCTTTTACACTGGGACAACTGTGCTGTGACAGTCATAATTGCACTGGTGCTAACCCTAACATAGGGGGAAACTGGATTTTCTGATAAAAGATGCCAGACAGAGAAGAATCATTTCCCAGGTGTCTGAGGCGAGGCCATTACCCACAGAATGCAAATTTTATTAAGTTTGATCTCAGTGGGAAGGATGCATTTGTATGACAAATTGAGGAAGCAGCAAGTAAAGAGGATTAAACATATACAAAATATTAAGAAACTTTCTTTCAAATAGATGGAGCCATGGAGCTTTATCTTTCAGTTGCATGGTTCATCACTGGAAGTGCCCAAACTAAACAACTGAGTGCACAACAGCTTCTGTTGTATGAATGCACAAGGAGCTGGTTTGCATATAAAATCAGAGCAAAATGAGAAGGGTTTAAAAACCCAGACTCTTGAATGGTAGCCTAGAAATGGATGGCGGACTGCAGATGGGGGAGTGTGCTGAAACAGAATGCTTGGATACTGCTAGTGCTTCCAATACTTTTGTCCAATCTAAACACCTGTGCCATCTGTTTTGCTGAACAGTAGGAGTTGCCTGTGATGTTACAGCTTGGATTTCCAAAGGATCCTATGGCCTCTGGAGCTAACCAGAATTCACTGCAGAGACATGATTTTCCTGCATTGCCATGTTCCCTTCTCACTACAAAATCAGTTGTTTTTTTCCAAGCCCTTCTAAGGATCTCCAAATAAGAAAATAGATTTTTCTAATAGTGAAGATTTGTTGGAATAAGTAAAAAAAAAAAAATTGGTGCCGTGTGATGTTGGCTGACATAGTTTCAGCTGGGAAGGAAGTGGGCTGACATCAGAAGTTAGTGACGGCTATAATGAATGGTTGCATTCATACCATGGTGGCTTCATGTCTGCCAATCACCATGTTATTTAAAAAGGGACAAAAATATGGAGTTAGTATTGCTCAAAATAAAACTTAACGTGTTTCAATTTCCCTCCAGAAGACATTCTACCCTGTGTGTAAAGTGTGGGTTTTCTTGGGGGTATGTGTATTGAGGGGGTTATTTCTTTTTCATTGCTACTGGGGTTTTTTTCAGTCAAGGCAGCACCCATCTGCAATGAATATGATTTTTGACTTGTGCTTGAATTACAAATTACAGATTTTGAGATGTCTGATAGGTTTTCCATGCCATCCAAACCTCTGTCACCTTGCTTACTTCACATAGCAAATTAATACAGAATCCTATATTAGATATACATGACTCAAATAACCTTGATGTGAGAAAATTCCTCTAATTATGTCAGATATATCCAGTATTCCTAAACTAGGTGATAAGATGCAGTATGCTAACTTGCAATAAAAACTCAAGGAGAGCTTCTGATGAATGAATATTGACTGCAAATGTGTGAACATTAGTTTAAAAGCACTGAATAATTTTTTTTTTTTCAATAGTTACTAGTATTGGTCTGCATGGAATTGCTCATCTAATCATGGCAACACAATAGCCCATACCATATAATCTTCACAAGACACCAAAAGAGTCCCAGAATCCTGTGGCCTTTTGGAGACAGATGCAGTAAATAATCAAGTGGGTTTTTGTTTTACATTTTTAGCTCTCACTTGTCACTAATCTTCCTTGGTTTCTGTGCTATATATGATATATTTTCTGGTATAGCAGCTCTGGTTTTGTGTTTGCAGCACCCATAGAGAGTTATAATGGGGTTACCCTATTTGAAGGAAAATATGGATGCAAAACTGTATATACATTGACTGTAACACTTCAATTTTGAGTTATTCTTTTTGTAATATTTGTATACATTTTGGAGTGGTAGTAAGAAGAGAAAACTGTATTAAAAAATCAGTTTTCATTTGGGTAATTTTACAGAACACAATGTCAGTCACACAGCTCAAGAAGAGCTGTACCAAGGAAACTATGCAGCGATGGAAGTCTCCTGTTTGATGTTTTTCTGTTGAAGAGAGAGGACCAAATACCTTGGAGAGTTTTAGGCACTTAGAAGTCACTTAATTTCAACTTAATCATAATTTCATCAATTTCAGTCCATGGAAATTTAGCATCTAAATGGCTTTAGGGATGTGAGTCAAAGAGACTGAACATATTTAATAACTATATTCAGCCACACAGATTAACACCTGTAAAATGTCTCTGGGCTAAACTTACTAAACTGAAAAGGTGTCATAATTTTGCTTTATGGCATTACTATTGAAGTTACTTTTCTTAATTAAACAGACAACTTCATTAAGTCATAGATATTTATTTTTGTCATATATAATTTAATGATGCAATCACAGAACCACAGAACAGTTGAGGTGGGAAGGGACCTGCAGAGTCCCTTCATCTGGTCTAACCCCCTGATCAAGCCAGCCCACCTAGAGCCAGTTGCTAAGAACCAGGTACTATGGTATTTGAATATCTCCAAGGATGGAGAGTCCACAGTCTCCCTGGGCAATCTGTGTCAATGCTCCATCACACTCACAGGAAAAAAAAGTGTTTCCTGATGCTCAGAAGGAACTCTGAGTCCTGTGTTTCACTTTGTGCCTGCTGCCTCCAGCCATGTCACTGGGCATCACTGAAAGAAGCCTGTATGCCTTACACATCTATTCTTAGACACAGAAATGTACACTTAAAAGACAAATATATACCCATAATTATTAATCTCAGATTTATGCCTCTTGCTTCCTATCTTGTTTGGTGTATCATGGAATTGATACAATTATCTTAAATGGATATTTTAGAGTTTTTGTTATGGGAAGAATAAATAAAAAAAGTTCTGATTTTATTCTTTAATGTTTCATGTTTCCTGTTTTCTCTGAGTAAGTATTCCAGTCAAATATTTATTCTGGTTCTGCAGATGTGTCCTCAAATTTGAGTTGTTTTCCCACAAATGAAAAATATATATACTTCTGTTTCAGAGCTGAGTGTGCCGAAATAGGTTCCAGATGAAGTAATGTATCACCTGTACTGTTTGGTCCTTGGATAAGTAAGGGCAATTAAAGCTGGATGTTTAATGCAGCTTTTTAATTCCTGTAGACAGTGGAATGAGAGTCAGGTGCTCCTAAAGGACTGCACACATGTTTTCCTTCCTTGAATACCAAAACTGTTAAACTTTCAGTACAGCTAGATTCAATCTCTTTATATTTTTTGCTTCTTGTTCATGTAACTACATCAGTTTGATTCCTGCTAGGAAATAACTATAAGTATTTCTTCTTCATTTTACCATGTCCTAATCTCTATAGGTGTTTGTACCTCTTTTTATAATGGTTCCTGCATGCACTTTTGTCTGTGGTGGGTTTTATGGAACAAGCTGTTGGTTGGGACATGCACAGCAGAATTCCCATATGGTGTCAATTTATATGTAACATGTTTTTCATAAGCATCATTCATCCCAGGGATTAATTTGTACATTGCACCTTATGACTTTAAGATGTTAGATTTAAATTTTCCCTTCAGATTTCTCTTCTACTTTTCATCGGTCACGTATTTGGAAGAAAGAACTGTAGCACATAGTAAATAGCAACAGCTGCAATAGCAACAGCAGCAGCAACAATAATGCAATTTTACTGTCCATGCCTATGATAGTATATAAGATTAACACTTGATAATATGTAAGATGTGCTACTTGCAAAGTGCCAGCTTCTGGCACTTCTTTGCTTGTTGACTAAAAGTGAATGAAAAAGAAATGGAACAGATTTTTTCTGTGACACACCCCTTACTTCATAGATATTTCAGCAAACGTAAGGGCACATTCCATAGCTGAATATATTTTACCCTTGGATACATTCAATTTGTATTCATTTTAGAATTTGCTCTGTTAATTAGAAAAGGTTATAAGATTAATAAGTAGTCATTGCAAATATATGCAATGGAATATAAGCTTCAGTTGATGTTTTTTCCTAAAGAGGCATTAGAAATTAATTCCTACAAATCATAGTGAGGAGTATATCCTATCTTTCAAAGCTGGTCTTTATGTTGCTTTGTAATCTCTGAATCATTTCTAAAATCCCTGCTAGAAAAGCCAACAAAATCCCAGCAAACCATACCCTACCAACATAAAATGATACATTGCAATTTCATACACTCTTATCACTCTTATTGAAGAGTTGATTTTCAAGGAATTCTTTGTAGATGTATAATGACAGATAGCTTAGAAACACACAGAGAATACTACAGCTTGTGAAATTACTCTTATTTGTTAAGAAAATGTAGTATTAACCACAGTCTGGGGGTTTTTTTTCCAGTTTTCAGGGCATTAGCCTGACCCTTAGCATGTATTCCAACCCCAGCCTACATCATACTTGAGATTTGTGATGATGACAATGACCCAGAAGGGCAAGGTGCTCTCTGTAGTTCAGCAAGATCAACGTGCCCAAATTTCAGCTGACAAAAAAGAAGGTCAGCCAGTGTCCTCTTCTTTGTGGCCACCCAGAGCAGGGTTCACTACAGAATGGTCTCAGGATGGCCTCTAGATAGGTGATTTCCTGATCAGATCGCTCAGATATAAAAAAGGCTCTTAAGATTCAGAATTTTTTGAAGCTGGGAAGTGAATCATCCACTACAGATGATCTTGTCTCCAGTGTGAGTGAAGAAGAAAGAATAAAATTTCATCATCCAACCTCTTACTTTTGCTATGGATGGAAGAGACAGGTCAGATTTTAGCTAGACCTGGAATCTTCTCACATGTCAGTCGTAGTTCAGTCACTTTAATTTATCATGACATTTTCTTTGGTCGACACTGTGGGAAAAAACAATTGCAGCTTTTCCTGATGTTTATGAACACAGACCCAGAAAAGAGCTCAGAAGCTCATCATCTCTCTCTGCTACTTGTAAATTATCTAGAGAATTCCTCTGACAATTTTTTAAAGAGAAAACAATTATCTAAAACTATCCTTTCCCACCAAACATGTTTATTTCAATATATAGACATCTTTTATATAAAAAAAACCGCAAACAAACAAAAAAGGAAATATTCACATGCAGACATCTAATTGTAGGTGTCAATAATCTGGATGCTAACTCACAGGTCAGCTATTTCAGAAAATAAAATATATACTGATACGTCCTTTTGTACTCTCCCGTGTGGTTGAGAAGGTGTCTAAAGGGCATGTCAAGAACTGTGAGTATCACAAAATTGAAGAGTAAATTTTAGATGAATTTTTCAATTTTTAAAAATTTATTAATTTTTTGATTGGATGCAATACATAACTTGCAAACTAGGATTTTAGGTGCAGGAAATGCATTATGTTATTTGAAAGTCTGTAGGACTCTTAAAAAATTATATTCAAACAAAAAATTCACTCCTGATTCTTTAAATGCTTCAATATCATAGAATTAACTCAGTTAAGGAAGTTAACATTAGAAATATCAAAGTCGAACAAATATTTATGTAATAAATGGAATTTGATAAATTATTTAGCTCCTGTAATTGTAAACCCTACATTTCATTAGTAAATATAAGGAATATTGAAGGCATGGGAAAAATTTTTCCCAAGACAATTGAAACATTCAGTGGTGCAATGATTAAATTAATATCAGGAACAATTTTAGTTGCCCATTGTACCACCCTTTATTCTGCTTATTGACCTTTTCTTCCCTGATAATAAAACCTGTATTTTTCTCTTTACTTTTCGGTGCAAATTATTGTGGTGAAATATAAGCTCAGAAATGTATGAACACATTTCCAGGAATTCAGTTAATGATCCACATATACTTGTGCATCCTTTTAAACAAAACACTGTTCATCTTTTAAAGGCATCAAAATCTATGTGCATTGCAATCCCTTAAGTGTGCCCACAACTTCATGTGTAAAAATAATCTTTATTAAAAATATATCATAGTTCTTTATTATACTGCAACCTCTTACTGCTTTATATAAATACAGATTGTAGAACTGTTATATTAGAAATTAAATATTAATACACAATGTGCTTTCAAAACACAAGCTTCAAAATGCAGTTCATATTTTACTTTTAGTGCTCAGCTGAAAATCCTTGTGACTTTCCAAAATAAATCTGAGCAACCACTGGACATTTTCATTTATGACTAGAGGCTCTCCACATTAGTCTGTGATGACGTAACAGTTAATAGACAGATTTTGCAATATAGTTGGAAAGCATCCAAACTTACTGTGATCTGGTTTATCCCTCTGCAGTGCTGTGTAACTGGGTATATTGAATGATCAAGGATAAGGGGCTCTTTGACTGGGGACTAAACTTCCACAGATTTCAGTGAATGCTTATAAAAATGATCAGTCAAAAGAGTTTTTTTTGCAATGTTTAAAGGTATATTTGTACATTTGATTGTGATGTGGTTACATGGCAATTTAAATAAAAACTTTCCATTTTGTACTGACCGCATCTTAAATGAGATAACTAGAATATCAGCTTGATTGTAGTGGGTAGAAGATAAACTAAGACTCTGAATTATTTCTTCTGTTTCTAAATTATATTGTTTTTACTCTAAAATTCTGTTTGAAAAAGAAGACACTGAGATCTCATACAGGTTTTAGGAGGACTCTAGAGAACAGACATCTGATTAATCATCAGGTTTAATCAGAGAGTGTCTGGTCAGGTGAACACTGTTTTCACTGCAGTGATTGACCCACTTTGTCTTTCACTAATAGCTATGCAGAACAGCATTATCAGGTGTCCATTTTTCCAGATGTTAAAGGTAAGTATCACCACAAAATGTGTAGTTAATAGGATTAAATTATTGTCCCATATTATTTAAAAAAAAGAATCAGCAAACCAACAATAGCTTCCTGAATGGCCATACTTGAAATTAGCATGTTTTACAAAAGCTCTGATATTAGAGCTCTGAAAACTGAGGTTTAAGTTAATGGAGAACTGCCTGTACCTACACAGGAATGTGCTGATCATTTTCAGTGTTTAAGAAGCACAGACAAAGGAATCCAATCCTCATAATATAATCCTTCTTTCTGGAGGTTATGCATACATATTGTGTCATCCGAATAAGCCACTTTGTCTCTGATTTGAAAATTTTTTTTTTTTCTTTTTTTCTTTTTTTCTTTTTTTCTTTTGATCACACCTCTGGGGAAGAACAATCAATCTGAGACATTACAAAGAGTAAATGAGCTCACTTCCCTTCTTTCATTGACAGGAAAAAGGGAAAAATACAGGAGAAACTAGGATTATGACACTTGTTCCTCCCTCATCTGTCTGTCTGACAGCAATAGGAAAGATCCTTAACAACCCAGACCCCTAATAAGTGCTCAAATGCAGAGACTCTATAAAAGCAGAGTGAGAACTGATACACAGAGCAGCATTTCAGCCTTAAGGATGATGTTAAGGAATCCCAGATGCTACATGAGAAACAGAGTTAAGGGAGGAACAGAGTTACTGGGTTCACTCTGAAAAGAACAATATTGATTCTGAGATTTAGGGGCAGAATTTACTGTTGAGCTAGGAATGAACAGCTGTGTGTTCATTAAAGAATTCTGTCTCTCTTGGTCACATGCACATACACACTTTTTCAATTTAGGTACCAATTATTTATATTTCACCTTGCTGTTTGTTTTGCTGTTTTCCCAGCAGATATTTAGATTTATGAAACATGGGAATTTGATCTTTTCAGATAAGCTCACTGATTCTTAATGTCTCATGTTTTCATGTGATTACAGAAGAGTTCTGATCGAAGAGAATTCATCTCTGGCAAAGATATAAAAACAAAAAAGCATGCATTACCTGTCCTTTTATAACAAAAAAATCATTGCATATACATTTACATGTATAAAATGTTTCTGCCAGAGGCACTTAAAATTATCATTAATTCTTCTCTTTAATTTCATAAAATCTTCCCATGCCAACACTTTACAGGTTTGTAAGAAGAAGCTGACAGCGAAGGCATGACTTGGTCCACCATGAAGCAGTATGGTCTAGCAAGTGTATTTCTTCTTGAGAATCTATAAATGTCAAGACTGTTAACTATTTCACTGGTCATCAAAGCCTGTCAGGAAAGGGAGAGAGTTTGTTCTCTGAAGAGATGCTCAATCAGCTGTGACTGACAGCTCCTTTTTGTGCCACGGATTTATAGCTTTGGGGAGTGTATTTATTTACCTTTTTTGTTTTTCCCCACCATTCAGGAGCCCAGCAGGACTCTGCAAGGCATCTGGCAGGACATGCCTCTGTTGTTATGAGACCGGCTTTCAGATACCCTCAACCAAGTTGTTTCCCACTTGAGTTTGATCACAGACATGTGGTGCCCCTTGGAAGACACCAGTCTGGAGCTGGATCGCTGTTCAGCTGAGGCAGCCCTCAGATGGCTGGGGAGCTCAAGCCCACCCTTGCAGTTTTTGACACAGCTATACTTCTTTTGGGGAAAGCCCTGCCAGGCAGGAAGCTTAATGAGACACACAGTTTTCTGGTATCAGTGTCAGGTATTTCAATTTATGACAAGTCATGTCTGAAGAGCCAAAATAGGGCTGTTTAATAAACATGTTTCAGATACCGCTGCTGTCCTCATCCAGACATTTCTGATAAAGGTGGTCTGTGAATAATAATGTCCTGTTGCCCTCATTTAATCATTGTGCTAAATCAAAGTGCTAATATCTGAAAAATACTTTGAAAATGTGACTTTCAAATAGTTGAAGAACAGTCTAATGAACAAGTGGTTGTAGATTGTCTAAGGACTAGAAAAGCTCTACACAAGACTCCTGTGACGCTTTATGGAGGAAAATGTTCAAATGTGCCATCAAAACACACATTATGTGTACTGAATAGAGTGCTTCGAATGGCTGTTGTGTATGCACATACCCACCATACAAATAGCTTAATTTTTTAGTCAGAAAATGCATGTTGGAAGATGGCAACCTTTGGTGATGAGGAATTGTGGGTTTGATTCTTTACATTGGACTGCTGACCAAGGAGGTCCCGTTTTGTGCTGTTTCGTCACAATGCTAGTGTATAGGTTTGTTTACCACAGTGAGTGTCCTCAGACAAAGAAATCTGATTGACAAAAGAAATATCAAGCTGTGCAAGCATTAAATTAATGTGTTTCCTTAAGAAGAGAGAGTTAGACATAAATTCTGGACCAGATAGCTGTGGCCAATGAAAAACATTTGCACCTGGTATGACATGAGTAGGGCAGAGCTGCTGAAATGTCTTGGAGATGAGATAGGGGACAGTGAGAAAGAGCAAACATCAGATGGTAGAAGGGAGACCTGTAAGGACTGACCAATGATAATCACAATTTACATATGGTCTCCATTTTTCGTTCCTAAATGTTTTGATACTTCCCTGGCCATTCCTTTGCTCATGAGCAAACAGCACATCCTTGTACCAAGAGGTCTGAGCTGTACCCAGGTGAAGGAGTAAAGTCATTCTGTCTCCATCCACACTGCCGGAAGTGCCCTGTTCTTCCTTCCAGCAGTGGATCAGGAAACTGCACCCTTCTGTTTTAAGCGGAGCAAATGCTCGCACTTCGTTTTGGAGTGTTCTTTACAGCCTTCTATAAATTGTATCAAGGAGATTTCACAGTGACCAGAATTCCCATTATACCTTTTCTCCAGCCACCCCCACAATGATTCCTGCGACACACCTTTTGCATAGTACCACCCAGGAAAAACAACCGCCTTATGCAATTGAAAGTATTGTTTCATCTTCAGTTTCTTGCTTTGCCGGAGGCCATGAGAGCTTATTATGAGCAGGTGGTGGTAGCCAAAGTCCTAGATTTTGCTTTATTATTTGTGTGCATTTACAACCTTCCTATGTGACAGTCTCATTTAGTCAGTGCTACAGGCAATCTCTGTCTGTACTTAAAATATCTTTAACAGCTACATGTAGGGAACAATCACAGGGGAAGGAAAAAAAGCATACAAAAGCAAAAGGCAACTTAGAAAGGAATTGGAGCCAGAGGAATTCATGGCTGGGGTTCTTTTATTACCTAAAAGGACGCATATTTTGCGGAGCATGCAGAGCTTGCTTTTGCTGATTCTGTTTTTGTTGATATTTTGTCCTTTGCCATTGTTTGCTTAAAATAATTTCTCAGGAGATACCTGGTGGCTACTGGCAGCAAATTTTAGCAAAGTAGCTCTGAAACTGAAAAATTGGATTATTCTCTACAGAAGACAACTACTTTATACAAGAACATGAAATATCTGTGAATCTTGGCATTATATATTGGGGAGTGTGACAAGTTCCTATAAACTCACTGACACAACCAAGAAATAGTGCTAAAAAATATTTTTCTCTCTTTTCAAACCTTCAGCTGGAAAGACTGGGGGGTAGTATCTTTTATGTCTTTTTCTGATACTCACTGGAATGTTCACATTTAAAAGTTCTTTTATGTCCTTTCCTCCCGAAGTCCTTGTAGCACTTATTATCTCAAAAAGTTTGCCTTATCCCCTTCCTGCCACCCTGTCACCACTTCAAAAATTGTTAAGCTAGGGCTGAGAAAAATCATTTGCTCTGTGTAATCCCAAAGTGAAGACCTTAAACTGGCAAACAGAAACCAATTTATAACTTCTTTACAAACTATCCCTCCCTCTGTTTCCATTATTTTCCGTAGATTTTCTGTGTTATAGGTGCCTATAAGTATTTTGACTGAGTGATTAGGCAGAAAGTGCAGTATAGTCCAGTTTGTCATCAGACACCCCATCAGGACTGTCTAACCGCCTGCCTGTTCGTGATACTTATCTAAATCCTGATTAATTTCCTCCTTTCACCCCACTGATGCTGCAGCTTTGAGATCATAATAGAAACAAGTTTCAGGATGTCCTAGTTTCTTGAGGAATAAAATTAAGTATTTTCTTCATCCCAAAAGTGTAGGATGGTAAGTAGGTTATAGGATTCATGTTGTCTCCATTTTCAAGGTGTTTTTATTTGTTCATCATATTGGCTCCCTGAGGAACTTTAAGTGTATTGGAAATGAAGACCTACTGAGGAATGTAGAAAACAATGCAGTGCTCCTCATACCCAGGATAAGAAAAGATATTTCACAGTATCCAATGCACAAAGAGGTGACCATCATTTTCCCAGTCTTTTTACTCATGTTAAAAGACAAGAATAGCAGAAATATGTGCATCTTGCCCCTTATACCAGTGCAAGAGTGCCCACACTTGCCCACATATTTTTCTCATCTTTCCCTTATATATCTTATCTGAATTATAAGAGGCTTTTACTTTCTCTGTCCCTCAATTTATTCTGAACAAATATTTGTAGACCCTGTCATAAAATCCTCCAGTAACTGGGATTTTATAACCTGCCTAAGTACTCTTTTCTAGTGCGTCACTAGGTATTCTTAACTCAAATAATTTCCCTCTAATTCCAAAGAGAATTTAAAAATGAAACAAAACACCCACACAGACTTCATTGCTTCCAAGTAATTTTTACCTTACTCGTCTCTGGCAAGATTCTTCTAACCTACATTTAGATGTCCATAAAAAAATATTTAAAGTGTGCTGACTTTCACTGGCTCCTTCTACACTCAATGGAGGAAATGAGACATTTCTAGACTTCTATTCATCTGGCCTATTTTAGCTAATCTGTAAGATTAATCATGACCTGGAATTTCCTACTTAACTCACTAAGCTACAGAGGGACCTCAAGTAAATTAAGACATAGAGCTAGACCTTGACATCTACTCTGGCAAGTTCTACCTAGAAGAGAACACAAAGAACAATGTTACTACTTAAGACTTACGAATTTCTGAATTAAAACCAATCTTACCTTTGATATACAGAATAAGCCAAAAGCATCACAAAAGCTGCTCAAACATCCAAGATTAATCTGGTATCTCACAGTCAGTTCAAGTATGAAAAATAATAAAAAAATAAAAAAAGAAGAGGAGTGAAAAATAAATGGGCATAAATTAAGGATGCCCAAAAGTTTTTAAAAAATATATCAGAACATTATGATGAGGACAGAGAGTAGATGCATGAAAATGTGAAAAAGTGAATGAAAATTCTCCTGATTCATGTAATAAATTAAATAATGGACTGCTTTTAAAGAACCTAGAATCTCATTAGAAACCGAACTAAATTAATAAATGGACTTCTAGCTGTTCAAATAAATGTGGAGAAAACTTTCCATACATTAATGTTTTCAGACACACAAAAGTGATGTGAGTGCCTCTAAAGTGAATGTCTACACCCTTGGATTTGCCCTTTGTCTCTACTCATCTCCCTGTGCAGCACTAGCACAAGCCATCAGAAAGTAATGTGAAGACTTCGATCAAGAAACCCCTTTGGGAACATTCAAGCCAATGACTGAAAGAAATAAGGAAAAAGAAAAGACTTGCTTGTAAGATTCCATTTTATGCTGAGATAAATTGGCTCACATTTTTGCTAAAACACAAAGTAAATTTAAAAACAGTCATAGTTTTCAGTCATGAAGCTAAGAATCCAGAGTTTTTCTTTTTTTTTTCTTTTTTTTTTTTTTTTAATGCAAGAATTCGTGGAGTTTATACCTGTTTTTCCAGTTTTTCAAATTCCTGTTTTTCTCAGGAGCCTACCTCATTCAATACAAAAGGGACAAATTATGCAAAGAATTAGCAAATTTCCAACATTTTCCTTCTATGCCTTGAACAACAGGCTCCACTGTATGAGTTCTAGAAGTTGCTTCCGGCCAACATATCCGTTACCATTTTCAGTACACACCTTGTAACAAAGTTTGAGAATAAGAAGTGGAAAACCCATTCAAGCATCTTCAGAAAATCTTAGAAGAATGCATTTTTTCACAGAATCAAATTCAAAATGAAAAGCATTAATCAAGACAAATAGTCAGATGCTTGCAAAACGTTACACACGTACATCTGACCTAGGCTAACTACAACTACTTCTTCCTTTTTGTGGGTACGAGGTTTGAGCCAAAGACATCTGGGGAGCACTGGGCTAGGTTAATTTTTATCTAATTAAAACATGTGAACACTAAAGAGGATGGAAGGTAAATACTACATGCACTTTAGCAGAACTTGCTGCTTATTTCTTCTTGTTGAGTTACTAAAAGTGGACACTTTTTAAAGTGAAAACCTGGCTGCATATTTTTGCAGCTCGCTGTGCTGAGAGGCACTGAGGCATCCTTGAGGCTGACTACTGGGAGTTTTCGAATATAAAAATAACTAGAGAAGTGTGCATTTGATTAACAAAAATAAACACTTCAGTAACTTCTGAACTGTGAATCAACAAATGAACACTACTTAGCTGTAAAAGATTGAGTTCTAAAAGAAAAAAATATTTGCTGAATTTCTGATGACCCACAAGAAATTTGCATTGCAGATAAGTGACACTTTGAAAGGGTCATATCAATTCTTGTGAGTGTTTCAACACTGCTAAAGCTTAATTTATGTACTGTCATTGGAGAGAGGGAAGTATAATGGATTTTTAATTATTCCAAGTTTCAAAGAGCAAATGGGAGGCAGTCCAGTTTCCAGACAAAGCAGGAAGAGAATTAAGAGTTATAAAGAGCAAATTACACAGTCATGCCCTATTAAAATTTTCTTGGGAATGTGGCATTCCTATTTTTTAAAATGTTTACATTAATTTCTTGATTCACTCCCAGGGTACAATGCTTTATCACATTTTTTAAATGGTTAACAAGGTTGCATGCACCAAATTAACTCTGCCTGATTTATATTCCCACATAACTCCTCACTTTTGGGTAAGTAGGTTGATATACCCTACAAAGGCAACAAAGCTCTGCTATTACATTTAATATTTTGTGGGTTTTTTCCCAGTTCTTTGACTAAAGAAAGTAGACAGTTATTCACATACTTTGAAAAAGTTCTTCATTCTCAGATCATGAAATAAGGTACATCATTAATGGGATTTTCAAGCTTAAGTTCTTTCAGCAACTGCTAGCATTTAGGATGAGAATTTAAAGAGCCAGATTGATGGGCTGGTTCTGAAAAATGATTGCATTGGTGAGGTTTTGAATCTCAAAGATTTTTGTTCAGTAATAGTGGATTGATTACAAGGCAGATAGCAGTACTTTTCTATATCTCTTTTTATTTCTTTCTGTTCACTAATAACATGATCCAGCACCTAAAAAAGGTCACAAAAAATCTTAATAATTTTGGTATGGATTTAAACCATCACAACACACAGAACATTTTTCCTCCCCAAACCTACCAGAACTTTACCACTAAAGCTAATATTTAGTATTCTCACTGCTCCCCCAACACACATCTTTCCAAGTCTTCCGTGTCTCATTTTTTCTCTATTCATCCTGGTTGCCACTGGAAGCACATTTGACATGGGCTTTCATTAAAATAGATAAACTTCTGTATGTTCTTTTTTAGGTTCCATTCATATAAATACAGAAAATGTTGATTATTAGACAGAGTTGGGTAGAACTCTTTGAATAGTTTGAGTTTTAGAAGAAATCTGGAGATCTTACAAGAAAATATTTTCTTGGGAAATTTAGAGCTGTTCTGCTTTTGGTTCTGAAATACTGCAACAAACCCTGTTGGTGTTTCATCATTTGCAGTTCCATCTGGAACCCATAAGGCAAATTTGCATACATAAAAATAAAATGTTATTTGAATATTTCAGACCTTCATTAAAGGCTTGGTCTAATTTCAGGTCTAATCACAGATGAAACTCTAGTGGTGTTGGGGGACACTTAGGTTTGGACTAGTTCATATCTAATTTTCATCATCAGGAAGGCTGCCTTCTCTTGGGAAAAGGCAATAATTAATAACTCTGCTGCTTTTTCTCAAGATTATTGTAGAGTGAAACTAGAAGTAAATGGATTGGATTCAAATACTTGTTAAGCCTTTTAATAGGCTTTGAAGAACTACAAGGGAAGAAAGCTAGGAATTTAAAGTCAAAAAGTTTGCATGCCCTCATTGTTGATAATTCATGTGATTTAGTGCAGAAACTTCTCCGGTAGAACATAAGACTGGTTGTGGACTCTCCAACTGAGTTTCTATATGGCAGTGACAGCTATGCTTCAACCATAAAGGAAATAATATATGTTTTTATTACTGTGTTAAAAATTTTGAAATAGATTGGTTTCATTGTTTTTTAGAACATTACTTCATTGTGTTTCACAGCAGAAAAATTCACACTGGGACCTTTTGAAGACCCCTGGTGTCTGGAGAGCTCGGGCACAATTTAGAGGGCTTGCAATTGAGCTGTCTGCGAATCCACAGAAGGAAACCCACTACTTCCATTATTTTGAGTTATTAGTGTTTGGTTCCTTTATTTTTCTAATACATACACAGTGTGTAACACATTTGATTTCTTTTCTCAAATTAGATTTAACAGTAAATGATAGCAGTTTCACCAGAAATGTTCGTATACCACTGAGACTATGGCCACATCTGCTATCAATAACATAAAGTAATATCTGGGACACTCCAGAGGCTACTAAAAGTGGAAACAACATCTACAGTATCGAGTTCTCAAACCAGAAAATTATGAAATGGCAACATCATAAAGTCCACCTCTGTGAGTAATGGCACACGTGGATACAAGTCTCAGGCTCAGCCTTAAATGTAATCTATTACTTCTGCTCCTGCCATTCCCTGGTGGCTGCTGCTGCACTCTGCAGGGTGGAGAATGCAAGCTACCACAAATGTGTGTTTGCTAGTGTTGGTAGACTGTCTGTGAGAGCAACGTATAAAAAGGGAAATCAGACAAGTGCCATCCTTCCTGTGGAAGTCTTCCAGGAGGTATTTCAACCAGCTTTAAGGGAAATGTGTGAGATGACATTTCTCTGTTTAGGAAATAGTGCTGGAGGTCGGGCCTGGTGAAGTTCTTTGGAGATAGAGAAAAGAAAAATCGTTAGCCTCTTCTAGGGTTCAAGATTATAGCAGATAAGTGTAGTGAGGAGAAATTAATGATAACATATAAGTCAAAAATCATCTTTCAATCAAAAGAAATATTTTTGATTTCTTTTTTATTTGAGAAGCAAAATCTCAGAGTCTGAAGGTGAATGTATTTATCCTTACCTCTGAACACTTTCGTAATTTTCTGCAACATCACAGATAACAAAGATACTTCACGTGGTTTGTGGTTACCCAGCCCCGTCGGTTGAAGTCCTACTGTTACTAAATACATCAAACATTTACCTTGCAGCTGCATAGAGACTAGAAAAATAAGGACCAGAATAATGCAGTCAGTATGGACTATTAAAAACAGTAGCACCTCCCACCACACTGCAGCTAACCCAGCCCCAGAGAGGTGAAAATTGTTTCCTTATACAAATACTTGTTGCTACAGAAATAAATCTGGGAGAGATCTGTGAATTAGATTGCCATCATCCACAAGTTTTAAAATAAAAGCACTTATGAATAATGAGCAAGTTCTCTCAAGTCTTGACTTGAAAACCCTGAATTTCTGTGATGCAAAAAATAAAAAAGGACAGACATCTAAAAATGATGCCACAAAAGTGTACAGAGAGATACCACAGGTGCTGAATACTGCTCCCAGTGAAGAGACTTAGCTGGCTTGCAAACATGCAGTTATCCTATAAGGAGTTTCCAGTGAGAATGAGTAATGAAGAATTTAACCAAGATTAAGCAGGCTTTCTGGAGATACATAAGTATGGTGGACATACATTTTCACCTGATTCCAGTTTACTTTTCTGATCTAGTGTTTTCCAGGCAATATGTGACCACTTGGGTAATGTTTTTTCAGGAGTAAGGTTCTTCTTGTAAATTTTGATGGGAAAAAGGCCTTTGGTGTGGGTCTTCCACACCCTTTATACGTACTTGGTTTACTGGGTGATGTGTTCTGAATACTTGTGCCAGTTATATTCAGAAATCATCCAGTCTGATCCTGATAATCTCACTTTTGGAAGCCAGTACAGTTCCACTAACAGGTGCAGGCAAATCACTGTCATCTCTGGTTATATCACTGCCGTGACAAATGCAATTCTTCTCTTTTCAGCAGATTGGCAAAGTTCATTGTCCTTTAACTAGTCTCAAGCTAGTTATGGTACTTTAATGGTACTTTACTAATGGCTGAGGGTTTTCTTACTGACATTAAGAAAATTGATGAGCATTAAAGATAAATTAAATTGCAGATGAAACCCTAGTGCCTGTTAGATACACAGATCTGCTATCAATCATAGCAGGGTTGAGACTTCCTAAATAAAAAGAAAAAAAAAGAAAAAAAGAAAAATAAGGAAAAAAATGAAAGAAAATAAAAGCTTGTGCAAATATGTCAAGTAAAAAAGTATGCTTTAATCTTCTTTTTGTCATCACTGGGATATTAACCAAAGGAACCAAGGATCCTTATGATATTTGATTGATAAAGTTTTTGTCTTTCTGCTTGCACTTGGAAAAAAAACCCAAACACCACAACTGTATGTGTTAAGTCTGCTTTTTGGCAAAATTTACTACATGATCTGAAAGAGCATTTATAAAAAAAACCAAGATAATTTTCTGACCAAGATCCATATCCCTGCCTGGATTTCTTTGTTGTTCTGACTAGGACATAGGAACAGACATCAGGATCAAGAAGCCATAACATCAAAGCTGTTTTCAGTGTGTTGCAATTACAAATTCAAAGAGTGATGCTATTACAGCAGAATATATTTAATCATTTCTATATCATGGTATGAACAGAGAACACACTTTAAAAATCACCTAACTGAAAACCTAAAAGATCTGGAAATCTACAGAAATATTTATAAACAAAAATACAGACATTACAACTTGTAATCAAAATCTCTTGAACAGAAATTCGCAGGAAATTGTTTTACACCAGAAACATGGTAAAGCATGCTGACAGGTGGGATTAAATTAATTAAAGGGTCTTAGAGACCATTTTCTTTTTTCTCTACTTCACTGGGGTGAACTTGGTATCACATCTGCAAGATGGGCAGCTCTTTCATTTTACATCACTGTATGTGTGAAGCTGCTGTAGAAAGAGAGGGAATGCAAGAAGATGACCCTCCTTGCAGCTCAGAAGGCAGAGAGGTTCCCACTCTGTGGTGATGTACAAGCTTCAAAACCTGTCATCTCTGCTGGTGTCTGCACAGAAGGCTGATGACCCTTCTGTCAGTAAGACCTCTTTCTGTTTCCCCCAAATTAAACTTCATGGTCTGGGGAGAACAACAAGAGCCACAGAGTAAATTTCCATGTGTTCTGACTCTTCTGCCTGTCCAGTGGTGCTCTCAGTGGATTGGAAGTGATGTAGATCCTGTTTTATTGAGATTAGAGTGTAAAACTAACCAAAAGATCCAGTTGAGGTGGCAACAATGTTCTTTCACTGAAGGAACTCCATGAAAAGCACATGACTCTGTATAATGAAAATTTAAAATTATATGTCAGGGAAATAGATTTAATGCAGAAGGTCTCTAAAAAGTTTCTTAGAATTAGGAAGCAACACATTTCCATTGCTTTAACATAATCTGACAATAAAATCTTGTATTAAACTGAAAATTAGAAAAATTTAATCAGAAGATATTAAGAGAAATCTGGTTCCTGAAAGTCAGCTGTGATTAAATAGATGTTAGGAAGTCTTTGACAAATACCTCTGACAGCTAATTATTATTTTGCTTGAAAGTTTCTTCTTTCAAAGCAAGGTCAATGCAGGAGGATATGTGAAAATGAACAAAAAGAATGAGCTGTCATTTGACATTCTTCGCTATAAAATTAACAATATGCATTTATATCAAGGTTATAACTGCACAAATGTAATGCATTACATAAGCATCTTGGTTCAGTTCATGATAAGCTTTGCAGCAAAAGTGTCCACCCCCTAGACGATAAACTACAATCATGAGTAGCATTTATGTATTTTAGACTGTGGAATGGATAGGAATATAGGGTAATGTGTAGCCTAATATATATACCAAAGTAGTTAGAGAGCGGTTATTTATATTGTTGACATTGTATAAGTTAAAATTATTTAAAATTTTTCATCAGCCTAATGTGTACTCATATTCGAGTGATACAAAGAAAAGGAGTAAGCATTTTACTTTACTATAGGTTCTCTTGAGAATTATATTGGCACAAATTCATGTACGTGTGTAAATCCATCCTGAAAATGCATGGATTGAATTCTTTGTTCTATTAAACCATTGAATCATAGAATTTTTAGGGCTAAAGGACCTTAAAGATCATTTAAGCACCTGCTGTGGGGAGGGAACCTTCCACTAGACCGGGTTGCTCAGAGCCACAACTTGCCTGGCCTTGAACGCCTCCAGGGATGGGGTATCCATAACCTCTCTGGGCCACCTGTTCCAGTGTCTCACTCCCTAAGTAAAGAATTTCTTCCTAATAGCTAATCTAAACCTGCCCTCCTTCAGCTTAAGACCATTCTCCCTTGCTCTATCACTACATGCCCTTGTGGAAAGCCCCTCTCCTAAAATAATTAACTATTTTTCATTTATAACTCGGTGTTTATATGAATGAATAAATCAGGTCAGCTTTTAACCATACATAGACTTCATCAGCAGCCTGAAGAAAAGAAAAATGCTCTTAATAATATGCAGAATTGGAATTATGCATTTTTGAGAATTTTTATACTACTGTAAATTCTGTAAAGTGTAATGTAATTATTAGTACTATTAACATAAAAGATTTTGAATGAATGCCAGCAAACAAGATTTGGCAAGAATTCTCATTCTCATGGATTCAAGCAGTTTCTCTTTGTCCCATTAACTCTTTTGATTGAACAAGTGAAAATGCGATATGCTTTCTGACAGTATCATGCAAAAGGCTTAATTTCATTCCATCACTGAGAAATAGGTTGTTACCTTCAAAATAGTTAAAAAAAAAAAGCAAATAGCAATTAAGTATTTTGAATTTTTTAAAAGTGCATGCCTGACAAATACATCTTTATCTGGTGCAAAACAAAATGATAAATAATTTATTTCACTAAATATTATGGCGTCATATTATACAGAAAATGTCAGAGTGAATAATTAAATACATGCTACTTATGAATAAAGATATCAGCTGCTGACCCACTGAAGTAGCACATCTACAAAGCTGTGAAATATTTTGGCATTGAAATTTTGTCTATCACATTCAGAGTGGCATCACCTCACCCTAAGGTGTCTCCAGTATAGGTGTAACATTTATTCAAGGGTATCTAGACCTTAAATTTATTCAGTTGAGACCTACTCAGTGGCATCTCTGGCCTCCAGAGGTTTATTCATTCCACAATAAAGCTGAATTTAGGTTTGATCCAATAACTGCATCCTAACTTCACCTTCCTAGTTAGTCTGCTGTAATGGAGACCCACACGTGCTACTGACATGTAAAGGTCTGTTTTCTAAAGGGACCTACCACTCTTCTTGTAGGAATCACAAGATCTTCTAAGAAAGGAAAAGTGGAATGCAGAGGACACCAGATTTTTTTTTTTTTTAGCTTTTTGACAGTAGCCAAGCATCATTTCATACTATTAGTCATCTTGAGAGTGACAGTTGAAAAAAAATGAAATTACATGTCTCTTTGCTTTAGCGCTAGTATACATCAATGTATTAAAGTAGGTCAACACCAGAATTCACACTTCAGACTGATGAATATAAGGAAGAGGATAAAATGAACTCCGGAACCTGAATGACTGACAAAAAGTAGTTTCAACAGAGAATAAGGAGAAGTTTCAGTGTAGGGGTGTATAAAATAACTATTGTGTAAAACTCTTTTAAAGTACTTTTTCTTGGACAGCTTTAATGGTGAACTTTCTTTTAGGTAGTGACAATGCAAAATTTAGGAGAATGCTTCTTATCTCACACAAGACATAACTGATTTTGTCAGCCAAAGCCATGTGAGACCAGGAGTATAAAGGTCTGTCTCATAAATAGCAAGCAATTAGCTTTTGTATTTGCTGCTTTGTGCTTAAAATAAAGGATAATGCTAGATTCGAACATTACATTTTTAAGCAAATACAAAAATTAACCAGCTTAAAAGGAAGGCAAATATAATGGATTTATCAAATGAATGGTTATCCTGCAGGAAGCATTTTACTGAAATTTGTGTAGTAATTCTCTCTTTGAATATAATTTTTCTGAGAATGTAAATAAATTTAACAATGTAAATGTAAATAAATCAGTAACAAAGAAAACAATAATATGAAAAAAGAAAAAAAATTTGAAAAGCATTACTAACATATCTAGGACACAAGGTATTTAGGACTGGACCACAATCACATATTGAACATATTTTATGTGGAATTTAGTATATATAGGTATGAGTGTTTATGTGTATGCATACTTATTCTTCCTTGGATGAACCCACAAATTTCATCCTTTTAAATTTATGTATGAAAGACAGATAATGGAAACAAGAAAGGAAATATATACATTCATGGAAGTAAATGAAGCAATGAGTAGAACATAACGAGGCACTAAGTCATAATTATTTTTGCTGAAACAAAAGTTTTCCCAATGGAGAGAAAACATCTGGTACTTAAGAAACAGGATTCTTGATTTTAGCATCTCTTCAGACATTCAGAGATCTTTTGGCATCTCTAAATGACAGAAAATGATCAGAATTGACAGACTGACTATCCAGAATCAATAGATACTGTGAGCAGTGAAAACTGCCACAAACGAAATAGAAGCATCCCTGCTTACAGAGTAACCAAAGAAAACTAGATTGAAGAAATAATGTTTGCATTTACTTTATGATCACATTTGCATTTTGTCCACTCATACAAAATTTCCTCCTGGAATCCTGTTCTGACCCTGACTTGAAAAACATTGATTATTTTGGGTTAGAAGCTAGGTTTCATAGTTTGAAAGAATAATTTTCATTTTGAAGAAAGAGGACTCGTTGTAAGTGTAACTACGTAGGACAGATCTACAGTTTGGGTCTCATCTCTGGTTTGAACAGAGCATCAGAGAGGAAGAGGGAAAAATAGATTTCTTAGTCCAGAATGTTGTCTCCAATTATGATTATTAAAGATTGCTTATGAAGAATCATTTGTGGACTGTATGGTTATGTCTACATCATTTACTTAAAAAATAAGATTGTTGTGCTGCTGTTCTCTTTGGTTCATCCTACTATAGGAACAGTATCAAAATAGGGAGAGCTTTTTCTTTGTCTGAGACGGTTATGAAAGGAAAAAATCCCAGTATAGTGAAAAGATGCAAGTCCTTCACAGCAGTGGGCTAGAGATAGTCTAGCAAATTGCAAGTCATTCAGACTGTTGACACCCGATCCAATGATCCATGAAATAGTCCAGATCTATGCTAGTAAGAGCCTGTATTCCCCAAAAGTGGGTAGCCATACCCAAGCTATGAGTGGGCTGTGGTCCAATCCAGCTATGAACCATGACCAGAAATTGTTTAGGAGACCATTAGCAGACAGTGTCTTCCAGAAACCAGAATGGACCCCGCTTCCTGGGCTTGGGGAGAAAACTGTTCCAGGGACTGTTCACACAGACATACCTTGAGGCAGCTTTCAAGACTTGTGAGTCTGCTCTGTTTGCTTTGTCAAAGTCCCCCAATCTGCTCCTGATGTATTTTTTATACCTTTCTCCCATCATCTGTCTTGCATTTTTGTGGATCCCTTCTCCATCTCTTCAGCTCTTCCACAAGTTTTTGTACTTTTCCTGTTGTCTTCCCATCTTCTCTATGTGACTGTAACATTGCCTCTGCTGCTACTGCTTATCATCATTTGCCACTGATTTTTGGGTTCCATTCTTAGCAGAACTGCACCACAATGTTGGGACTCTGGATGATCCCGAGACACTCCTGTCTCTACACAAGTAGTCAGTAGTCCAAAGCTGCTTCTGGCCTTGTATGAAAAAGTTTAGTTTTAATCTATTAGATGGGACTATCTGGGGAAGGTCTATGTTGCATCATACTTCATGTCAAGACTAGTAAGGAAGGACCTGACTGAAAACCTCTATCCTGGGAGATTATTAAAAAATTAACATTGTGATTTGAAGCAGTCTAAATAAATCAGATATCTGAGCAAGTGTAACAAGCTGAGTGCTTTAACAGTCCTAGGAAAACAAAAATAGGAATAAGCCCTTTCTGTGTCACATGGTTTTTGGCAGGAGATATGCCCCTAAGTCAGCTCAGCCATAAACAGTGGGTTGATGAGCCTTAGGTCTTATTTATGGGCTTTCCCAGCAGTGTGACTCATCAGGATCTAAGTCGTTCGATCTCAGTAGATTTGCTCTGTCTTTAAACTGTTAGATTGCCATTTTATGTTATGTACTTACGTGAGTTAGAAGCGGTAGCAGAGAAAAACAACCAAATCTTATAGAAAAGCCCATCAGATTGTACCAGTGAACCTAAACTATACTGGCGATGCTGTTGAAATAAACTGTCATCTTTGCTCTGCCTTCTGCAAGATTGAAGGCTTAAAATGAAAGTGTCTTCTTCAAATAACACACAAAATAATTTACATGCAATGACATGGTTTTTCTTATCCACATAAGCCCATCTGTGCAATACAGAATATGAAAGAAATAGAAATTGTAAGGCAAAGGGGGAAAGCTATCTATCTACCCCATCAATGTTCATGTAGTAGGCCAACTGAAGCGGCACAAGCAATATAAAGCTCTGCCTATTAGCTTGGTGAGTGTGGTTGAACACATTCTGTGCCTTGGCTGGTCCATTTCTGTATTGATTTTGAAATACCGTCACAGCTGAGTGATAGTCTTGGTTAATCTGTACTGTAAACTGGGCCTCTGGTTTCTTTAATAAAGTTTATCCCACAGCATGCCAATATGGATGTAAGCAAATAAAGGTAGAGAGGACCCTCCAAAGCAGCTTTGTTTAACTAATTGCAATTACTTCCTGTACACCCATCAGAAATCTGTCTGCTGAGCTTCATATAGCCAGGACTGGCAGCAGGCTGTCATGTTTGTGGTTATCCAGGCTCGTATCCATAGAGAAGCTTGAGGAACTCTCTTTTGTTAAATCACAATGGTTTGTGGAATTATTTTGTACATGGCAAACTCCATAAATCAAATACCAATCTTTCCTTTGATATTTAGCTTTTTAACCCATTATGGAACCAGTCTCTGGCTTTCACTCATTTCAGGACTAGCACAAGTATCCCTTCATATGTGTTCTACAAGTGGCTGGAATTGGAAGAAGGGCAAACCAAATGGCAAATTTGCATTAAAGCTTTTGGCTCTAATTGTCCATTTGGTTCTGCAGGTCAAAAAAAATAGTTTTTCCTCTGCGTTACAAAGTGTTCTTTGACCTGTAGGAGACACGGAATTGCAGTTCCAGAAGTAATACTGTATGGTAGCAGCCATTTACCAACTCATAGCGCAGAGCATAGAGTTGTTAGAACTGGATGCTCTGATCAAACTGACGATCTTGTTTGTTGAGGTTTCTTCCTCACATATAGAGTATGTATGACTGTGTCTTAACTGTTTAGACACACAGACAAAGGATTGCTGAAGTTACAGGATCCTCCTCTGTTCCTACTGTAGTAAAAGCTTATACATTGAATTTAACTTGAAATAAGCCCTTCCTTTTTAGTTTGAAAACTGAATGAAAAGCTGTACTATTTTTTTTTTGTCCTGCTGTGCCTAGTTACTATGCCAAGCATCTATTCACAATCCCCTGTGTTTTACTATGACAACAGAGGGAGACCTTCCATTTGAACAACATGATCTCCTAGGAAACTTGTTTTATCTCATAATTTGAGTGCTTTAAAACCCCATGAAAGATCTACAGTTTGTACAATCTAACTTTTTGAAGAGTCTTATGACCTTGAGGCAGATCTTCAATGCTATGTGTTGTTGTGCTAGAATTGCAGACAATTTAAAATGCCTTAAATTATAAGGATAAAAAGAAGTACTATATCTTAGTAGTGCTATAGTGGTTTAGATATTTATAGTTAAATATAATGAGCAGAGATGGGTTTTTTTTTATCAGGTAACTGAATATTTGTTTGCTTAACTTAAGTGTTATTACCATCAACTCTTGTTTTAGCAAAACAAATGTAACCTGATAACTGAACAAAACAATGGTGAGACAATAATGTGAAATTTCTTGCCATTTTCTGAGTAATGAATTACATTCCTCAATGCCAGAACAATATACAGTCGAAAAACCAAGAGTGTATTTTTCTTCTAAAAACCTCACAGAATCTGGAGACTTAATGTGAAATATCAAAAAGTAAGTTATATGTTTTGCTTATATCTATGTCTTTATTTTCTATCTTTTTAAATAGGAGATGTGATCACATTGAATAATACCTTGTGCCTGAGAAACCCATCTATGAATTTATTTATGGATGAATATGCTTACCTACCTATCACTCAGTTCTTTCCTTATTAACCAATACATAACACTTTCCATTTATTTCACTTCTAATTAAAAAAACCCATAAGTTTATAATCTCATTCTGAAAAAATTCAGAAATGCCGTTCTGTATAATCACAGAATAAGCTGAATTTGAAGAAACCCTCAAGGATCATGGAGTCCAACTCCTGGCCCTGCACAGGACCATCCCCAAGAATTACACCATGTGCCCCAGAGCATTGTTCAAACTCTTTCTGAGCTCTGTCAGACTTGATGCTGTGACCAGTTCCCTGGGGAGCTGTTACAGTGCCCAAACACCCTCTGGGTGAGGAACCTTTTCCTGATATCCAAACTAAACCTCTCCTGACACAACTTCAGGCCATTTCCTTGGGTCCTGTCACTGATCACCAGAGAGAAGAGATCAGTGCCTGCCCCTCTGCTTCCCCTCACAAGGAAGTTATAACTGCGATGAGGTCTCCCCTCAGTCTCCTCCTCTCCAGGCTGAACAGACCAAGAGACCTCAGCTGCTCCTCATATGGCTTCCCCTCCAGGCTCTTCACCAAGAGCTTTAATGTCTTCCTTATACTGTGGCACCCAGAACTGCCCCCAGCACTGGAGGTGAGGCCGCCCCAGTGCAGAGCAGAGCAGGGCAATCCCCTCCCTTGCCCGGCTGGTGATGCTGTGCCTGATGCTCCCCAGGACAGGGTTGTCCCTCCTGGCTGCCAGGGCACTGCTGGCTCATGTTCAACTTGCCATTGACCAGCAGCCCCAGGTCCCTTCCTGTGGCACTGCTCTCCAGCCTCTCCTTCCCCAGTCTGTACATCCAGGGTTGCCCCATCCCAGGTGCAGAATCTGGCACTTTCTCTTGTTGAATTTCAATAATTGCCTAAAGATCTCAGGAATAATAAGGATCATGTTTTACCTTGAAATTGTTTTGGATGTAGGAGTTTAGAATCTGAACAAGAATTATCCCAAAACATAGATTCAGACAAAATAGCTTATTTTGTTTCAGTTTCTCATTCTGAACATTGACTTGGGACCAATCATTTCACTTTACAAAACCAAACTTATATGCACACAAGAAATAACCAAACAGTCCCCTGGATATATGTTGGAATGCTAAGAGTTTTTCTTCGATAACAGCACACATGGACTTAATTGTAGATAATTAGGAGAGCAAAGTGCTCCCCTTTAAGCGATGATGAGGTTATTTACCACCTGAAGAACCTGGATGCACATAAGTTTATGGGGCCCGATGAGCTGCATCTCAGAGTCCTGAAGGAATTGACTGATGTAGTTGTCAATGATATTTGAAAATTCTATGTTCCTGTGAAAAGTCATGTTGGTTAGGTGAGGTCCCAGATGACTGGAAAAAGGGAAATATAGTATCCATCTTTTAAAAGGATAGAAGGAGGACCCTGAGACCCACCAACCTGTCAGCCTTCCCTGTGCTTGGGGAGATCATGGAACAGATCCTCCTAGAAGCTTTATTAAGGCACATGGAGAACTGGGAGGTGATTCGAGGCAGCCAGCTCAGTGTCACCATGGACAAGTCCTGCCTGACCAATCTAGTGGCCTTCTATGATGGGGTGACTGCATCGATGGACAAGGGAAGGGCGACAGATATCATTTATCTGGACTTCTGTAAAACCTTTGACACAGTCCCTCAGAACATCTTACTCTCTAAATTGCTTGCTTTCTGTGTAAATCTCCACTGAATTTAGTTAATTTTAAATGTCTATGCGGAAGACATACTTATTTTCTAGAATTTCAGACCCTCCTGAAGAATTAAAATTCCACTTCCAAGACATATTTTTTGTCATAGTGTTCTCATATGACTTGCATTTCAAGATAAACTTGCCTTGGCCAGAGGCTTATTTGTCTCTCCTAATATGAACTTCATGTTGTATCCTGGATAGCATTTTACATCAACCTTTTACACATATAGACAAAAATAAAAAGATGCACTAAGTGACCTCAAAGCTTCCCAAAATGCTTTCACTAAACCATTTGTTCACTGCACAAAGGTACCTTAAACATTTTCTATTCTCGTCTCAATGAACTCGGAGGAGGAGAGTAGCTACTCTTTTTGAGAACAAAAATATTTCTTTTTGTCATTTAGGCCTCTTTTCCTAATTAGTGGTGAGTACTTTTGGAAGATATGTCACTTTTGAGCCTCACTGCTGTTGTTATAAATGTTTCTGCCCCTTGGCTGCCACTGGAAGCAGATGGTAGGCTGACAAGATCTATTTAAGTTCTGAGTGCCTTGAAGGAAGTAAAAGCAGTAAAGGAAGGTAATTTGAAGCATGGGGAGTATAAATCATACCTTCATCAGCATAATTGTAAAACTAGGCTTTGATCCTGGAAGCAAAACTTCTCACACAGGAGTCTGTACCTTATACCATCATATGTGGTGGTACTCAGTCAGAAAGTCTCCAGTGCAGATCCTTTTCAAAAAACCCCAAATGTTCCATGCCTTTATCGTTCCTGAGATTAAAGAATGTGTGTATGTGCATGATAACAACAGTCCCTTCAGCCCAGTATGACAGTTTTGACAATGGTCATAAGCTGATGCTGAAAGAAAAGCATAAGAACAGGGGAATAATATATAGGGGTTTTCCCCCTCCCCCCATACTTCACCAAAAATCACTTCTTTTTGTGGATTCTACCAATTTTTTTGGTATTTCTTAATACTGGCAGATTTCTATTCCGTGGATCTGATAGGAACAACTGCAATCTGCTGTTGCAATCATACACCTCTTAAAAGACCACCTCTATAATTTCTTCTTAGGGCTGTTGGACAGGCAATGATCACCACATGTCTATGAAATGCAACTGTCTGTGAAATGCAACTGTCTGTGAAGATGCCCAGCTATCTCCTATGGATACAAGGAGAAACCAGCTTTGGCTGGATTTCAGGCATAGGTACTTCAAGTAGTTATCTGAGGACATGAATTTTGTAGCTGACATTTGCTTTTAGAAGACAGAGTACTGCCAAGAGTTGAGTTGTCTGTCAGGGCAATTTACAAAAGAGACAGGAATAATATTATTTAGTGTTATAATAGTTGGGTATATGCCCCAGAAAGACTTTACCAAGATATGCAAATTTTCCCAAGGTTATGACAAGCAATAAAAGCCAGGTTCACATTTGAACGTGTCAGCGCTAACAGACAAGCTCAAGTCTGATATCAGAAATCCAGAACAATCAACCTGAATTTTCCAGCATTCAATGAACAGATTTTTGCCTTTTTCAGAAATTCTTTAATTAGCTTAAAAGCTAATATTCATATTCATATATTCATATTCAACATAATCATCAACAGGAGAAAAAAATCCAAAAAGATAAACAGGATACTATCTAATTCCTCATGCAATTATGAATTTATAAAATTTCACTCAGAGTTAAAGATTTTCAGTTCTTGCTGGGTAGCAAAGCCCAGTTTGAGCCAAACTGCTGTTATGATATGAGTTACTTCTGCCAGAAGTTTCTTACATGTGCTTCAGTCACGCTGTTCCTTTAGCCATTCCTTGTTCTGCTCCTGCATGCTAACCATGCTAGGTAGCCCAACAGAGACACAAAGAGATTTTTATTTTGCACCTGAGAAAATGTGGAATTCTTCTGAATTCAAAGCACAGTCTGTTGCCTCCTCTAAGGTCCTGGTTTTGATCAAATGAAACACACATAGACAGGATTCCTAATTTCTTTCTAAATTCTCACCACTGAACCTTAGTGCCACTGACTATTACTGGAAGGTACATGGCCAACTATCCCATGTACATTTAGACATTGTTGGTGGATTAGATTTCTCCATGAAATTGTAATTAGAAATTTTCCATCATATCATGATAGGGCTCTTTTTTTTTTTTTTTTTAAATGATAGCAATGCCTGTTAATCATAATAAAAATCAAAGTATATAAAATAGACGCTTTTATTATCTATTGCTCCGATCACCTTTCTTCTCTAGGCGTGAACAACACTTTGTCTTTTTTGGATTGTCTCTGGAATTCTTGATGAGGAGAGCAGAGGAAGCCTGGAAGTTTTGTTTTTGTAGCAGATCGCAGCTACCAGCCTACACAAGATACTCTTCTTTGATGCTATTTCCTCATTAAACTCCAGTTGAGAATGCAAACATGTTTCATTAATTCATTTTTTATAGAGTTTGAAAACTGAGAACACCTGTTATTATCAAGAAAAAGTGTTAATAATATTTGGGGAACATTAAATAAGCATTATCATTAGTAGTTACAAATTGAGAAAAAATAACAATTTGCTTACATTGCACTAAGTCCATATTTCAATTTTTGCCCTGAAAAAGGCAAAACCTAACCCGAGACGAAACATGTTACGGCAAATTAATCAATGTAAATCTATGACAAAAATAGAAAATGAAGATGTTACTTGATTTTTACATGAAAATGCTTTCTACATAGACATATAAATCATAATAGTTATTAAACAGATAAAAGTATTAATTTTTGCATTTGTTTTTTAAGCATGAAATAAGGCAAATTTGTTTTAATTATGATTTTAATAAGACAATATTCAAAAATTACTCAAAATGAGATAGAAGGAGAACCAAGAGTTTTATAGAAGATTAAAAAAAATGTTTAAGAATATTTAACATGTACATTAGTTTTTATTACATAGGTATAAACATACATTTATAAGCCAATTTTATGTTACTTGACAGCTTCAGCAGTTACCTACAGACCTTGCCAAAAGATGGAAGAAACCAGGGTCAAAGAACTTGTTCAATCACTGCAATGGTTTCATTTCCTGCAGAAGAAAAAATATTTTACATGCTCTTAATTAAGTTAAAAGGTCAAAAAATCTAAGACTACATCTAAGATCAGTTGAAAAAGAAAGGTCAAAAATGTGTAACAGCAAGGTACAAAACCACGTATAAGACAGAAGTTTGTTCTACTGTAGTAAAATGCCCTGAAAGTGGTGCCTCTGACACGTCTATGATCTGCAGAGGGAAGAGAGCAGTTAGAACAAGGCTGCTCCTGACCAAGGCATCCATATGATCCCAAGTAGAAAGGATCTCCACATACAGCTCCAGAATAACTCCCTTAGATGTGCACAATTCCTACTTCACTGCTCACTGCAAGCATGATGTGGATTAATTTTCGAAGTGTAAGTTGTGAGGCCTTGTTGACCTGGATGTAACTGGACTAGAACAAAGATTTCTTTGAGGATGATTCTCACTTTAAAGTCACAGTATTTTCTGTTTTTGTAGTCATTACGTGAGGCAACCACTGAAAAGCTCAAATAAACCATGAAAAAAGTTAGGAATACATTACAGAAAAGAATTTGAGTGACACAGTGGGTTTCTTTACCTGGTCAAAGTGCTGTTTAGTTAAATAGAACTTGACAGTCTGGGAAAAATATATTGAGAATGAGGTAAAGTTATTGAGACTGGATAAAGTTCTTGAGACTGCAAAGGGCTAGTTCGGTTAATAAAATTTTATGTGATTATAAATCTGTTCAGAAGTTACTGTCAGGTAGTTTTTGTTGAGAAACAAATTTTTATTGGAAAACTCAGTAAGGAATCATGCAAATTTTTTGGTTTGAACTGCAAATTTTGACTGGCTTAAAAACAGAAGCTAAAATAAAAACTAGTGTTTAGAACTACTTACATCTCTAGCTGTCAATTAGGCTGGTAAATTGTATCTTATTTTAAAGTTTTAAGGTCAGAAGGCTACATAACCATCTACTTAAAACACTTTAAATCATCATTTATTAAAAATATCTTGTCTCTTACACTTTCTCAATGGTTTTAAAGTCTAAAGAGCTTCCATTGTGTGCATATAGCTCCTTAAATACATCATCACATCATATGCACCACCTTCCTGTGGAACTTTTGCCTTCATAAGACAAAGTCTGCATTTGTTACGTGTGTTAATACAGATGAGAATTTAGCAGTTTCAAAGTCTCATTGTATTATTCTTTAAAATATCAGCTAGAACCATGCTTGTTGCAAAATAAACATGTGAAATATAATTAGGAGACTATTCCAAAACTCTCCCCTGCTCAATTTTCATGGTTGATTATCTTAAAGGAAGAATTTTATGGATGGAAGAAGTGGCTTAAATGAAGTCATCAGCAAACATCCTTTTGAGAGGAATACGACCAAAATTTCCACAGACTAAACTGTATTGAGGTAAGATGATATTTTTGGAATCAACCTAGACCATCAAACCGCTTGCTTTTGACTAATCGCCAAACCAGTTCTGACAACTTTGAAAATCACAACTGATACACAAACCTGGCAAAATCATATAATCACTTTTAAGTGAATGTCTTGCAGTGAGGACAAATCCAAACCCAAGTCAAAAAATAATAAAAATCTGTCAGTGCTCAATGCTCTCTAACTTTCAGGCTCACTCTCTAGTTTTGAGGCCAAGACACCTCCAGTCGTTGTCATGAAAATTGGTCCCAATTAGGTAAACTAGAGCCTGTTAAGGTAACAAAATGAAAATGTCAAATAAATGCCCCTTCCTTGCACCTCAGCATGTTATTGATCCACAGAAAGCATCCTTTACACTAAGGGATTATAGTCTGGAATTTCCCAAAAGTTTTCTTTGGAAAATGGAGACAAATGAAACCTGGGAATTTTCTACACCTCTAGGTATAAAGCACTAGATTTGAATACAGGAAAAAAACATGTACAGCTCCTTCTTTTCCCAGATTTTGGCTTTTCCTTTCCTGGATGGTACTGAAAATCACAAGCTGGACTCTATTCAGAGTGAAAGGATGCTGTTAATTCTACATCCTTCCTTTGAAGGCATTCCACTCTCCAGAAAACTACAAAATACTGAACCTGCCAGAGATCCAGAGCACGTGCAAGACTGACTAGACCAACAATTAGGGCATTTATCTGTCATGGGAAATTCAAAGGTTCAGGTTTATAGTCTCAGACTTTTATCGTTCATCTGTACAGTCTTTCAGAATTAGAGATAACAGAGAAGGACTTGCTTAACCCAGGAGAAATTATAGCAATTTTACAGTCTCTAGCAAGTTAACATTAGCAAACTGTGAGCACTGAAAGCATTTATGAGATTAAATACATTGTTCAGCTAATGATCTTTGTTGGCAGCAAACCCAGAATGAAGAATGCTTAATGGGTGTAGGAAACTCCTGCTGACCAGCTCTGTGAAAGATATGTGGTGATGACAGCTCTTAAGTGAAAATAGACATATGCATAATTTTCAGGACCTAAAATGCCTAATGGGAAACCACACCAGGGAGGATAATTCTCATAATTATAAACCTGTTATGTGAACTTTGCATAAGTAAACCTGAGAGACATAAAAGCATTTATTAGGAAGATTCTGTGAATAAACAGTAGCAATGGTTATGGTTAAATGTCTCTCTCCCTCTTTTATTTCTTTATTCCCTTATTCTGTCAGAAGACACCTAATTATGTATATTTTATATATTTTGCTAAGACACCTCACAGTATAATTGCTACTCTATGTTTCAACATCACAATAATTGGCACCAATCTTAAACTCAGGGTCCTTTATTGTGTCCTAGATGTCCTGCTATTTAAAATGTCATACTAAATCAATTTCATAAAATCAGAATTATAGAATCCCAGAATCACGGAGTGGTTTGTATTGGAAAGGAGCTTCAAAGATCATCTATTTCAACTTCCCTGACATGAACAGAGACATTTTTCACTGGATCAGACTGTTTGAAGGCCACATCCAACCTGGCCTTAAACACTTTCATGGAGGAAGCATCCACAACTTCTCTGGGCAAAACGGCCCAATATCTCACCACCTTTACCATAAAAAGTTTTTTCCTTTCATCCCATCTAAACCTATCCTCTTCTAGATTAAAATCCTTGTCCCTTGTCCTGTAACTAGAGATCCTGCTAAAAAGACTATCTCTATCTTTCTTATAAGCTGTCTTTAAGAATTCAAACATGTCAATAAGGTCTCCCTGAGCCTCCTTTTTTTCCAGACTAAACCACCCCACCTCTCTCAGCCTTTCTTCACAACTGATCCATTTCTCTTCATGGCCCTCCTCTGGACCTGCTACAGCTGGCTTTCTGGGCTGCAAGCACACATTCCTGTCTCATGCCCTAATTTTCATCCACCAATATCTCCAAGTCCTTCTCTGTAGGACTGCTCATAATCCATTTACCTCTCAGCCTGTATTAATATTGGGGATTGCCCCATTGAGGTGTAGATCTTTGAACTTGGTCTTGTTGAACTTCATGAGGTTCACATGGACCTGATTTTGGAGAAGGGGAAATCCATGTCATCAAGATTAATGAACCTCATACTTTGAATATTTGAGTTTAAAATTTAATTAGTGCTCAAATATTTGCAGAAAGGTATTGCAAAATTGAGATGCAACCATATATGTGACATTTTTAAAATAAATGTGTCAGCATCATCATTCAAATGCATGTTTAAAATTAAATGGCTTTGTACAGTTTTATAATGCTTGTACATATGTCTGCATTTTGTGGTTTCCATCTTTATGTATGTCCTGGTCTCAGCTAGGGTACAGTTCATTTTTTCTCAGTAGCTGCTACAATGCTGTGTCTGGTATTCAAAATGAGAAATGCGGATAACACACTGATGTTTTGGTCTTTTGCTAAGTTGTGTTTATAATTATTTAGAAAGAATCAAGGACTTTTTCTTTGTCTCATGCTCTGCCAGTGAGGAGGTAGCAAAAGAAACTGTGAGGGACCATAGCTGGGACAGGTGACCCAAACATCCCAAAGAGATATTCCACACCACAGAATGTCATGGTCAGTGTATAAACTGGGGGGAGGTACTCGGAAGGGAAGCTGATCTGGATTTGGGAAGGCAGGTCTGTCATCAGACGGCAGGTGATAAACAATTGTATTGTACATCACCTGCTTTTCTCCCTGTTATTATCATTAATAGTAGTATTATTATAGTTCACCATTATTACTGTATTTTTCCTTTCCTTTAGATTATTAAACTTCTCTTATCTCAATCCACAAGTTTTACTTTGATTCTCCTCCCCATACCACTGGGTTGGGTGGAGGAGATAAGGGATGAGCAAATGTCATGGTTTGAAAGTGTGGTGCTTTATTTCCAGGTGGGCTTAAACCACAACAATGTACAATAGTCAACATTTCATATAACAGGGCCTTGAAGTTAAAATGCAAAACTGATGTTTAGGCTCTTAAGGATGAGACTTGGTTTACAAGGAACATTCATTAAACACAAACCGGTAAGATATGCTGGCTCCTCACACCAAAATATGTAGAAATCTAAGTAATATTTTATGTAAAGTAAGTTCTAGAAAATTGTCTCTTAGAACTCCAAAATGAGTTGTATACTGAAGTCGGCCTTTCATGCCTAAATTTTAGAACCACTTAGCTAAGAAAATCAAAGCTAGGTAATGCCTTTGTAAGGATGCTTTTGCTCTGTGAAAAAAGTTGTAATAACAAGATCATATGCTATATTTAGAGTGGAATATTTTTATTTTCCACCCTCTATAACCAGCATATGTTTCTATCCCTTATTCTATGGCTCCTATAACCAAAGTTTGCTTCTAGATTTTTCTTCAGCATTCATCACTGCTGGATTTGGGAATGTAAACATTTTTTAATGTATTACTCTAACTCTTCTGTCAAAGCAGTTCCATTTTGGACTGGAAGAGAAGAACAGGTAAGATAAGTGTGAAAATGTTGTGCAAGATCAGGTCCCTAATTTGACATTTCTAGTATCTGTTATTTGAAGAACGCTTATCACTGAATGGCACTTCTTTTGTCCAAAACTTAGCTCTTACTCATTGCTGTTTATTACTGTGATTGAGTAGCAGGTCCATCAATTAGATACCAGATCATCAAGATGAGCATTCAGAAAATAAGAAACACGTAATAGTGACCATCTGTGAAGAGGCAGATTAACTGACTTGACATAGGAATTTTCCATAGAATCATTTGTTTGCTTTGACTAATGAGACCTTTTCTCTCTGCTAGCAATCACATTAGTCACTCAGTATGCTCTTTCTAAATTCAGCAGCAAGAAAGAATCCTGCAATCAACAGCTTTCTTCACCACAAATGCTGACTTTTTGACACAGGAGATCTACTCTACACATCCAGTGAAGGATAAAGAAAAGAAAAACTGGAAGGCAATAACATAAAGGGAGATCACGTAAAGGAAACCTCTATTCTGTTATACTTTAAGAGATCATAATGCCTTGACAGATTTTAACAAGATGATGGGTAAAAGCTCTGATATGCTTTGCATGAGTAAACAGCATTTCGTAATATACCTAAAAAGCAAGCTGGAAAAACACAGATGTGATCAAAATGATGCCCATTTTTAGGCACTGAACTTAGGAGGTATGAGTCACCTTTTACAGGTTTCTATAGTCTCTTTTATTTAGTCATACTGAAGGAGTTGGAATGTAGATTGAGTGCCTTTGTTAAGTTCTTGAAGAGGAACAAAAAACAAACAAACAAACAAACAAAAAATATTTTGATCCTCTATTTTGATAATGCCACTGTTATAAAGTCATTATAATGAATATGTCTTTTGATTTTTCCATTTATACTATTATTTCTGCAGTTCATTGGGCAAAATTATAAACTTCAGTATACTGTTAATTGATAACAATTTGCTCATAAGTATAATTTTCTTATTGTCTTTCTTGTTTTTACATCCTTACCGTGCATACTGCAAGTCATAGACTTCCTTTGATACTTAACATTTTTGAAAATCTGATACGTTTATACACTCTTCTGTTACAGAACTGATTAGATGGAACATATCTAAAAATGACACATCTAAATAATACAGGACATTCTAGCACATACTTGTCTCCCACAGAGCTCCACTAATCTTATTTGCCAAAAGCATTCACACTATTGTCCAAACAACAAGCACCGTCTCAGAGCTTGGTCTCACCAGGCAAAAATAGAGTGCAGAGAAGGAAAAGGAAAGAAGCCTGATATGAAATGTAAGGATACTAGGGAGTAAGAGGAAAGACAGATTATGAGATCTTGTCAAACTATGGCATATACCCCATGGAAAAAAAAGGAGTCTTGCGTTGCAAAGAGACAATTCTTTTCTTGCAATCATTTATCTTTATGCATGTTTAGACAGGCTTTTGCAGGTGAGAAGGAGCCCATCCTATTTTAATCTTGAGCCAAGTGGAAGTGGTGTGGATGCATTGCTGCATAGCTGAGCCCGAGTAAACACAGTGTCTTTTCAGCAGGGTTTAGCACTACACTAAACCAGGTGCTATGGTAACTGCATAGTGTTAGAAATCCAGACCCATCTGTCTGGACTAAGCAAGCATTTTGTAGAACAACCCAGGGACTCAGTTACTTCAAATTTGTATACAAAGCTCACATTTATCTTCTCATAAATTTATTTGTGTTGTTAATATTTTATCTACGGGTGGGAATTACATACACCAGTATAGTCAGTAGCCTAAGGTCTATGGGTCTTGATTTCAATGCCTTCTTACACCACTGATTTTTCAAGTGGTCTTGGTCAATTCACCCTAGAAATGTTCCTCTAGAAAATTGAGCAAATAATTTTATTCTGCAACTCTAGGTAGGAAGAACATTGAGCGTATGTGAAGGTTTCAGATACTAAAAAGGGAATTCTTCTAATAATTTAATAGACTTTTATACATTTTTCTTAGTATCCTTTTGAAGAATATATATTTTAGGAAGCCAAAAGTAATGGAAAGGAACAGACAATAAACTAAGGTTTAACAAATCTTTAGGAGAAAGTGAATGGTCATGATAATAAAGTGTGTAATGGTGTCTCACTGGTGGACTCCATCCCCATGTAGAGGGATGAGCAGTCACATGGCCAAGGCAGAAAGATGTGACACAAACATGTGTGATGCATCTGGCAGAGGGGAAGTGGTGGGAGGACAGAGGCTGAAATTCCTTGGCTCCTTTTAGTTAGTACTGTATATGCCAGCCTCCTCCTGAGGGGGTGAAGCCTAGGGAAAAATGCTCATCTGACACAACTTCATCAGTTTTTTGTATTATATTGGGTATTGCTTAACATCATTGTGTTGCATATATCACTGGGGTTTTTTTTTGTTGTGGTGGTGGTGGGGTTTTTTGTTTTGTTTTGGGTTGGGTTTTGGTTTGGTTTTGGTTTTGTGTTTGTTTTATTCAAGACATTAATTTTGTTTTTACACAGTGGTTGAGTATGATTCTCACTCTTTGTTACTTTGAAAACATTCCCACTTAATTCATTCTCTATATTATTTGCAAATACATGAAAAATTCTCACGTATGGAAATTATTTCTTAAGGATAATGCTTTAACCCAGACACTCCTTAGAAGTACAACCTTTTAATAGTTGCAACATACTGTGGTTTTGTTTTTTTTTATTTTTGCTTCCAAGAAAAGAGTAGAATCCAGTGGTATTTGTGAGTCACATAGAACTTAGATGCAGTATCTTACTAAATTGGATATAATTGGTGAACATCTGTCCTTTCAAGACTCTCAAAAGAACATTGTGCCTGTCAGACACAGTCTGTGATTTGTCAACTAAACTAATTTTGTTTCTCATTAATGGATTTTTTTCAGTTGTTAAGTTAAATTCTCTAATAGCTATCTTCATTGTTTTTTTTTTTTTTTTTCCCCAGGGAAAAACTGATATTAAAATAATCTTGGCCATTTCCTTAGATGAGATTTTTTGTATTGGCAAATAAAATGATGCTTTCTTTTCATCTACTCATTTAACAATGCCTTTTTTCTTCTACAGATCCATTTTCTTCCTTTTGTCACTTCCCCTTTTACCCTATGTTTTATTCTCTGTACATGCACTCCTGCTATGGCTTCTTCATCTTTGTTACTAGGTTATCCATCACAGCTGCCAGTGATTCCACCTTTTTTTGGCAGTTGGCCTCCATTCCTTGATTCTATTATTAGATTCTTTTGCCTTCTCAAGTACTAGGCACTCTCCCTATCTAATAGACACTAATGTACTTAGCAAAAGGAAACATTATTATGGCTGAGATTATTTTCCTGCAAAACAAAATAACTATCATGAAATCCAGAAATTCCTGTTTATTCCCATAGCTGAATTTCTCCCATAATATTATATATATATATATAATTGCAGTCTATTTTTTGAGAAAATTAAAAATATCAAAGCATAAGAACTGAAAAAACCAGAAAAACCTGTATATATGCCTGCTATACAGGCATAGTTACATTTGGACAAATAGTTACTTGCAATCCCTCAGGAAGAATAACTATTCTCTTTGTCATCCACCCAGATCTTGTCATTAAATAATGAACACAAAGTTAAACTCTTCAACAGGATTCATAGAAGAAAGTTATTCTGGAACAAAGTGGAAGAAATAGAGTTGGTTTTTTTTTTTTTTTTTTTTTTTTGACAGCCAGACACTCAAATCCAGAGCTCAAATTGTGATCATCTGACAATGTATCGCCATTCAGAAGCTGTGATAACTCGGAGTCTGCCGTGCTGCCAGTGTCTACCTGTCTGTTATTACATTGCACCACAGGTTAAAACTCTGCTTTCACCAACTCCACCTCCCTCGGAAAAAGTCTCTAATATCAAGAACAGTTCCATTCACTTCAAATCCTTTTGGCTGTCTGCCTCAAGAAGCCAGCATTTCTAACAAAGAGCATCCTACCCAACAAATGAAATATGCACTTTATCACCTGCCAGCAGACCTCATGACCTTTGTAACCCATCCATACGCATCAGGAAAAAATGGAGAAAAACCTAACTCTCTTTGGAGAAATCCACCTTGGGTGACCATTTTGTTCTCTAGATAAGGAGAGGTAAATAAAGGGATATCAATGGGTTCTTTAAGAGAAAAATATTGCGAAGCTCAGCTAATGTATGAGCTCTAGTTTGTCACTCAGATAATCTGAGAAAATGGGTGTCAAAGATCTTATTTCCATAATTTATATATTTTCAAAATTTCCCTCTAGCTTCCCATAACTCCTTATAATCAGTTTTAGTTCAAGTCTGGCATTGTTCAGGATACTGCTGCTTAAACAGAGATGAAAATTCCTTTGGTACTTCTGCAAGTTCTTTTTGTCCACTGGTGAAGCGTCAGAGAAGATGTAATTGCATTACTAGCATTTAGCGTTCTGCTTCTGATTTACTTAACTGCATCCATTTGTTCATTAACTTTATGGATATTTTTAAACAGCAAACAACGGAAAGAAAAACTGCCAAGAGTGTGGCCAATATAGCTTACCTTTTTTATCAAAATAAATTTGTTTCTGGAAAATGTTATTTGTCATTATTTTATGAATTTAGGGAGCCCAAGGAATATATGATCAAACTTTGGGTACCAAGATTTTTTTTTCAGCATAGACATAGATTTGCTTATAAGAAGAAATAAAAGGCAATGCATGTACTCTCAAAAATGTCTGCATAATCTTAAATATGAGGAATGTTCAAAATGGAAACAAACCTTTAGAGTCATTCCTGGGGATCTCTACTCCTTACTGTCTTCTAACCACAGTAATACATGTGAGCTGCTTCATCATATTACTGATTTGATTATCTCAAGTATATACAAGAATTCAGGTTAAAACAGTTTCAAGTCCATCCAGGATTACAGAAGGATTCCTCAATATGTTATTGTTGAAATATGATCCATATTTCTCAGTTTAGACATGGTTGGGTGTTTAAATAGTCTATTGAATTAACATACTACCTGTCTTCTCCATTCCTGAATTACATGATTTGTATTGAGAAATGTTTCCTGGTTTCTTAACAATTCACAAACTACATCTCATAAAAAAAATCAATGAGATAAAATAGCTGATAATATTACAATTTAAATAATTGCAGATAAAGTAGTAAAATACTGATAATATTACATTATTAAAGTAACTTGATGAGATTACTTTAAAGAACGCTTTCCAGTGTTGATTGATTTAGGATTTGGAGCACCCATTTTGCTTCACATCTCTTTCAGATTTATAGGGTCAGTCTGCCACAGAATGCTGTAAGAACAGAGATTCAGAGCCTGTCATTTCCAAAAGGATTTTTGATTAGCAGTGTCTGGGTGTCTGTGAAAGTTTAGCCTGATAAGACCTTAAAGTTAGCCTTATATCACTCTTTTCTGTAAAAATAACCTTTGGGGTGCTGAGAAGTTTGTCATCTCTTTGCAGTACAACTGCCTATACACTGTCATTATAGCTATTAGAATATATTTCAGTGGTATTTCATTGCCAAGAAAAGTTGATTTTATGAAAAGTAATAGAAAACATTTGCAAGGCACCCCATTGGACTGGTTAAAATTAATCATGCATGAAGCATTCCTCCAGATTCCATGTGTTCCTTGTATATACCAACATTATTATCAAGGTTTCCCAGATCCAATGAAAGGAAATCAATAATTCATTAAACTTGTAATCTGGTATTTGGAACGATGAGCAACACTTCTCTCACATTTTTTCGAGGAGACAAGAAAATGCTGGTTAAGGCACTGCAACACCTTTGCACTGAGTTAACACAGAGCACTAATGCATGGGCTGGAGAAGTTCTGATGAGAAGGACGTGTGTGCATATAGTATGTATAAATGAGGATTCATTCTCTTCATCTGTGGCACTTGTCTGTGTAACAGATTTTTTTGAATGCTTTCACAGGAGTCAATAAATGGGTTTGGGTTTCGTTTGATGTAGTATCCATACAGACAACATCATTTAAATTCTGACAGTTCATTAACTTTCCTCTAAGGCTCATTTGAAAGTGTTTTCCCCCCTCTCTGCCTCTCTTACATGTTTGTCATGCCAAAATAATGTATATCTTAGTTATTTAAGGTTTTACTACAGCAGTGTAAATCTCCTTGTTAACCAATACATGCAAGTGCTCGATTGTCTCATTCAAGAATTCTTTAAGCAATAACTTTAAGTTAAATCAAGAGCTAAAGTTTGTGAATAACTTATGCAATTCTGTGGCATAGATAAATTAGCATTGCCGCTGTCCTTGGTAATTTTCTGAGATCTCTCACTATGGCATTTTCATGGAGCTCTAAATTGCTCATATATTCTTCTTTTTACTCTATGTTTTTAAGGTAGGTTTCACTCTCTGTTGAAGCAGATAGATTGGAACATGTGAACATTTTTATTTTAATCTGGTAAGTAATACAAGGAAAGTAGATTCTTGCATGTGACCTACTGCCATGATTTGCCTTGATGATGCGACCTGATGGATGAAAGCAAATTGTTCTTTAGTCCCATTCTTTCTTATTTCTTTTTGTACTGAGAAACCTAACCAAATTGTTAACAAATGCAAACTGTTATAGTATTTTCTTTTATATTTTTACTGATTTTCTGATGTGGAAAATTGGGCCACTAGAAAGCAGACTGAGATCAATGCATTTCAATGTGAAGCATGAAGCAACCTTCTGAAAGTAATATCTCTTATTTAATAACTTGAGCTCAGTAGAGGAAAGCTGATGTCTGCTTTTAGAAATCTGACTACTAACCCTGAAGCAGTCATGCAATCTCTGATTTAAAACATAAAAACATTTCCAGACATAAAGATTACTGAGAAGTAGTCTAACCCTTTGTGAGACAGACTTTGAACACTGATGCTGTGTCTCTGACCACCATTTAGAATAGTTACATTTTAAAATGTCACTAATTCTTAAAAGAGGCAGCTAGTGAAAGGACTTTTTTTTCCCAGTTTGTAAGATTTACTCCTGTCCTTCACTGAAAAATTAGATAGGAATTAGTTAAATATTATTGAACACTATCCCACTTCCAGAAAGCTGTTGCCAATTGCATATCCATTCCCCAGATGTGAAGCAGAAAGGAAACATTGCTTCCAGATCAGACTGACATAGCGTACAAGGATTGATTTAAAAAAGAAAACAAAACAAAAAACAAAAACCTGTCCTTTTTTGCAGTGATAGATTTTCTAGAGTCACCTGAGGACCTGGCTGTGAAGCAGATGGTATTTTCATTCCAGGGCACATTTTGGCCTTTGGGACAACAGAATTAAGAAGGGAAAAGTAGTTAGTGTGGGGAAGCAATTGCAACCAGAGAAGAGAAGAGTGAGAATTTTTAAAACAGCCCAGCAGACACCAAGGTCAGTGAAGGAGGAGGAGGACAAGGTGCTCCAGGTGCAAGTGCAGAGATTCTCCTGCAGCACATGGAGAAGACCATGGTGAAGACCTTGGTGAGGCAGCTGTGCCCCTGCATGCTGTGGGGGTCCATGGCAGGGCAGAGATCCTCCTGCAGCTGGAGGACCCCAGGCTGGAGCAAGCGGATGCCTGAAGTAGGTTGTCACCATAGCAAGACCATGCTAGAACAGGCTCCTGGCAGGACCTGTGGCCCCATGGAGAGAGGAGACTACGTTGGAGCAGGCTCCTGGCAGGACTTGTGACCCCGTGGGGGACCCATGCTGGAACAGTTTGTTCCTGAAGGGCTGTACCCCGTGGAAAGGACCCATGTTGGTGCAGTTTGTGAAGAACTGCAGTCTGTGGGAAGGACCCATGTTGGAGTTCATGGAATACTGTCTCCGTGGGAGGAACCCGGTTCTGGAGGAGGGTAAGACTGTGAGGAGTCTTCCCACTGAGGTGGAATGAGCAATATGAAGGTGTGATGGACAGCAGCCCCCCCTTTCCCAGCTCCTTGAGGCTATAAGGGGAGGAGGTAGAGCAAACTGGGAGTAAAGTTAAGCCCAGAAAGAAGGGAAAGCAGGGGAAAAGGTGTTTCTTAAAGTTTGGTTTTATATCTCAGTGTCCTACTCTGATTTGCTTGGTAATGAATTAAAATAATTTCTTTGAGTTGAGTCTGTCTTACCAATGCCACACAAACACAATACATGTATATGCTATTATCTATATGTTAAATTGACTTGCAAGTCTTCCTAGAGCTGGTACCACTTAGAAGAAAATAATTAACATTGGTAAATAATTTTGCACTGGGCTTTACAGTTCGTAGTTTGGTCATTAGAAAAGAACGCATGACTAAAACCCAGTGCTGCTGGAAAAAGTGAATTTTATCAACCTTATATCGTAAATCACTTCAGGACATGAATGCAAGTAATTTCTAGCCAACCACATGCTATCTATATTTAAATACAGTTTGCTTTCTGAGCACTAGAAATACCATATAGGTACCCTAAAGTGTAGATTAAGGCTGTCAGAACCTCATACATGATCAAATCATATGTTTTATCATTTTATGGGAAAATAGTAAAAGTAGATGTGCTTTCTATTACATATCAAAACATATTTTCTGTTGCACTGTGAAATGAACTCCAGGCCTCGGATTGTTTCCCTCTTACAAACAAAATATCCAATTTCTGTTATTAAGGGAAAAGGATAACATTTAATGTTTTTCATCTTGCTATCCTCAGGGTAGCAGATATGAAAGGTCAACAGTGAAACCACTTTCTAATAAAAAGATGATAAAATAGTCAATAAAAATGGAAATCAATGAATGAAGGCCAGAGCACTTTCTCCTACCCACTGGTTTCTCTGAGCACATAACACTATAGCACCTACACAAAGTTTTCAAATCTTCACAGAGCCCTGCATTGGCCAGAGGAGGGTCTGTGTTGCAGCCAGCTGGCGTTGGCCCTGTTGGACATGGGGGAAGCTTCTGGCAGCTTTGCACAGAAGCCACCCCTACAGCCTTCCCCTGCTCCCCGCCCCCGCAAAAAAACCCCACAACCTTGCCATTTAAATCCAATACATTACAACAGAAATGCTAAATGATATAGTGAAAGAAACACCTGTTATAATGAGAAACACTCATTGCAAGCAGGCAGGCAGCATTTGGCTCTTGTGCTCCTGTGGTCTTTAGGGCTGGTTGTAGGCCACTTACTCCTCTGTCTACACCACAGCTGGAAAATCGCAGTCATCATTTTTGCTCTCTGGATCTATGGGCCTACCAGAATTTGTGCAGAGCAACTTGCACAATTGATCACTTGTTTTCCACCCTATTTCATCTTCCTGTGTGCCAAGTCCGCTTTCCAAGGTGTCTTAGAGCTGCATCTCTACCCTGTTTGTGGTGACTCACCAAGTCAAGTCTCTCCATGCCATGTGCAAGCAGCAGGATTTCAACAGTAATTTCAACGCTATGATAGCTATGGCTGCATAGAAATCCTTTCAGGCAATCCAGATTTAGCTCTTGAACAAGACACCATGAATTTTCACCCAAATAGTATATGTCACTGTTAAGAATAGCTAGGCAGCAAGTGAAAAATCTAGCATTGATAACTTCTTCCATCTTTCCCTTAAATATCTACAGAAAAATTGATTGACTGTGATTTTCAGACCTCTTTTTAGTTTGCTTTAAGGATGAAAATTGTAGGGGTTTTAAGATAATAAGCATTTAGAAAGCATTACAGTCTACAACAGCCTTAAAGATCATACCCCAAATTACTGTAAAGTGTTTCAAGCTCCCCTTCCTGACTGTGCCTTACAGAATCAGCTAAGAGAAAAGTGGAGGGGGGAGGGAGTGGAATTCCAATCGAAGATGACATTAGATTACATTCATGAGAGGAGTGTGAGCTGTTGTATCAACAAAGGCACAAAGATTTTGCAAGTATTAGCAATGTCTGGGCTTGCAAAATGCACTTTCCTTTATGGCCACTGCTTAATGACATGTTTGCACAGAGCGGTTCTACTTCTACACAGCAGCACACCTGAGGAATCAACGTAGTGAAGAAAGAAAACCACAGAAATAAACAGAACTGCAATAACGATGTTCCAAATAATTGGTTTTTTTCAAGACCAAGCTCCTACCTGGCTATAAAAAAAACCCCATCCTATTAGTCATAAATCCAAGAATTTTAATAGTTGATCATAGTTCAAGTTGTAGAGCAGCTGTTGAACACCACTACCTTTAAATTTTTCTCTTCTTCTCACTTGTGCAACTACATTGAGTAAAATAGGGTCATCTGGGCATATTTTATACTCTATGAGTGTTATATAGTCCTTATCAGCCTGAAATCTTGAGGTTTGTTTCCATTTAAATACACTTACTTAATTTTATTTAATTTATCCACCAAATCTTTTTATGATTGTATGGTAACATCCAAAGATAAAAAGTCTGAAGGCTAAAGCTATACTAAATCCATGGAATACATAGAAAAAATAAAAAGTGTTATTTTATTTTTTAAGGAAAAAAGAAGACAGTTGGCAGTGACAGCTCAGTACGAAAGATCATTTTAGTAGTAGATATGATCACAACATTGGAGATTTTCTGCATTTGCATTGATCTTTAAACAGTTCTGCTTTAAAAGTCATAAAGATAAATTTAACATCTACCTTATCTGTAGATTTTATGTATTACTTTCTTTTTGTCTAATAAAATGTGATAATCTTGTTCCAGTCATTGAAAGTTACTCATGTTGCAGCACTTTTTACTACAGTCTCTGAACTTACTAGTTTATAACATGCTGTTCACTAACACTTCAAAACTGCTATACTATCTGACACAGACTTATTACTTATTCTGTTGACAAAAATGTACTACAGACACCTTATATTTTAATGGCATTTTAATGAGGTATCATGCCATGAATTTATGTTTGACACAGGTTGCCTCAGCATATAATTAATAAGCACACAAACACACTTTGGTGAAGAGACTTTCAGACCCCCATCGGAATGGCCACTTACAGATTGCAGCCTGATAAACAAGAGATTCCTTATTTCTGCTTTTCATACATGAAACAGTTTTCATAATAAACTTCAAGTGATTTTCAATTCCAGTTCAATTTCTCCCTATATTACATTTATCAAGCTTCCTCAGCATGCTCTTCACCACAGAGTCAACTTTAAATGTACAAAAGCAGAACTCTGCTGTCTCCATGGCACTTTTTAAATGACTGGCATATAAGACAACTCCAGTGTATCTCAGCCCTGTTTTCTCTACAGACTACACAGAGAAAACAGCTTTGGACCCACATTGAAAGATTGGACTTCCTGACCTCCTGTGGACCCATATTGAAAGATTGGACTTCCTGACCTCCTGCACCATTCTCTGAGTCTGTGAAATGCCAAAACACTAATGGTAAGTGCTATCATGAGTGTGAAAAAGAATTAAACAGAAATTCCTACAGATTTTTAATAGGGTCATGAACTTCAATTAAAGCTTTCCCATAGCTGGGATATCTGTAAGATCTTCTCTCAATGTAAGTTCACTAAGCTGTTCAACAGCACGAGAGTTTCAACCCTAAAGTCTCCCACAGAACAAGCAGAGAGGTGTTTTCCTCACTGTGGCTGTTTTACTAGATGTTTCTCAGTGTAATTTGCAATATGAGGCTTCAGTTGAGTGTATTGTGATACTACCAAGTTCCACAGTTGGCCTACCCAAAGATGCTTCCGTTTCCTCCCACTTCCCCTAAAATGCCAACCTGTCCCAATCACATAAAACTCCTCATTCTCTTGGGAAGACTGGATAAAGGAGAAATAAATGAACCTGTTTGAAAGAATTGTTAATAAATTAGTCTGGAGATAGATAATGATACTGTCTAAATTGCTTTCTGTTTCCTACTGTACCTCATGCCTAAGAATGGAAACATGACAACTTAAGATTACTAAAGATTGTGTTATTAACTGGCAAGCAGGTGGCAGTGGAGAAGAATCTAATCAATGATTAATTTCAGTGAATTCAGGGCAGGAAGCAAGACCCATTTATTTTGTTTAGCATTTGATTAACTGTTTTTGCTTGGTTCTAATTTTGTGTTTTAATTTTCCGTAATCAGCACTTAGCTGTCAGGATGACAGGTGGGTTTAGGAACTAGAAAATTAAATTAATAAACTAGTTACTTGGACTTATCTGTTTATCTGTGGGATATCTGGCCTCGGAAAGTACTGTCTTCTCCAGTACAAAGAAACTGGAAATATGAAACAGTCTGGAAATAACAGTGTACACTGTTTCATGCTGCCTGAAAATTTTTTTTCTTATCCAAAATTTAAGATTTTTCATTAAAAAAAAAAGGCCAAGTAATTTAAGAATAGAATGAAAATGAAGGAGAGAATTCTCACATAGTCCAGGCTTTTGACTTGTAGTTTTTCTTCATTTTCTTCAAAATAGTGTTTTCCAACCCCACACTGTCAAGGTCTTTCATTATAAAGGAAGGGAGACAGGGACTTTTGTTTCCCAAAGGCTGAAAACCTATGTCAACAGCTCTTTAGAGTTTATTGAATTTGAATAGTCTCAGTGAAATGTTTTCAATTTGATGGATGATAAAGATGCTTGCTTAGAATTGGTTTTGGAACATTCTACTGAGACTGACTGTTCATATCAGATGGATGTTCTATTCATCCAACTCTTTGAAAGACAAGTAAAATTTTAATGCTAGATACACAGAGGAATAAGTTAGTATAATTTTGGACTAAGTAGACTATATGAAAAAAAAAGTATTTTCTCTGTTCATATGCTTCTACGGGTATTTGCATTTGAATTGCAAAATTTAGTAAGATTGGGACCCCATTGTGTTACATAGCACAAGTGCACATATTTAGAAAGATTTGATAAGACAAGGAACCATTTACAGTAGTATTAATAGACTATTACAGGAAATTACTTTTGCTTCTGAGATGGTCGCCTCAGCACAAATTTATCAGAAAGATCAGCTATGAACAGGTCCATAGCCTGTCCAGAATCTGATTGAGCCTAAGTATAAATCTCTGCAGACTGAACTAAATTGTTACCCTTCTGCTCCCATAGCGTGGTACCTGCTGTTGAAATGCACTTCAGCCTCGTTCAGTTCTTTTCCATCTATCATCTTTTCCGATTTCCCTGTAAGGAGACTCGCCACACTTTTACTATTGCTGTCTATGGCAAAGACACATCTGCAGAACAGTCAGGGTATGCTGTTGGAAATCACACAGAAAAGTCATCCTGGGCTGCATTTTGGTTTGTTAAGCTTTTACAGGAAATCTAGCAAACTGTTTCAATGGCAGTTCTGCTCCTGGATACCAATTACTTTCTATAGACCCTCTAGAAAGAGATCCTTGAATGTATCATTGTTAGAAGAATACATCTGGTTTTGATAAAATTTGAAGGAAATAATCTCAGATTAAATTTAATAATCATTAGAAAGCAGCTGTCTGTACCCAAGCCTTTTTTTAAGAGTGACTTCAAATGTTTTGGTTTCCTAAAAGAATATGGCCAACATCACAAGGCACCTGTGCTTGTTATAGTTCAGCAGAAGGAAATGCTAACAGAAATCCAGGTTCAATATTGTTTCTCTTGCTGCAGTAGCTGTTTGTGACAGATGGCTATTTCTGAACATCCGTGTTATGATTCTGAGGTTTGGTCAGGGTTTTTTATGCGCCTTTTAGCAGAGCTGTATGAATAAATTTTATCTGTGCTTCTATTGAAACATTTTTTTCAGGGGACAATGTAGGGTCTACCCAGAAAACCTCATCCTCTGATAGACTGGGCAGAACTAGAGCCCTTTGAAGCTGCGCTGAACCCACTGTTGGAAACATCTGAAACTGAAGACACCACTTTAAACTGAGACATGATGAAAAAAGCCTGACTGAGGCTTTGTCTGCACTGCCTTTTGTACATTGGCTCAAACTCTGGCTTGATTTTGAAGGAAGGCTCCATCAGGCTCTGCCAACACATCACTGGCTGTGCACAGATCTTAGCTCTAACCCATCCACGGTTCTCCCCTGCCCAATTCACCACCAGGCAACCTGTTCCTCTCCTCCACACTTGGTCCAGGTTTGGAGGTAGAAATGCAGTGCAGGAGGTCAGTAGATTGGCCTTCAGCACACAGGAGTGTGCTGCAGCCAGCTCCAAGCTTGTGTGGTAGAAGAGACTTAACCTTGCAGCCTGTGCAGGGCAAAGGAGGGAAATATTTATGGTTTCATGAGCTACATAGGTCAAATACTGTATTAATAATGGATTTTAAAACTAGCCAATGAGGTAGAGGGATGAGTTAATAAAAGTTATTGAATGCCTCTGACTGAGGAATCTGAAGGCTATCTGATACAGCAGAAAAAAAGGCCAATAGAACTTTAGAGCTATGATGGAAGGATACTTCTTTTTGTCTCCAGATTTCCAGGTACAGGATATTTATGTTTACCCAATTTAAATTTTTTTTTTTCTCTTTGAAGTAGGCTGAATTTAATTTTATCACAGAGATTATTTCAAAATAAAGAAGGAAATGGAAAGCAGTTAATAAGAAAAGTTTTTCAGGTGCTCAGGAAAGATAAAGACAGTAGGTCAAAGACAAATGCAACAGGAAATTCCACATAATGTGATTCTACTGTAGAAACCTTTCAGGTAAAGGTGAAGCCAACAGAATGCAAAGTGGATTTATATAGTACAATGTCAAGCTGCCAGTGAACCACAGATAAAATCCCATTAGTATAAACAGAGAGGATACATGAACTCCTAGGTTTTTAATGATAGGGTTTCTGCTCTTGGACAATGAGAAAATGACAGTCTAAAGCAGATTTAGTGAATAGATTTATATGAAATAGATTTAGTAAGAAGCATTCTTCTACCAGTAAAATAAATAATTCCATTAGCGAATGCTCACTCAACTTTATTATGTACAAATTGTTATATCATCAATACACTCTGCACTAAGTATTCATCTGCATTGTCTTACTCATAAAAATTCTTCTCCACTCGTACAGTGCTACAGATTGCAAAGAACATCAGTCAATAGAAGTGGTTTACAAATCAAACCTAGCGGGGCAAAGCAGTTTATTAGTGCGCATCTCATTCCGTGGCGTGTAGGATTACCCACGCGCAACACTTGAGCTGTAAACATTTCCATTTGCAAAGCGTGATGAAAATAACTCCAGTAACGTATACTACCCGTGCTTACTGCACCACAGTAATACTCAGCACCCTCGTGTTTAACCTCATGGCAGTCAATGGGGCATAACAGTGAAGAAGTGAGATGACATAACTGAAGCACAAATAGCTGGAACAGCTTCCTGCCTGTGTTCTGGCAGGTTGTGGGATATTTTCCAACCCAGAAAATAGCCTCATTAATGCATTTAAAGGTAGGCTGAGCAAAGCCCTGGTTAATGTACAATTGAGAAAACTTTGAAATTAACTTAATTAGATTATATAGTTCTTTTCTATTTCAAACATCCTCAGCTTTAGGGCATGGGGTAAAATTACTGATCTTTTAGTAAATTATTTCAAACATGCCTTGCTGCATTTTTCATTATGCAAAATACATCTCATGTACCGGTGCATTCTATTTCAGCTCATTAATTCAGGATCACTTTAATATTAGGAAGGATTTTACTCCCCATAAGTGAAAGAGAAATCCTGTCCACTTTTCCCAGTAGAAACAAAGAAATGGATTGCCAGTTCATTTTCTTCCCTTTTGCAATTCCATAAATACCCATATATTCTCACTGTCATGGTTGCAGGGAGTTTCTAACATGAAGGGGAACATTCTCAAATAATAATTTAACATGGTTTCCCAATGATGAGGCAATAAAACAAATTTGGGATTGTAATTTTTGCTTATTACTGGTTTCAATTCATAATGTGGCAACAGTTTGTTACATTGTTTCGCTACCTTTCTCTTTTGTAGTAATAGATGTGCGTAATGGCTGGTGGCCTCCTACAAGCAAATAATTTGAAAGAATATTACTCTGCTACAAAAAAGGATTTTTAGATGTTAGCGTGTGATGATTCCCTTTGTTATATTATTTTCTGAGTTCTCCTTGTTAGACAATGACTACTTACAGAGGACTGAATACACTAGGGGTTTGGATCTTATATTTTTTCTACTGAGAATTTATATTAATATTTGAGAATCTTTCTCTGCTTTGGATGCTTCACCAAATTTGACTGTGGGAACTGTAGATACTGAATTTGGATCAGTACAGGTTTTGACTTAATCCAATAAGTATTAAGCCTAAATAGCTTGTGTTTTATTAAGATCATGTAGAGTATCCCACCTGGCCTGTAGATACCAGAACAGAAAGCCTAAGTCTCCTATAGGTCCTGTGCTGCATCTGCCAGCCTGCACAGACTTGGCTGGCACTACACCCTTGAGTTCAAGTCTAGATGTCCATATGTGAGCTAGAATTTCCCATCGTATCCACCACAGGTCTAGTAAATACAGTCATTGCATTGTAGAAAATTATTTAACTCATACTTTTGTAGATGCTTATATTGCACTGCATAGCTCTCTTGAGTTCATTAGACTCAGCTGAGCACAGATGTTACTAGAGAGTAGTATTATTTTGCTTTATGTTATACTGGAACAGCTGATTTGCAACACCTGCTTGTCTTCACATTTTCAAAAGAGAAATTTTCATCAGATGTACTGAGCTCTTAACTTGATGTTAGGTTTAGTATCTGTTTTTTACAAAATATTAAGCAGAATTATGAGTCTTCGACAGACTTGTTTTTTCTGGTTCTGATTTGAATCCAGTCAGAATGCTGTTTTTTATATGTCTCTTGGAAATACCCTATCCCTACCTGATTAGCCCAAATAGACGGATTATCATGTTTTTACCATCTTTGTGTTCTGTGTAAATTTTCCGTATTAAATCGATGCTGGCTCTTCTATCTACTGATCTGAGTTGTTTTTTCTGGGACATTATTTTGCAATTTCAAAATGTGTGGTGGTAAGCAATGTGCTTTAATACCTTGCAGATGTTTCTGGTTAAAGTTGGTATTTTTCCTCTTTAATTTATGACAGGTTTAATTAAAGTACTTTCCTTTGGTCTAATCATTATAACATTAGTAATTCTAAGTTATTGCTTGAGCTCCTGTGTCATGTTCCAGGGACTATTTAAAAAAATGTATCTTTCCCTTTATGGAATATAGGGTTTATATTTTAGAGCTACTTGCCATTTATGATTTTAGAACTGGTGGCTTCTATTAACTCAGGCTTCTCTGTATCATCCTCTAATTTCTTTTCTTAGTTTGAGTTTGTGCAGCTAGAGCATTTATTTATGTTTCAGGTGTTTTTCTTCTGACCTTGAAGAGTCAATAAACACTGTTTTCAGTTAAAGTATGGAAACACTGCTTCAGGCTTCCATTCCAATATTTTTTCTCTCTTTTTCTTTTACGTTCCTGTTTTTAGAGATTACATATTTGACCATATGTTGCCACTTAATTGCGCTTTTTTTACTATTATATTTGCATTCTTTTTGCTTGTTAGCAATAGCTAGTGATTTAAGATGATTTACAAGCATCCATAAAGAAAACCAGCCAGCCATTCACTTCTCTACATTCTTCATGCCCTTTTTAATACATGCAAGCATATCCAGTGTAATGAAAAATAAACTGTTTGTTTGAGATGGGGACAGGGCTTGGGTATGTTAGTTTTTCTGCTCCATTACTCAGCTGGAAAAAGGAACAAACAGGTACTTATTTAGTTCCTGAGTTGTTTTTTGCTTGCTCCTCATATTCAGGTTGACTCAAGGCTTCCAACGTGATGAAACCAAATACATTTCCATGCTGTAGTGTCCACTTTACTGTGATAACCTTGGGCTGCCTGGAAGCAATTTGTTAAGCGATTTGAAATTTCATATTTCAGTTGTCAGCAGTAACATCAGTTGATCTGCTGAAGTGAAATACTATCTTGGTTTTGGCTGAGATGGAGTTCTTTTTTCTTAGTAGCAGACAAAACGAAAAAAAATGGAGGGGATAAACGAAAGACTATTCTAAAGAGAAAGTGGAGATAGTACAAAATGATCATGGAGAAAGCAGCCTTTCCTTGCCCTCACATTTTTCCAGGCTATATTTAGCAATTTTATGTAGTAATCCTACTTGTAGAATGTTATAGAGAACCTGCCTTATGGGATCACAAAGTTCAGGAGTTTAGGTGATTGACTGAATAAAGTAGGAATGCTAATTCCTGGGACGTGCATTGTGGCATAACTCCAGAAGAGCAGGCCGAGGGGTGGGATGCAATACTGTAGCTGGGCAACAAGCCAATGAACTGCATCATTGTAATTGCAGATGAAATAATAATTATTTGTGATAGCTTGCTAATCAGTGAAAGCATGGAAAAGGCTGCTGACAAGCACCATCAAGGTAATTAAGGTGAAGCATTGAATTTGCATAAATTTACACTTTGATCATTGTTCACAAGATACTGTCTCTTGAAATAGACTTGGCTGGTTTCAAGATGAGAACTAAATCAAAGCAAAGGAGTGCAATAACTGCACAGCATCAATAGTGCTTACAAAATACAGATGCACCTTACATAGGCAATTATCTAAAGAATCTATTGTCCTTAATCAAAGGATGATACTCAAGTTACTTTTTCAAATTACCAAATAGTCCTAGTTAGCATATGCCATTCTGGTTGTAGCTCTTTAAAGAACACAGAAAAATCATGAGGATGAGATCTTTGGAAAAGACAACATTTGATTATTCACTTTGCTTAAAAAACCCCAATCTCCTAAATGAGGACAGCTGAAGGTATCATTCCTCATATTATTTTGACATACATATGCAAGCTGTCTTGGAAAGATGTATTTAATAGGTTTCTTTAGGAGCTGCAAATGTGATCCTCCCTAATCTCAGGCTCTAAGTCACAGCCTCTGACGGAAGGTTAAGCTCTCATCCTTCAGGCTTCTATGCAGGTATCCTGAGTATCAGCTGCCAGAGTAATTCTGGTGCTCAGGCCTGCAGCCAGAGCCCTGTGGTCTGTCCTAGCTCCAGTTCCGTGACTCTTTTCCCTCCGGGAAACAGCAATGGGTCTCTTGACAGTGCAGTCTCCTAAAGGAAATAACAGTTTATGTAAAACAAAGGACTTTGAACTCTCAAAGCATGCATGCAAAAAGCAAAAATCTAGAGTGTACACATATATTCACTCTTCCCTAAGGTTTATTCCTTACTGGAAAAACCCTACTGAGACTTCTGGAGTTCTTTCTGTCAACATTTCTTTACGGATCTTTCTGACAAGTCATTTTCCACTCTCTTTCTTACTATGATTTTTTTAAATCTTTTTTTTCTTCCAGATTTATGGGGATCATCTTATTAAAAATAGCAATAGATTTCAAACTAAATATGTGGTCAATCATAATTTCTGATTATTCTGATTTATATCATATTGCTGTTTTCTCTGATTTTGACTAACATCATCCTACAGGAAACTTCTTTTCCTCGCATGCTGAGCATGTAATATTCATGCTCCTAAGTATTTCAGAATCGATAGATCATAATGCAAATATTCTGTATGCGTCATGTGGGTAACCACATATACACATGAAATAATAATTTAGATGCTAAATAATTTTAGCCACCCATTCTAGAATTTTTTCTATTGCCTACATGTGTTCTTGCCTCATCTTCTACCTACAGCAATGCTACATAAAATTAAAAGGCTACTAAAATTGTAATCTGCTGTAAAGTTTTTGCGTCTTATTTATTTATTGCCTTGTATTTTATTTCTGACTTATAGATGGTCATTCACTAACAAAGTTGTAAACCGTGCTGTCATGTTTAAGGTTTTTTTATTTTATTTTAGCCATGCAAATTATTTTTTACCTAGATACAAAGTTTTTGTAGAAATAAAATGTATTTGTCTAGTACAGTATGCACTTGGCATGTTTTTATATTGTACTTACTTAGAAAGATGATCTCTTAAAGCTGTTGCTCTGACACAGCCATGAAGCATATAGAGTTTGCTTTTGCAGTGCAGCAATAAACACATCCACTTAGGTACCAGAGATTTTATACTAAGACAGATCTCTTGGTGTGCTGCATTTTTATTCCAGGCAACCTCTACACAGCAATGTAATTATCTGATTAAGAGTGAGTCTCCTTATTGTATATGTGAGCATTTCATGCACAACTCTCCTGGTGATGCACACACTGTACATGTCTTAGAAGTGTCATCTGTTCTGTCATTGTTTTTCACCTGTTTATTAATAAATAAATCAAGCTACTTTACAGAATACTAGAGAATTAGGACATGAGATACATATCAAACGCTGAAGCTGCCTTCCTTACTATAAATCTGTTGATCTTATCATATAAATATAACTCAGAAGTCGTATCTCAGATGAATGTAAAAAACTTTTTAGAAATTTGATAATACTAGAACTATTTTGGTGGTTCTGTTTTGAATGCCTGGCCCCAGTAAATCTGTAGTAAATATATACTGATTTCAGCATGGCCAAGGTTTCACTGATGGTATTCTGAACTATTTCTTTAAAATTCATTCATTTAGCTTTTTGAACTCAGGATATCTTGGTCTTTTTTCTTTTTTTTGCTACTGGAATGAGATGTGGCAAGGAAAAGAAGAGAAGCTAGTATAAAATATACATAACAAAAGTGTGCGTATTTTTCATAGGGATTTTTTAATGAGGGATTAGTTACATAGGAGCTTTAGGGATTAATTAACCAATACCTAATTAAAGCAGGGTTCTAAAGTGGATCCTCTGTAAATCTGAAAGTCATGTTGAAGGAGAAAAAGTAGAAGAACAAAGTGATGTAAAGTAATGGGTCGTTTCTAAACTGAGGCAGTATGTTACATCAAAAAGAATGGGGGAAAAAAACAGGAAAAGAATCCAGAAAAGTGGGAACAGGAAGTTGTTTCTGTCTCTCTATTGCTTTTGGTTTTGATAGATAAAATATCTTATTTGTCTGGCCCATACATTGTCCTATGTTTACCAGCTACACTTTGAAAAGTCTTCTGTTTGAACAGGAAGACTTCCTGTAATGCAGGCCAGAGTGTCTTGCTGTGTTTCTTCTTGACCCACTGAGGATGGGGTAAAATACACACATGAGGAAGCACTGATACTGAAGTCTACTCTCATTATTGTGCTTGATTATATGTTCATCCTCTTCTGTGCGTTATCCCCATTCTTGTATCAGTTTCTCTGGCCTGATTTTTTTGCTGCATATTCATTCTATACACTGTGCTATGGTGCCTTTACTTAGAATATTTTTGAGCACAGTCACTTAGACTGTGCTCAAAAGACACACAGTCACTATCGTGAAAACAAGATGTTTTCCTAGAAGAGTAGCATGAAAAACACAATGACCCTGAAAAATAACATCCACTTGTATTTTGATTTTTTTTACTATTTTCCTAAGCAGCATGTAAAACCGAGCCAGTGTTTTTGGTGGGAAGGGGGGAACCCTGCATGGTCTTAAGCTTTTCATTTGAAAAATAGCTTCAACAAAAATTATAAATCCAGACTATAATGTGGCTCTCTTTTTCTCCTCCTTCCACCATTTTTAAGGTTAAAATGAGCCTTAATGCATTTTTATTTGAAGCTCCTATATAATATCGACTATAAAAATTCACCTTGCAATACCTTCATTGAATCTAATAATTTTTGGATGAATAAGTACAGATTTTACATATATAGTCTTAGCTCAAAAACTTTTATGAAGGTGCCTCCATCATTTCTCCAGGGAAGTTTCTCAAAAGGTTAATCACTGTTAAAATATGTCCTTCCTCCCTTTTGAATTTGTCTACCTCCAATTTTAGTCCTTGAATTTTTTAATGGTTTTGGAAATTCATGGTCAGGTGGTTTTGCAGCATGGTCAAACACTAAATCTTCATCAAGGTCATTGCTTCTTCCCAGGATGTTCAATAATCTTTTGTCCCTCCAAACATATGTCTTTTCATCTGACTCTAGGAAAAATGGTAGCAGACAGAGCCCATTATTCCTCTTTGACTGTGACCCTCTTAAAAATGGTCTGCCTCAATTCAAAAATGCCCCCTGCTTTTAACTATCACTTCACCAGTCCTTGGTAGTCTATAAACCTTGATGGAGGATTGCTTATATTTTCTTCACATCTCTGATGGAAACATTGAGTTGCATTGGATTGAGGCTCTATGTTCGTTCTGTGATTTCCTATTAGTGATTACATTTTGTTATCCACCAGTTATCACTTTGTCATCTATTGACTAGGTGCTACATTGATCCTGAATAGTGCTAATTCCTTTAATCAGAATGTTGTGTGGTAAAACTCAGTTTTGCTGATCGCATCAAAACCCAACAAAACCTGTCTCTTTTCATCAGAGTTGACTAAACCAAATATATATATAATCAAAGGAAAATCTGTTGTTTACTGTAGTATTTCCCTGGTTGTATAGAACAGTCTCAGGCTCAGGAGTACTGTTTGCACTGAAATTACAACCAACCCCAACAAAAGCTACTGTGGTCATGCTACTGTCTAACGTAAGGTGTTATATCACTCTGGGATCAACACAGCACAGCTTTGCCTGACTACATACAAGAGGAACATATTCAGCTGTGAGAATATCTTCCATAGAATTAAAAATAGACAATGTACACTGTCGGTAGTTCAGAAGTAATGCAAGGTTGTGTTCTGCGTATTTTGTGTTGTTAAATCTCACAAACAGAAATGCAGTGGCTGTCACTCCGGGAATCTTGGTGACCTTTTGTAACTGTTACTTCAGAAAATGGGAATTTTAAAAATTTTCTTTGCAGCAGTACCTTCTAGTGGTGATATATACGTTTCAAAGACACAACTATCTCACTGCAGTTGAATCAGAAAGCTCAAGATACGGCACTTTTCTTTTGGATCCTCTTAAATAAAACTGGCATTGGGTGAAGTTTTGTCTATTTATTTACCTATTATTCTCACTTAGATTCAGAATTAGAAACACTATTATATTTTTCTCCATAATCAATGCTCAAATTCATAGTCATAGTCAAAAGTTCATATTTAGCACATATCAGTGATAACCATAATTGTTACTTATCTTGCTCAAAAGTGTCTCTTTCCTTTTACACAGTGCAATGCCAAGATTACTGTTACAGTCCAACCATGAATAAACTAAACATGTGATCTTGTTTCCCAAAAAAACCAACCAAAAAAACCCTGAAAAACCAAACCTGATTGAAATAATTAAAACTGACTGAAAATTTCCAGAAAATACTTTTTTCTGTAGTATACAGAAACTAAAGGAATTGAAATACTCCATGAGTGTGTATAGATAACATTTCTTTTAATCCATGAATTTTTTTAATCATATCAATAAGAATAAAATATGTTATTCGCTGTGTTTAATATTTACCATTTTATTTTAGCATTAAAGAAAATAATCAAAACAAAGCCAAAATTACATTTTCAGGTTCACTGGAAGTGTCATAACTGCAATGGTCAACAATAGAATGAGGTTAAGAGAAGTACTGGCACAAAACTATGGGAAAAACCCTCTATCACTTCTCTGAACACCTACTGGGGGTATGTATGTATTTTATGACTGTTTTTTTTATCCCACCCTTTAGAGGAGCTCTGTTGTCTAAATTTACTAAAGAAGTTCAGGGAAATTATCTACACTAAAGTTGATATTTAGGGAATGTTAAATTTCAAACAACCAATACCTTTATAGAGAAAGCAATATTCATTTCCTCACCCTCTCTTGCTAACTACCATAATCACGGTGCTAATTCTGTGTTTGGCTTTGATTTTCACACTCTGAGGCCAAACAGCCCTAATTTGGCTTCAGACCCTTTGATGAACTACTTCATAGACAGAAATTCACTCCTACCTACATGACACTACCAATTTCCTACATTGACACTCCTACAGCTCAGTGAAGGACTCCTCTGAAGGCACCTCCTTCTGTGCAGTACTTCCATGAACTTCAGTTTAAGGTGTATACGGAAAGATGGCTGGGGGTAAAATTAGAGGAAACTGACATGTTATATTTGCATCCTAACAGAAACTGCAGCGGCACAGAAATTAAAGGGTAAAATCCAGTTGCTGCTTGCCTAATGGAATGCGACTGGCATGCTCAAAAGCTATTCCACGATGATTCCTCACACCCACAATCTGCATCCATAGCACCTGTTAAGGAGGATGGAATAGAAAGGGGAGCAGAGTGGAGACACCATAGCCAAGGTCTGTTGAAATCCTTGCAGGGAGGGCAACTAAGTGGTACTTTGCAGTTGAGACACAGCCCAGCACCCGTCAGCCAGGGCAGGTGGGGGGGATGTCCTGCTGGGGAGCCTGCAGCTGTGGTGAAACTGCTCTCCTCTGATGAGCTTGGTTCAGCGTAACCTAATTGTGATATCAAGGCACATGTCCATCCCAAAGTTACCCCTGTCCAGGCTACGACCACCCCTCACTGGGCATGTGCTCTGTATTTTATTGACTCTATCTTAAAAAGAAAAGTGAGAGAATTTTGCACTAATCAGTAACAAAGCTATATATGACTACAGTCACTCAAGCTCCACCTAAACACAAAGAAATAGTATAAAAGCAAGTTGATAATGGGGAAAAGTTAGGGAAGACTCCATCGTAACTGCTGGGATCAGTCAATGGGCTGAACCTGTCTTCTCACAGGGACACCTATCAGGTAAAAACCATAGTCTTTGTGTTCTGAATATCTTATTGGGGATTACCACTTGTGTGTGTATTGCTTTGAATATGTTTTTGCAGTCAGATATCATCACCAGCAATCCTCCAACCTTAACCTATCACAATTTTCTATTAATAAAGAGTGTTAATTCCACAAACGGTTGGTGTGAGTCCTTCATGGGAGCTGGCAGTTGCCAGCAGTGGGTAACATACTTGAATAAAGTGGAAGACCCGCTGAGGGCTCATAAAGTGGAAAAACCTGCTGAGAAGTTTCCCTTATGCTGTTGGTGTGTCCCTGAATAAGTCAATCGAGCCACCCTCCGAACCAGCAGGAACTGCTCAATGAAGGGTCCCCATCATGGGGTGCTGAGAGGCTGGTCAGGCACAGGGATCTCCGCTCTCCTGGGGCACTGACAGACAAAGCAAGCACTGCAGTAAATCTCTCTACACTTATGGTTGAGGAAATATCTCCTTTTCATGTGATAGAGTATAAGTGAAACAATTAAGTATTTAAAGTAGATTGGGACAAATGGAGAGGGAAGCTCAAACCTGAGAAATTGTGTCAAAATACATAATTAAATAGATTAAGAAATGATGGCTTTAATAAAGAGTACAGGGAAAACCAGTGATTTGTTATACATGTATCTGGACATGTAAGGGGTTAAATGAGTAACTGTGGTAATGCTGCAATAAACAGGAAAAAGATCCCTTTCCTAGAATAGTACTTCAAGCAACTGTAAAGCTATTTCTAGTTTTAAAATTTATGTCAGTCAAACATATCTAAAACTAACTGTTATCCCCAGAAAATTTGCAAATTATAAGATGAAAGAAGCATTGTTGACGTGTGAAGCACTTACTTGCATCCACCTTCCGTGGATTTCTCTAGAGAGTTCTGTCACATCTAGTCTTCAGCTAGTATGAGCTGGAGACATGTGTTCTGTTCTAGAAGAAAATACCATCTCTATCTAACATGATCAGTGAACCAGATTTTTATTTAAGTACAAAACATTCATGGTCTATAAACTAGCAAAGTGCCTTTAAATTACCAACTTGAATAAGCACTTTGCAGAAGCAGAGTTCCAGCATTAGCAGTTGTTTGCACAACGCGGATGAACAGCTAGCAAAAGATTAGACCTATTTACCTGTATTGTTTCCTGTTTAGAGTATCATTGCTATTGGTAATTTGAAGGAGCTTAAGGGAAGTGAGAGAGAGAAATAAAATACAAGGATAGAATGGAATGATGATAGAATAATGTACAGAAAATACTCACCAGGACAGAAAGCTATGGTGATGGCTTTGAATATTTTTTTATTGTTTGTAGGTTTTTTTTGTCCCAGAAGGACATCCAGTGCCCATGCTAACAGATAAACTAGCTTTGCTATGAGTCAAAAAAAACCCTGAAAAACAAACCCAACCAAAAACATTACAAGGGTTAGATATAGATGCTACAATAAACCTTATTGATATATGAACTGTAAATGTCAGAAAAATATGACTGAAATTACAATCATAAAGAAGAGATAAACTAGACATACTTATAGAGTTATGTGATGTCATATTTCTAGTTCATATGAGGGGTCAATCTGCAAACAGATAAAGGCTTTCGGAACTTTATGAGGAGGACTGGAAGGCCACAGATGTGCTCTGCATTTCTCCACCAGCCAGGTGGAAAGTGTGGGTGAAACTAAGGTATACAGAACATTAATTTCCAAGTTGTTAATTTTAGAATAGGTGCTTTGTAGCCTTTACACAGAAGGCATCATTAAAAAGCGATTAATGTTAACACAGTATTTTGTTTACAGTAATAAGATTGCTATCTACTGAACAACAATTGGATAATTATACCAGTTGTCATTATTGGTTGCACAGATGGGAGGGTTTAAAAGCAAATTACCTGATCAAATTCTGTTATTGAATTTTAATTCACTTTTGGATTTTTTTTTTTTTTTTTTTGCTGTCTGAAATGCATAATCCTTGTTGCTCAGTTTACTTCAAAAGGTAGGAGCTTTTATAAACTTTAAACATTTGAGGGGAAGAGTGGAGCTGTGGAAGAGTCAGTCAGTGGAACTTACTTGTGCTTCATATTATTCAGCCTAATATGCATAACTGATAATGAGGATGGACATTTTTTCTATGTCAAACATATCAGTATCTGAAGTAAAAAAAAAAAAAAAAAAAAAATTACAGACTCACACAGAATCTCAAAATGGATGAGGTTGGAAGGAACTTTTGGAGGTCATCTGGTCTAGTCCTGTTGCTCGAACAGGGCCTCTTGAAGCACATCGCCTATGACCATGTGCACACAGCTTTTCAATGTTTCCAAGGAGTGAAACTCGACCACCTCTCTGGACAAACTGTACCAGTTCTCAGTCATCCTCACAGTAAAAAAAAATGCTTCCTGCTGTTCAGAGGAAACCTTCTGTGGTTCAGTTTGTGTCCATTGCCAGTGCCTGGCTCCATCTCCTTTGCACCCTCCCTTTAAGTATTTATATATATGGCTAAGATCCCCCTTCGTCCTTCTTGTCTCCAGACTGCAGAGCCCCAGCTCTCTCAACCTTTCTTCACATGTGAGGTATTCCTTAATCATCCTTGTGGCTCGTTTGCCTCCTTTGCATCAAGAGCCCATTACTGATTCATATCCAACCTGGTGTCCACCAGGACCCCCAGGTCATTTTCTGCCGAGCTGCTTTGCAGCTGGGCTACCCTCAGTATGTATTTGTGCCTGGGATTGTTATTCTTCAGATTCAGAATTTCCGGAGTTTCCTGAAGCCTCTTTTTCCAACTGCTGAGGTCCCTCTGGATGGCAGCATGGCCCTCTGGCCATGGTGTCAGCCACTGCTCCCAGTTTGGTGCCACCTGCAAATTTGCTGAGAGTACACTGATCCGTTACCCTTACTTTTATGAAGATGCTGAACAGGACAGGATGCAGTGTTGACCCCTAGGATACTGCTGGTCACTGGCATCCAACCAGACTTGTGCTGCTCATCACCACCATCTGACCTCAATGAATTCAGCCAATTTTCAATCTACTTCACTGTTTGCTCATCCATCAACAGCTTCTCTATGGACCTGTTATAGGAGAGTGTCACAGGCACTACTGTAGTTCAGATAGACAGTAGCCTCTGCTTTCACCTTGTCCACCAGGCCAGTCACTTCTTCAAAGAAGTTTACCAAGTTGGTCAAACAAGGCTTCCCGTTAGTGAAGCAATGCTGAATGCTTCTCATGGTTTGCTTGTCTTTAATGAGCCTGGAAATGATATTCAAGATTAGCTGCTCCAACACCTTTGTAGAGATCAAAATCAGGGTGACCAGTCTGTAGTTCCCTGGGTCCTCTTTCTTGCCCTTCTTGAAGATAGAAGCAACATTTGCTCTTCTCAAGTCTTCTGGTTCTTCTCCAAGTCTCCCTGATGGATCAAGGATTATGGACAATGGCCTTACAATGATTTCTGCTATCTCCCTCAGTGCTCATGGGTGCATTCCATCAGGGCCCATGAATTTATCTTCCACTAAAAGTAAGTGAAAACAAAACTTCCTGGAAGAATAAGTTTCCTGGCTTGTACATTTTCTGGATCGTGTATCTTTTACCCTCTGTGAAGATGTCTCATTAATTTTCCCTTGTTATGGCTGTCTAGTAGAATTATCTGTTTCCCAACATTGTTTACAGACCTCAGATTAGGTCATTTGACCCAGTGTGCCAAACACTAAGCAGAATACAAATGAAATACCTGCTTCTTCCAGTCCAGGAGATCTCACAGTATCTAATGTATATTATTCTAAAAGTACTAAATGGTTACGAGTATTACTGATTTCCCTTAATTTTCATTTCTGTATTGTTTCAGTACTGTAAAATAATACAACATTCTTAAGAGAACTGTCATACCAAAATAGAAAATTGCTCACAGTTAGTCCTGGTTTGTGTCTTTATTCTAACTTTCTGAAATGAAAGAATCGTGAAATAGGACAATTAGATAATAAATTAGATAAAAGAATTCTTATTGTCATTATTACTAAACCAATATATTTTAGACATAAAACAAAACTGATGATTAAGGTAGAATAGATACTTATCTATATTATAGCTAGCAATAACAAATGCACGTATTTGTGGGTTTATGTACAATACTAATCGATTAGTATTTCATAAGTTTATTGGGCTGCCAAGCTGGAAGACGTTCTCAGTGTCCCAAATATGTCCAGCATTGCTCAGACAATTAAGGTAGCATATGTTTTAGCAATTGAGCCCCATCTATATGGTTTTAGCTACATTCATGAATAAGGAAGACTTAAACATATGTTTTTAACACCATAAATTGTCCATTCATATTTTCAGTAGCAAATGAATAGCTTAGAATGAGTGATACCAGAGTTACTGTTAATGGTCCAACAGGGAAGAAACCAAAACAAACCAACCAAAGAAAACCAACCAAAAAACTCAGTATAAAACAAAAGGGCAAAAACTCCTAAAAACAACACGAGGTTTTAGTTGCACAAAGTGTCAGCCTTTGTAATAACCTTCCATACTACCATATGACAATTGTTTCTCTAAAATGCAGCATCTAGTTGAGCTCTTGGTCTTTTCTTGTTTCTGCAAAATGGTCTTCTAAACAAAATACTATAAACAGGATCAAAATGCCTAAAAGTCATATCTTTCCCTACATTAAATGTTTTCAGAATAATTCAGTGTTACTAGGAGATGTTGGTATTCAAAAAAGGACAAAATATTCTCAGATATTATTCAAGCTGCCTGTTAAGGAGTGTCTCATCTGCATTATTACATCATAGGTGTTCCCTGTAGAAAATCACCAAACCCCAGGTTTCAAGCATCACAAGTTTTACAAAATAGTATTTGTTATGGCCATACCATGAAGCCCAACTGGAGAATCAAAATGATTAAAAGTGAAAGAACGAGAGCATTTGTTCAATTCAACATACTCAGCTATATGCAGATCTGTCAGTGTTATTGTGCAACTATCCTGCCTCAGATCCAAACAGTTAGGTAAACAAAAACAGCTCAAAAAGACACAGGAGGTCTTTCTTTGTTCTGAAACTTTCTTTACAATAAATGTGAGATGAATTACAGTGATAAAAGCAAACATTAGAAACACTTTATGTGCAGCATGCAGAGTGTGGGGAAAGAGAAGAGACACTAGTTCAGCCAGGTTCTCTCTTTGGAGAGACATGAGCCAGAGTTTATCCTTCATCTTTGGCTCACTAATTGGTTTCCCACATTGGCAGTGAATAGAACTGGATTTCAGTGTCCTACATCTGAATACTGGGCTACTGAATATAAAAATCTTCTAAGTGTCCTCTAATGTTACTTTGTTCAAAGCAGTGCCTGGCAGTGACCTTCTCACAACTATGAGATCCCTGTGCTCCTACAGAAGCGGCGTGGATGAGAACAGACAACAACCCTCTGGACCCTGCATCGCATTAGCTGTCTGGGTGCAGCCATTTTCAAAAGAAACCATTCAAACAACATTGAAAATAACCCTGGGTGCTTTCATTGATGAAGGGTCATATGCCTGAAGATCTGGTACTATTACAGGGATAAGAAGCACTTAAACAAAGAAGTTGTGGACTTTTGCTGTGAGGTTGCAGGGACATAAAACCTAAGTCTAAGACTTTGGCAAACTTTACCATTCTTACATGCTAAATCAAGACCCGAAAAGCCAGATGTGATCCACTGCACTGAAGACTCCTCTCTATAAAAATGTTTCTCTTCAGATGAAAGTTCCATTGAAACCTGTGCACTGAAATGTGAAGGGATGACACTTCACCTGATGTGCTGTTTTCCATAGTGGCAGCCAGGCATGGTCGTGGTAACACTTTGGTTTCTTCTGACTTTAATATGCTAACCCCAGAACTGAAGACTAAGATCAGCTCACTCTCACATGGACTAGCGATCAGAGCAATTGCCCAAGGCTTCTTAAAATACTGTGTTGCCATACATTGAAATAAATGTTTCTGGCACTGAACAGTGCCTTAAGAACAGTAGCTAACACATTGTCATTTACATTTCATAACACCGCCTAGAAGCAGATGAATCATTTTGCATTGATTTTTACAGGATGCAAGCCTATATATATGTAACTCTCAACTAGCCTAGAGAAGAATGGGAGGCAAAGAGGCTGCTGTTCAGGTTGACTTATTTCTGACAGACAAGAAGAACAGGAAACCTCTGTCAAAAGTCTCTTGGTTTAAAATCAAAGTATATTTGAATAACACTATCATGAATCCTCAGAATACAAAATGGTGCCATAATTAGCATAGGCCATATAACAGCAATTGTTAGTAATAAAAAAATAAAATTAGTTTCTTAATTTGATTTCCAAAATTTTCCCTTTCAGGTAAAAGAAAAAAAAACATGTGACGGTGCACTATAAAATTTAAGGCAGCTCAAGAGCTAGCAGCTAGTCAGACACATTGAAACACAGAAAAGTAACAGACATTTATATTTAATCGATCCTATTGAGCCAAGAACAATATTTTAGAGAATACCTCCATTGTTCTGTGACAGAGGTGTTAACCGGGTTAATGGGATCGATCAGTGGTGAGATGAAATGTAAATTGCTATTAAAGGTCTCCTACCAGCTGAGCAACTAAAAGGGAGAACTGTGATTAAATAGGTATGGTTACCCAGCTGAAAAAAGATTTGGGTCCTGCTGCTGAAGACTACTGATATATTTGCCCCATTTTGCCAGGCATATAAAAATTACTGAAAAAATGGTAGTGCTACTGCTCCCTCATGGACCTGGAAAATGAGAACTTTCCTTCCCTGTTGGGAGGACTAATGCGTGAGTATGAAGTCCTGTAATTCACCATTTCAAACTCTATAATGCAAGCACAGAAATCAGCAGCTAGACAGAGGGAGAGTCCAGAGAGCCTTTTACATAGATTCCAAATAAAAATTTCCTGTCAAGGAAGATAACAAAAAATCTTGGTCCATCTAACCACACAAACACATGACTTCCTCAGGTTCTGGTGTGCCCCTAAGGAGATATTAGTCTGAGTTTCCATCATCTTGCCATATTCCACCAATTGTCATGTCTTGCCAGTCTTCTAGTTGATCTGCTTCATAAACTTTCAATTGAATGTTTAAACTAACTTGGCTTATTTTCCCTGAAGTAGACTAGGGAGTGATCAAATTATTATGTCAGCTGGCAAATCTGAGGTAATGGTCGTCCTCAACCATTCAGTGTCAGGAACAATCAAACAAGTGATGGCCTGGAGCTGATAAACCTCTGTCATGGAGTAGCTGGAGCCAAAACAGGATGTGTAATTTCATCTTAGTTATAGATATATAAAATTAAAAAATCAACCCAAACTTTTATTTGGACACTTTTTCTTGTGTGTTCACTTTATAAACTTGCCACAGCAGAAGAAATATTGAAAACAAACAAAATCTTATGTCTGAAATCCTAATCTGATATTTACTGGGAACTGCAAAGAGGTCTTCAACCTCAAATTCACCATCTATGATTCACTTTAGTTTTGGTCAATACAAACAGCTTTTCTGCAGAAACATTGCTGAACTGGATGGACAGCAGATCATTTTTAGGACATTTACAGCATTCTTTTATCAGCAAATGTATTAATCATGAGGACCATTAGAAGAAAGCTGTGTCACATCCAAGATAAGTCAAGGGATAACAACTGAGGCGTCCAGAGAAAAATTAGACAATCAGTCCTCCAGAATTACAACAATAATTGGGTGATATAAGGTAAGTCCCTATCTAGTAAAGTAAGAATTAAGAAGAGTAAAAAATAATAATTTTTTAGAGACTCATAAATTTAATCTGTGTTTAAGAAGGAAAAACTTTTAATCATTTAGCTATTTCTTCAGCATCAGGAGACCTATTCCAGTGGTCAACTATTACGATAACTGAAAGTGCAACATCTCCCATAACTGAATCAAAGCAGACAATTACATGGATTTCTTTCATTCCTAAATACTTAGAACCTGTAACCTCTTAGGTCATAAAGAACTGGGTTCTCTTCTGCTTTGCCTTAAATACAAGCAGTAGTATATGACTCTAAACAGAGGGAAAATGGGGACAGGCATGTACATCGCTTCAGAAAATAATCAGCTAGATATGTAATTGTTATCATGAGGAAGGAGGTGTTAAACTCCAAATTTGAATCTCATCACATTTAGGCTTAAAAAAGGAACACAGATACAGCTGATATATTGTCCATCCTGTGTAATATGTCCGCAACTCTAATTTTTTATCTGGGATTATAAATGTTGAATACACCTGAGGATATGTGCAACATTGCAGAAGGCAGCATACATGACAATAGATGAAGAAACCAATCTGGAAGTAGCTTTATAATATCTATTCACAGTCATTTACAGTTTTCTAAAAGTACACTGCATGTTGCACAGTATGTTTGTTGATCAGTATCTTCCAGGTTTGCTGAGCACATGCAATTTTTCCTCTAAGTAATAAGTAATAAGCAATCTTCTAAAATTAATTTTACCAATGATTGTATAAAACTCAGGAAAAAGAAAACCCCACCAAAAAAAAATTGCAATTTGAGATTAGATATTCTGTCCAGATCTATCAGAATTTTTTTCTAATGTTATACAAGAGCAAAAGTTGACAGGATAGCATCATGCAACCTATGCTGTGGAAGGCACAGAATATAATATACATACTCTTCCATAGACCACACTTTCAAAGTAGTATCTGCTATAAAGAATTAGATAAATAGTTCTCTATCTATAGCTCATTTTATATTTCTATAAATAATGTACATATATAATACACACACATTAACTATCCATGCAATAGACAATAGATTAAACATTACAAGCACAGTCTAGTATTGTGGGGTCCTGTATATCTCCAGCTTTTCTCCCTCCTTTCTCCAGGAATAACTTAGTTACCACAGATCACCAGTGCAGTAGATTAATAACAAATATCTCTTATCTCATTACCTGAAAATCTTTTATCTAAAGAGAAACTAGAATACAATTAAACAAAAGGTATGCAAGGCACCGAAGGAAACTCTGTGGCTAAACCAGTTTATCAGAGTAAGATGTTGTTTTCACAGTGATTTATGCCTCAGAGCAAACACTGAGACTGCTTGCTGTGCTCACAGCCTTTTAAGGAGAAAAAAGAGAAAATCTGCCAATCTAATAGTTCTGTGACTATCATGCATGGAGAGTTGTTGTGTTAGGTACAATTTCACAGCAGCTTCCAATTTCTGTTTTATACGGATGCTTAATGGTTTGTTGGTTTATTTTGGTTTTTGTTTCTTTTCATCCTGGTTAGTTATCAAATAGAATACAGAAGCTATATTTTGAAAAAGAATACTTTAAAGAAAACATTTAATACAATTCCATTTTGCTATAAGGAGGGAAAATAGTCAAACTGAAATAAATGTGTATTTTATTGAAAATAAAGCCAGTTTTCTGAAGGGAGAACAGAATGGAAGTCTGAGAGTATCAGTCTGTTGCTATATTGGCATACCTTGGCACTGTAGTAACAGGATGATGTTTAACATTTTGAATAAGAATAGATAAGATTCAATTTTTATCATCTGGGTTGGGACTTAGTGGAAGGGGCTGGCTCAAAGAAAATGTATCTTACCCCGCTGCATTCCAAGCAGTTAGCACGACTAGCAAACTGGGAATGATGGACGAGGAGAAGGCTGAGGTGCTCAAAGGTTTTGCTTGAATCTTCAATGAGAGCATTTCTTCCACAATTCTCGAGTGGTTGAACTGCAAGACAGGGGATAGGGGAGCAGAGCTACTCCCTGTGTAAGAGAAGATTGAGTTCATGTCCACCTGAGGAACCTGAACACACCTAAGTCTATGGGACCCAGTAAGAGGTATCCCAGAGTCCTGGGGGAATTAGCTGATGTAGTTACCAAGCCACTCCCCTTGGTATTTGATATGAGCTGTTCAGGATGGAAAACACAAAACTCCAGAGGTACCTTATTGGAGCCTTTCAATACTTAAAGGAGGCTAGTGAAAGATGAGGACAGATTTTTCAGCAAGGCCTGTTGTGATAGGTCAAGGAGCAATGGTTTTAAACTGAAAGACTATATATTTAAACTAGATGTAGGGAAGAAATGTTTTATGATGAAGGTGGTGAAACAGTGGAATAGGTTGTCCCATCCCTGGAAACATTCAAAGTCAGGCTGAATAGGGGGGTTGAACAACCCAATCTAGTTGAACATGTCCCTTCTCATTACAGGGGGATTGGACTATGTGACCTTTTAAAGCCCCTTCCAACCCAAATTATTCTATGTTTCTATGATGAAAACTAGTCAACCTTTTGTGGTTTAGGAAAGGTTTGTACACCAAACCAGAAAAGTAACTATTACTAGGTGGTCTGACTGACTCTAACTAATTTTTGTGCATATATAATCACCACCAGTAAGTTTTTCTATTTTCCTTAAGAAACGCTATCGTAAAATCACCCATTACTTGAAACTCCCAAGTTAATCTTTTGAGATCAAAGTTTTCTTCCACCTTTCCTGGTTCACTAGCTTGGCATGAAAAAAGTTACATTGACAGTGAGTTTTGAAATGAGAAAACAATATTTCACATTGTATCTGGCTACTTCCAGTGCTCCAACCCAAATGACCATTGATAACAAGATGAATGACAAGCCTCTGGAGTGAATCCAGCATGAGATGTGAATATAGGCCACCAAAGCTATTGCTATTTATTGCACCTCCATTTCACTCTACTAAGCATGCTGACACAGCATTAATTAATAATCTATTCTGAATACAAAACCTCTGATACCACTTACATTATCATATTATTATATCGTGTTGTATGTCATTAGAGTCGACATAATGATGATATCCATTTTGCAATGGAAATAATTTTAATAGAAAGAGCATTACAACAACATGGTACATGAAGAAAGTGTTATTTTATATATATTCACTGAAGTATTGCTGGAAGGCAGAACATAGCAGGATGAGTAGAAGGCTGCAAATATCACTCCTCTGACTCCCTTATTAAAAACATGATACCTATTTTGATTAATGTCTGTATTACTGTCTTAAATCTTAACTTTTTCCTTAATCTTCTGCTCTGCAAGTTGTTGGGGTTTTTTAATACAGGTTCATGTTCTTATGAAGCTGCATAAAATTCATAGAAATTTTAAGTGAATTCTCAGATTTGGACTTAATTTTTGCATGAAGAAGGATGATGAGACCTTCTCATTACAGGAGGGACTGTGTCAGGACTGTGTGATGTAAGTGATAAATTTGCAGGGATTCCCGCAAGGAAAGAATTGTTCCATGTGATAAAAGATACAAGCCAGGATGGGGCTATATCCCTTCTATTTCATTAAGTCTGAATCTTAGAATCCATTTGCCATTTTCTAAGCTGTGCAGGCAGTTTTGCAAGACTGAATGTCAAACTCTTTCCTCAAGAAAAGAGAAAGAAGTTGTTCGTCTATTTCAGTCCTTCCTTTACCTTTCTGTGGTATTCAGTAGGCTTTATTGTAGATCTTTAATATACAGATATGGTTCCTGTGTAGCTAGGTGGCTGCTGACTAAAGGGGGTTAGGGCTTATTATGGGATGCACAGGGACGAGCATAGCCTTGCAGTCCAATAAAACTTGTGTTGCGGCTGGTTGTGGTAGGTAAGCATAAATCATCAACCAATATGTGTCAGATCTCTGTAGATGCAGAAAATTTTACAAATTATGCTGACAGTTTGCTGCTATTTGATAATTTTAGCCCTGCCAGGTCTAGCAGTCATTTAGCAAGGATTGCTCAGGGTACCACAGGCATACTTTGCTGTAACTTCTGTCAAGCTGCCTCTAAACACAGCATTAAGTGATATAGTCACTTATCTCTGTCTTTTGTGGAGCAATGAACAGTAAACATCTGACTGCTTAAGTGTTTTTATGCTGTGCTCAGTGTGTGAATGTGTGCACTTATGCCTTTAGAAGATTATTCTGAGCTTGGTGCTGTAAAGAGCAGAGCAAATGCTGCATTAAGTGGCCATCAACACCTCGTGCTGAGCATGTCCAGGTGTCATTTCTCTCTTCTGCCCTCAGTAACAGAGGCCTCCAAAACAGATGCACCTAAATGACAAATGGGTTCGTTAGTACTTCTGGCAGCACATATCCACCTGCATTCCTTCCTAGTGGAAAGAAAAATGTTTACAATTTAGATTCATTAGTCAATTCTCATGGGTTTTGTAACAAAGGCTATACAAATATACACTAATCTGTATAGATAAATGATCCTGACAAATAAAATATTTTGAATTATTATTATATTAAATATAATTTTTTAAGTCAATTGAAAATACTCTGTTTGCTGAGCTGCTTTGTACTCATTTCCAAGCCATAAATACAGAACTGAAACTGCTGTGTTTGGCTTTGGCAATGTGAAAAATGATTAAAAATAAACTGCACTCCTACTCTTTAATGCAGAGTACTGGGAGTATTGGGATGGAAGACCTAAGCTTGGAAATCTGGATGCAGTTTCTCACTCCTAGCACAGATGCACCATGACCTTTACACATTGGCACAACAGTATAGGATTGTTGCTACACATTTTCTGAGAGACACTCCTCTCTATTCCTGTTTACTGAAGAACAAAACAAATTTGAAGTAAATAATAATAAAAAAAATAATTAGCTCTGCTTGAATCCAGAAGTATCTTTTTTCATTTTAAGATATGTCATTACATTAATCTGTTTTATAGCAACAACTAGGAGCTACACCCAAGATCAGAATAGAAAGATGGCTGATTGTTTTACACTGATTTTTAATTGTCATTCATTGCAACAGTAATTTAAGTTCATTAGAGCATCAATTGCTTAATGACTAGACATATTTGAAATACAAAAGTGTCGGCATGAAAGACAAAGGAAAGAGCAAAAGTGAAAAGACTTTTTTTCCTCCTGGGTAAAATAAAACTTACTATAACAATACTTTGTACAGGTTTAAAGGAGTTAAAATTATAAATTTATCTATTGTACATATATTTACATTACCTTACCTGACTTCAGCCAGTTGAAATTTTTTAGGAGTAACAGATGGAAATCACCCTGAGACTAATATCTCTTCCCTTCTAAACTGCCAGCTTCCAGCAGGTTTTTTATATCCTTAATTTCGGTATGCTACTGCTTGCAAATTCACACTATAAGCATTTTTCTTCCTTTTTTTGCCCTTAATTTTGTGTGTGTGTATGTGTGTGTGCGTGCGTGTGTTTATAATCCTCATTATACATCGAGGCCATTTTATGCCTTTTTATTCATTATATTCACCACAACTGTGGTTGTATCCTTGTCCTCATGAGTCTGCCGTTTGATCACTCCTAGAAGCATTTGCTATTAGCTTTGCATTTCTCACAGCAAGTACTCTGAACATATCTGTTGTTTGCAATTCATCCTTCAACATTATTTTGCTTTTCACTAAAACCTTGCCAGAAATCACATGACAGTTATTTTTATGTGAAATGCTGAATGTTTAATCTCCTGTGTAAGATATTCAATGTATGCTTAAGGCATAAAATGTGTATTCTTATACTATGCAAGTACGAAAAGCTTCAAGTAGCTGATAATATTGTAATCAGGGAAGTGAAATGTTCCTACAGCCTAAACAATCTGCCAAAAACCAGGAAGGGATACACTGGAAAATCCCATCCCTATTTTGTAGTAGGGAGGCTGTAAGTTAGTCAAGACTCCATTTTACCACCATCTAATAAATACTTAATATATGCTGAAGTCAAAGAAATTTTTAGATACACTAATTTATACCAATAAGTACTTAAATAAAATATGCTGCACAGCTTCACAGATTATCACAGAAGCAAAAATTGAACAAGATCTAGTTCATTGTACACATCCTCAGACTCTCTGCCCCTATTAAGAAAAACCTTTTAGACAGTAGTTCTTTAAAGCCCACGTAAAAAATCCTGAGGTGTAAAGCCTAGTTCAAAGCTACCACGCTATTCAATATCTCATCAAAATGAGATGTTGTGTGTGTGTGTGTGTCCGTGTCTGTGTGTCTGTGAAAGATGAGTATACTTGAAAAGCATCAGAATTACTATCTCTGTGTTCCATGGGAAACACACAGAAAACTGCCTGTCTCTGATAAGCTTAATCTTCAATATTCTTCTCAAAAGAATTTAGCACTCTTGATATTGCATATACTGCCAAGTTACTCAAAACTACCCACTAAAAGTATATTCCTCAAGTTGCAAATGTAAGTGCTCAAAAAAACCCTATAGAAGGTCAGAATTATGGATATTAACGTAAACCTCCTCCTGTGCATGAATATTTTAATATAGTCATTAATTACCCAGGCAACATTAAACTCTTTTTAACACTTTCCTGCAACACCAAGAATTAGGGGGTTTACACTGTAAAATTTCCATGGTTGAATCAGGCATAAAACCACACACTTGATGTCAAGTCTTTTGTGACGTAAGGTTCACTAAAGACATCTTCAGCACTTGAATTACCAGAATAACAGGTTTATGTTGTGCTTATCTGTGCAGACTAGGATTAAAGAAAGAACACTTGGCCTTAGCATCTCATGAACACATGCTGAGAACAGATACATGATGGGAAAAAAAAAACTTTAGGTAATATTTCAGGTTCTGATGTGAACTACATGCTGGTGTTCATGGCTCATTGCAGCATTTCATAAAAACTTTACCCCCACGCCTCCTTTTTTCTCAAATTTTCTATCCAGCCTCTTCTTTCCTCAGTTTTGGTTTAGTCATTCCAAGCTCAGACTTTTTTTTGTTTAAGTTTCTACTCTTTTTTTCTTTTTTCCATTCTATTTATATTTGTTTTCACTTGAAAAAAAACCCAAACAAACAAACAAACAACAACAAAAAAAAAACCTCACAAAACAAACCAGGTAAAATTTGGATGTCCAAAAATGTGGCCTGCACAATCAGCGCAGGCACTTTGTGAGGCCCACAGAAACTCAGCTATAGATTCAAGGACTCTCTGCCACCAGATTGAAGCATGACCAGAAGGACTGCAATCTTGGAAGACTTAAGAATTTTAAAGTAAACAAGTCTTCCGAGGGCATGTGTGTACTGAAGTATTGAAAAAAAATAAAAGTCTTTAAATTTGACCTACTTGTGCAGAGGTTTTGGAATGCAGGAAACAACGTCACATTTCCTACATGGCCCTTTCTCTACTGCTTTCCAAGAGCTTCTACTACAAGAGAAAAAGAACCAGAATTATCAGAGAAAATTATACCTTTTTTTTTTCTTTTACAATGGTGAAAAAAAGTATTTTCCTATATTCCAATCTCTAAAAATGCCTGGAGAGCTTTATTCACTTTTTTTTTTCTCTTCTGTTTCTTTTAGTCAGCTTACAGGCTGGGAAATTTCAGTCCAGATGGCTGAAGTTTGGCAAACTTATAAACAAACGAAGTCAGGGTCTTAAAATGGAAGTGATGGGCAACATTACTAATTAGGCATTCTATATTTATTTTGCCCAGCTGCCTCCTCTTTTCCGTCCCCAAATAAAAATAACCAAGAAAACATAAAATTGAATTTGGTAAAAGATTATAGGTTCGGGGCTTTGTTTTGGTGGAGGGATTAATGAAATCCTGTGCATTAATATCTAAACATACTTTTAGGTAGCTATCTCCCCTGGAAACTTCAATTTTTTCCAAAACCCATCTAAAATATAATTGTTTGAGTTATTCAAGCTATGCTAATGTTCTCTCTGTAGGTGTAAGTGTTTGACAGCTATGTGGATTCTAAAAAGTGAGCTCGTCCATTCACTGTTACATTTCAACTCCAACTATATAGGTTTACCCGTTGTGTCCAAAGTCAATGACGAAACACAGGGAAAAGTAATGTTGGTGGCACTCTGAACTTTCTGATCCTGGTTGCAGATAACTTGTTTTACCATCCACCTTCCCGTATTTCTGCTTTACGTTTAGCACTTGGAAAGCTGGCTGCACCCACTCTGTAAGCAGCCCGTCGAGCACCCACCACACTCTGACAGACAAGCGCGTCTTTTCCTCAGGCCTGAGCGCCTTGCTGTCGGTTGGCTCCATGCTAGAGGCACTTTTGATATCATGGTCTTTATTTGAACTTTTGAGATCTGTGTTTGTTGGAGAAGATTTATACTCTGCATCTCAGATGTGGTAATATGGAAAAGCTGGAAAAAGCCAGCCATGGAACCACAGCACCATCAAGTGACAATTGCCTTTGCCACTGTAAACTCTACTTCATGAGCACACATAGGTCATTTCAATTTTGTCTCCCACCCTCTTTTCGCAAAAGGTAAGGAAAAATTACATTTCTAAGTGAATTGTAGCTAACATATAATTAAATGGAACCTATTTTTAATTATTTAAATTGAAACTTTCTTCTATTAATGTTTTTTGTACTGTGTTTTTTGGAAATACTGTAACATTTGGCTCAGGGTATATACCAAAGGCTGCAATGAGATGACTGGGCTTCCTTTCCAGACACTTTTCATACACAAGGCAATATTGGGCACACTATTTAGTATTTCTATGCTTTAGTTCTCCTGAATGGAGTGAGAAAATTGTAGCTACCCCTACTTTAAATGCAGTTACACAAATTAAACACATTATATCAAGGCACAATATAAGTCTAATTCCTTTATCATATTTTTTATTTCTTTTCTGTTTCTCTAAGGAATTCATGGGGGTTTAAACTGACAGCATTTCCTGTGTGATCTTGCATTGACAAACAAGGGTGTTCGAGCAGTTTTCTGAAGCCCACACTAGCACTTCCAGCGGTTCAAATGTTCCATCAAATCTACAAAGCAGAGAACAGACCATATCAGGAAACCATCACAGGAATCACAAGATGGGCATCAGTTCTTCTTTTATCAGGTCCCAAAGAGGACTAGAGGACAGCAAAGGACCCCAGACAGGCTTTGTGCTGAGTGAAGGGCAGGGGTGATTTTTTTCCAGTTCCCCCACGGTCTGGAGCTTTCTAGCACCTGCTTTGATTCCACATGCAAAGAGACCCTTAAGCTGTGCTATCTCAGGCCTTCAGAGGCCTTTGAAACTATGCCTTTTTCACATGTAGTCTTTCTGTTCAGAGCAAAGGTCAGGAAAATGGGGCAAAAATAGCTTCATGCCACACTGAGATCATTGTAGGTGGAATGTAATCCTAAACTGACCCTATCTATTCCAATAGCATATCTCCATCATAAATATTCTATCACATGAATGGAGAGACATGACAGCATGTAACATATAAGCTTTCACTGCCCAAAATGATTATACCACAATATAACGTAGAAGGAGGTTTTCTTGACCATTAGTACATTATCTATGTGGGTACAGAGAGATACCTAAATATCTATACATGTGGTATGTGTATGTATATTGTAACAATGCACTAGGGTATTTTTCACTTTTATTACTCTTGTGAGGTTTATTCTGAAACGTGACCACTTAATAGTGGAACAATAAGCAAGGACATCATAAATATTTCACTTAACCACTAGAAGTAGATTCAGGACATATGTCACCATTTACGCTCATCCTTGGCCCTGGAGGAGTCAAAGTGAGGGGGAAAGTAATCTGAACTAATGGCTCTTAGACTACCACTAAGTAAATAATGTCAGACGTCAGCCATCGTCCTGAGGCCGAAATCTGCAACTCTGTTAATGTCCCAGGCAATCTGACTGAATCAGAAACAAATGAAGCCTTTCACTTGCTTGTAGGTCCCTCACTCTTGCTAGGTGACTGGGGCTTGGAACTTTCTGGGGGATCATACACAGCTTCAGCCAGATGGAATGTGGACATTTGGATGACACAAACCCCTCTGCCTGTGAATGGAAACAGGTCTTACTTAAGCAAGAGCATTCTATAGAAGGTTTTGGAAATTGAGAAACGTATTCCTAAAATATAGTGAAAAAAACCTTCTGCATCCCTTGGGAAAAATATTGATGTGATGGTAATAAAAGTGGCAATATAAGCTAGAAGTACCCAGCTTCCAAAAACTCTTTGTGTAGATTTCTGAAATACATGAATCCCCACTACGTTCAATCTGCCTCTACATCTGGTCCCAAAACATGATTTGTGATTTTAATATGGTTGGTAAGACATAAGTTAATGTGTTTTTCTCTGCTAGAACTAAAGCATTTAATAAAAAAATTAGAGAGGGAATGTCTAAAAATTATGTAAAATGAGAGAGAGAATCTCCTGGGACAATAGCCCACAGTAATACAATGCTTCTTACTCTTGCTGCCTACTGGTCACCCCAACATCTTTATGGTCTTTATATTTAACAGATGAGTCAAATAGAGGGGGATCTCAATGTTACAACCATTCCCCTGACTGAAATCTCATCCTGTTTTAATGCTGTTCACTTTTTTCAAAATTATCAGTTGAGCTTTTGCATTAAACTTTGGAGCAACAGCTACAATAAAAGTAATAAAAAACCCCAAAACACATAAGAGGAAAATTTTGGCGGTACCATTTAGTACCATTTACTGCACCTTGGTTTGTGTTACACAGTAAAACACACAAGCTAGATGCTTGTGGAATCAAACAAAGGCTCTTCCAAAAGAAAGCTCTCTGGAATTCTCCAAGGTGGTGACTGAGTATTGTTTGTTCTGCAGTATTGCTCTGTGCTAGTGGTTAGTGCCAGCTGGTGTGGGCTTCTCAGAGGGAACCGGGGGAGTGGATGGTCACACTGGCCAAGGCAGCAGCACCACCACCTCCATGAGCTCTTCTCCACTGCTGCCTTTTGTGGGGCCTGACTGAGCGGGCTTACAATCCGCGTGCTCTGCAATCAACCTGCTTGAATGCCTTCAGTAGAGGAATGATCTTTCAGATCTAAGTGCTGCTCTTAACTTAATTTAGGAATGGAATTTTCAATTTTCTGACCTTTAAAACCAGAGTATTTTTCCCAGAGCAGCAACTGACTTTTTAATTATACAGTAAAAAGGAAAATAATTCATCTTAGGAAAATCAACATTGTGTTTATAAGGTTTTAGCAAATGAATGATAATAATTTAGATATATAATTATATTTATATTTATCTTAGGCAACAATACAGAGCTCACATTTATCATGAGAGGAAGGGAGTCTAAAGAAGCTAATGAATTGAGTAATAATGGAATAAATGAAATAAATCATCCTGCAGAAATAGAAGTTGAAGTCTGAATTTAGTATTCCCACAGCATAATTTTTCCACCTAATACTTATGTCTATAACATACTTGAGAGGCAAACCCTGCAAACTGAGTCAGCATTGTTTGACAGGTCCCAGCCAGTGTAATGGTGCCTTCCCTCAGGCTAATTTTATACAAAATAGACAGATGAGGAGTGGTCTAAGATCCCTGTAGCAGATGATTATTCGCGAAGTCTCTAAGTCAATGGAACACTTAAAAATCCAAAGAATTATTATTAATTATTAACATGAATGAACTAATTAATTAAATTACTAAAGTAAGTGAAAAGTGCAAATCTAATTCTACAGTTCTGAGCTCTGTGAGAGGGTTTAAATCATTTAGGAACTGTTTCAGATTTTTCATTTTCTTCCAACACAAGATTTTTGTATTGATGATACTGGGAAATCAGATATGTAAGTGTAAAGTAAGGAGCTTGGGAAACAGAAAATTGAAAGAGGTTGCACAGCTAAGGTTTTATAAGGAGAGATTATTAGATTTGTTCATTAAATAAAAAGGATATCTTTATAGTACCGTGGAATCATGGTACTAGAAAGAATCATGCTACTTAAGGAGAGCATATTTTACCATTAAACCCACTTAAAAACACACAGTTGGACAAGATTTCTTTTAAAAGTAATGACTAGTTTTATATATACTAATATCTAAGGCTATCTCCTGATTTCTTGTAAATTAACGTTATTCTTTGAATGTGTCAGATGTATGTGCTTTACAAAGTTCAACTCCTTAGTTCGTAGGGTCTTTGAACTTAATCACAAAGCTGAAAATATATGAACTTTTAAAATTAAAACTGATTCTTATTTTTAAGTTTATTTGTTCATGGCTTATGCAATCCGCTCAATATTTTCCTAACTGAAGCATGTAGATTTCAAGGATAAATCTGTCATCAATTGTCAGAAATAACTGCATTTTCAAAACACTATAAAACTATAACAACCCATCAGCCTTTTTCAGATGATTTTCAACCTCCAGATTTTGCCTACCAAAAGCTCCAAAGACACCCTTATCCAACTCCTTCTATGTCTGATGCTCAAATGAAAATATCAAAATGTGGAGCAGGAAGAATTCCCTGGAGAATACCTTGATCTCATTCTACTTGTTCTAACATAAAAGTCTGGGGAAATTATGGAGACCTGCTATGATACGTGCTGTTAATTGGGGTATTGTACACCTACAGCTTAGACTACTTGTAAATAAGATGGACACCATAAAGCTCTCTGGATTTTATCTATCAAAGATTCTGTTCACACAAATCAGTAAGTAGAAAGGTGACCATTTTATACCAACCTTGCAGTTTTGTAATGCTTTGTAAGAATCTCTTCAGCACAAGGATCTCAATACACAGAGATTTCAGAATGCTTGAGTGTGCTTATTTCCTGAGTCTTCCTTCTCAGGTGATCCAGTGGAAATGATATTTTTTTTTCAAGGAGTAAACCAGAAATTTTTACTCCTCCATAGTTTTGAAGCTAAATGTGTGAAAGCCTTTGTGTCTTGCTGCTGGAGTGAGTCACTTTTTGATAATACTCAGTCTGTGTTAAGCTGGTAAAACCTAGTCCTCAAAGAGAGGAGCAAACTATATTGGGCATTCTTAAAGCATCATTTTGATGCCAGGTGACAATGGCTCCTTTCAAAATGAAAAATGGAGGGCCACTGTATTGATCTTTCAGTAGACATCAGTCCTCCTACAGTTGCAGAGCCTACAGCAATAGCTCCTGTGGTACTGTATACTTTTTTTCTGCAAAAATGCTGTGAACAACTAAATGTATTTCTGCATTTTTTTTTTTATTTTAACAATGTTCTTAAATTTAGGACAAAAATAAGTCACTTCGAGATTCTATAAATAGCCCTGTATTACAAATTTTATAAAGGCTTGGAAATCTCTCTACTAAAAATACATATTTTGCTCAAAATCATGTAATGGATTAAAACAGTTAATCGCAAACACCATAGAAAGTAATTAGAGCTATTAATAGTAGAGGGAAACATTTAAAATGCTACTGAGATCCCAAAATTCTTAAAGAGAATAATATATTCTCACAATGAGAATTTGAATTTGCACAAAGAAACAGGGTAATTCAGCATTATTTAGAGAAACATTTCATCCATTTTTTAATAGCCACTCTATGCTGCAAATTCTTGAAAGAAAAACTGTCACAATTCTGCACATATTACTTCCTCTACTTCCTCTGTCATAACATTGGATCTCAAATATATACCCTAATATATACAGTAGAATTTTCTGTTGTGAAGATGGCTACTTGTGCAATGTCAAATCAAGGGCTGCCTCGGATATGATTTTTAAGAAACATGTTCATGATCAACCTCGTAGTTTGCCAGTTCAGCCATCCATATATATTATGAGAAAGGTATCACTTGAGCAGGCTTTAAGGTAATCATTTGTTATTCTAGACCTCCTTTCTCCTAGTGCTCTTTTTGAGAGTGAATACTAATACAAACACAGGTGAAACAGCATTTCAGGAATCAGGAATATAGCAAATGTTTGTGTGTCCCTCTAGAATTCTATGAGACATAGGAGAAAAACAGAGGGCAATTAGAAAATCAGCTTGTAACAATGAAAACAAAAGCCTAGATGGGAATGGAGAAATTTAGAATTCTGTTTGCAACGTCACTGATCACTCAGAATTTCCTAAATTTTTTAGAAAGGTTTCTAATACTTCATTATTTAGTAAAAAAGGACATCCCCATCCATGTTAGTCAGTAAAGAATTCCAAAAGTAGTGTTATAAATTGCATGTCTCAGTAAAGGAAACAAACTGAAACTACAGTTGATATGGTCCCGACTTATCAAAACTATTTTTTTTTCTTTTAATTTATACCAAAAGTTTGAAAATAACTGCCTAGGTGATCCCTATTTCAGGTTGTCTGCTAATTATTTTCTTCTTAAAGCGAATAGTTGTCAGGGATGTGTTGAAGTAATTCTTGACCTTTGAAGTCAAAAGACACAGTTGATTACTGTAAAGTCTAATTATCCCTTACAGGGATAGTCACGATTGCTAACTTTGCTTTGAAGAAATTAGGATCCTTGGTGCATACTTAACGAAGAAGGAAAATTACTCCAGGGGCTGAATTAGACCAGGTGACTAACTTCTGTTTTCCTACAACCTTGATAGGTTTTAGCAATACATTTGAACAACCCCAATTTCTAGAAGAATGAGGCCCATGGACTCAGATGTGTTGCTGATTTTTAACATACAGAGACAGGGCATAAATCTCTATTTATGTCTTTCTTTCTGGCAATGATTTGCCTAATGCAGACCAGGATATGTTTCACCTCCTTTGCAGCAAGAGCACGTTTCTGGCTCATATCCAACCTGGTGTCCACTGGGATCCCCAGGACTTTTTCTGCCAACATGCTTTCCAGATGTACAGCCCCCAGTGTATATTGGTGCCTGGAGCTGTTCCTTCCCCAGTGCACAATTTTTCGCTTTCCCTTTAACCTCATGAGATTCCTGACAGTCCATTCTCCAGCTCTTGAGGTCCTTCTGGATGGCAGCACAACCCACTGACCCTGACATCAGCCACTCCTCCCAGTTTAATGTCATTTACAAACTTGCTGAGGGTACACTCTGCCACATCATTCAGATCATTAATAAAGATGTTAAACAGGAGTGGAGCCAGTATTGGGTTCATTAGCATATCTGTTCCATTTTGTCAGTGACATACCAGTAGTGGTATTAAGAAAAAAGTACTGAATGTACTTTGACCTGAAAATATTTCACCTTCTGGATTCATACAATAATAGTCTGCAGCAGTGCTCAAAATTTCTCCAAGCTGAGGAATCGAAATGAATGAACTTCAGTAGTAAAAAGATAGAATCATAAAAAAAAAAAAAAAAAAAAAAAAAAAAAAAAAAAAAAAAAAAAAAAAAAAAAAAAGTAGCAAAGAAAATAATCTGCAGGTTTATTCAGTAACCTAAACCTTGCATCAAGGTAAGCCGTTTCTTCCAAGTGACATGTGTAGAACCCTGAGGCTTTGAGGCCACAGCTCATTTGTGTTGTTAGACACTGACACACACAGACGAACAAAAGATAGGGAAAATGTGAGAAAAGTGAAGAAATCATGAGAGCAAAGGCAAGATAGCTGTCAGGAAGTCATGCAGGGACATAAGCAGCTTACAGAGCCTATAAGCAAATATAATGTCTCTAAGGAACAGCCTTAATAAATGCAGTCCATTACACCTTAGAGTCAGTATAGCTTCAAAGCTATTTGCATGTAAATGATTGCATTTTCTGTCACCCAGTATTATCTGATGATTATAAGCATAGCATTTTCGTTGTTGCTCATATGATTTATGCTCCAGTTCTGCTTAAAAGCTACAGAGAAAAGCTACTGGTCTCAGCAGAACTTGGTACTCTGCAAAGGTTGAAAATAAACAGATTCAACAAACCCACGCTTTTAGATTTTTTTTCTCCATATTCTCAGTGTAAAAATGTGTTGCCTTTAAGTATCGCCTCACTTGGTTTTTTGCTAGAAGAATATAATAAATTCCTCAGTTATCAAACACAGTGAGACTGACTAGTGTGATTATTGTTTTAGGACAATCAAATGATAGGACACTGAGATGAGAAAAATGAAACTGTGTAGGGACTACATCATTAGCTACACAGAGATAGACAGTTTTTTCCCAACTTTTTTTCCCACAGAAGGATGCCAATAAATTAAAAAAGCCAAACAATAGTCAGCATTGAAAACCAATACAGCTACATTTGGAATAAGATGTCTGCTGCTGATGAATGGCAAATACTGTTATCCACATGCAATATTTTCAAAATTATTAGCATATGGATAATTAAATTAACAGAAGACAGCAAAACAGAGGCAGATAACATTGATGAGAAACATGAAGAAGTAGAAAAAGCCACACTCTTTACACACTCATGATCTCAGAAGAGTTATCACAGAATCATAGAATATGCCTAGTTGGAAGGGACTCTTCAGGATGATCAAGTCCAACTCATGTCCTGTACAGGACACCCCAAGAATCCCATCATGTGGCTGAGAGCGTTGTCCAAACCCTTCTCAGACTCTGTCAGGCTTGGTGCTGTAACCACTTCCCTGTAGACTTTGTAGCAGTGCCTTAACATTATTTGTGTGAAAAACCTTTTCCTGGTATCCAACCTAAACCTCCCTCCTCTCAGCTTCATGCCACTTCCTCAAGTCTTGTCACCAGTCATGAGAGTGATCAGTGCCTGCCCCTTCGCTTCCCCTTGTGAGGACCTTGAAGACCACAATGAGGTTCCCCCTCAGTCTCCTCTTCTCCAGGCTGAACAGACCAAGTGTCCTCAGCCGCTCCTCATACGGCTTCTCCACCAGACTCCTCATCATCCTCATGGCCCTGGGTGACCTCGTTCCCTCTGTATTACAAATAAGACATAATCAGGCTACCTCTGGGCCCAATTTGATTATGAAAGTTGCGCAACTGTTTTCAAGTCTGAAGATGTGGCCTACATCAGGTCAGTAACTTAGTTACATCAGAGACTAAAGTCTTCTTCAACAAGGTATAAAATCTGAGTTCCATGGTTTTGCCCCTTTGCAACACTTGGATTTAGATCCTTTGAACTGGCATACTTACCTGAGGCATGGATGATTTAATCTTTTGTGCTTATATGGGTGGTTGCTCTTTCTCTCCTTTCTAGCTCTGCTGTCTTGTCTAGTATGATGTAAAGTAGATTACAAACAATAAGCGTCATTGTATTCAATTAAATCTGGTTTGAATTAGCTTTCTGTACAGGATACAAACCTAACAGATGTTAGATTGTGTTCTAAGTTGTTATTCTTATTTGACCTAAGCACTTGAATCAAAATTTGGTATCCTCTAAAAGTTTCCTTCAAAAGAGAAACTGCTGAATAACAGCCAAACTCTCTGTTTTCTAGACAAGAGAAAAAGTTCACTTGCTTATGGTTCCAAACTCCTTTCAGCCTACATTTAACCTGAAAGATCTCACTGCTGTGCCACCAGAACTTTTATGATTAAATCTAGAGGTTTCCATCTGGCTCACTGGTGTCTTCTTCTTCCATGTCTTCATCCTCCTCGGGGCTGTGCCTCACAGACTCTGCTGGATTTAGTGTCTGCAAAGCTTTTCAGCTCTAGCTGTTAGTTCTATTCCCTCATCAGGCAGCCTGTTTTGCCCTCAACTAGTGCAGTTAAGGCCTGAAAATAATAATGAAAATGAAAATTGATGGCTGACTTAACTTAATAAGCCAAATTATGAACTAATACAGTTTCTGCAATAAGAGTGTCCAGAAGAAGCAGAAATGAAAAGCTCAAAGAAATAAGCTTTTCAGCCACCCTGGCTCTGTGATTACATGATTAGAGGTGAATACATGATTAATACCCTCCCAAATCACTTCTACAAAAACAAGGCAAGAAGCTGCCTTTGACCATGTAATTACCGCAGTGTAAGTCTCAGAAGGGTGTCTTTGTTTTACTAGGATGTATACTTACCCTCAAGTTAGAGGCAATTATTGTTTCAGCTATACTTAGTCCTATTGAGAAATTTAAAGGCATTTTAAAAAAAGGAAGTAAATGTGTTAGCCAGTATCAGTTGAGTATAACTCAATCCACAGCATTAATATTCTGTAAACATCAACATGTGGTGAGTAGTAATTTAGGAGGAAAATATTTTGTGAAGACCAGTATAATATAATTTTACCCATCAGTAAGCAATATAGCACATCCATGAAGATTATTTACATACTGACAGCTGGTCTGATAATGCCCTTGCCTCCCTGCCTGTCACCTAGGCTGTGCCAACACAGCAAAAGACTTAGTGCATAAATCTTAGCATTTAGCAATTTCAGCAAATTTGTATGGTCAGAGGTGGCTTGTATAGTCTCCACAAAATTTTCATGGCCAAAATTTTATTTGCATCATGATGCCGGCTTCTTGCAGCACAATGGTGTTGTGATTCCACCTGCCCTGTAGCCATACGTGACTTTTCTTCTAGTGTAATCCTCTACTTCAAATGGTTTTACACCCCCTGCGTTATGTAAGAATATATCTGGTATTAAACCAGCTTTTGTAGCAGTGGACTGCTTTCAAATTCTTAATCTACTCAAAAAAATTGTTACTCTCCTTTACAACTCAAGTAGCTATGGCAGCATAGTATTGCATTTCATTTTATTCAGCGGGTTGTGACAGCCCATAACTGTGACCTTTTTTTTGTGGACATGCTTATAGTTGTCAGGAATTATGACTTGTAGTGATCCACAAAAATGCTATTGCATTATCTTCTGATAATGTAAAGTAGCATACAATATATCATTGCTGTAATAACAGCCTTTCACTTGTTCTGTTCTCTACCTCTGCTTTCAAATGGCAAAATAGCAAAACAGAATACAAAGGTATCAATTTCTAACTTTTTTTTTGTTTATGGATTGAACTGGTGTCATTGATGCAAGCTATTGGCTTCTCTAGATACCCTTTTATTTGAATGTTTGTTTAAATTACAATTTTTCTCTAGGATTAAGGACACTCATAGAAACACTTCTTTTCCAGGGTACTCTGCACTTTTTCCATCAAATCTGACATAATAGATGTTTGAACATAAAAATCAATTGCATGGTATGTCTAGTGCTTTTCTTAGCCCACAGAGCTACTATAATTCATAGCTATAAATCAAGTCATGTAAAACTATTTAAAATGACTAAAGATACAACTTCCTATAAAACTGCCATAATCCTTCCCTGCAGGTTATTTCAGTGTAAATTTTCTGTAACATATGGATGATCATCTGATCTTCATATATCTGAATATTTTGGAAATGAGGAAGACTGTACACATCAGAGCTGATCTTCAAATATTTTATTGACATTTTATTTAAATGCATTTTTAAAATAAGTCAGGCTATTTTATCTAACCCTCTATAAAAATTCTTGTGTATTTTCCACAACAATTAAATCACAGTGAATGAAACATTCAGTAAAAACATTCAGTAAATTACTTAATGCATTACTTAAGGTTACTCAGAAAACAAAATTTAAAAGGTAAAACTGAAATGAAACACTTCTAAGTAAAGGTCATAAGTAAAACAAACTTTTTATCTCACTCTTTTTTTGCCTTCATTGTCACATTTGCACAGAAAGTTCCAGAATTTTGCCTTTTTGCTCTCAATTTGTTTTTCTAGATCTGTGTAGGCATTTTTTTCATTAACAGCTCTGCTGAATAACAGCTTCAATTTTGACAAAAGCTTCAAACAAGGGCAGCCTTCCTGGATAAATTTATTTCTTCTACTGCTCTAAGATCTGTAGTTATCAACATTATATTTGAATATATCAAATGCCTATATTTTAGGGGTGTCTCTGGGGTGAGAGTGAAAGACCACAGCTCATTTGCCAGGTACCATCACTTAAGAGTCTTTTTCTTTCCCCTTCAAAGCACAGGTCACAATGGGCAAAAAAGATTAAAGTCTCTGATGCTCTTCTTTACATATGTAAGAAGATGCTGCCTATCTTCAGTTATTTTTTTTTTCTTTTGTTTCCTTAATTATCATCTTCCTGTGGGAAACCAAAGTAATTTTCTTTAAAATAAATAGAGTACAACATTAAACTCCATTTTCTCCCTTTATCTTTTTTTTTTCTCTCTTTAAAAGACTGTTTAATCAGATCTGTGGAAGTGATGGGGGAGTATGCTAGTCTCTAACCTTGCAATTATTTTAAGATTTTTGAGCCAATACACAGCTATTCTCTGTATTCCTCAGTGCCCTTTGCAATAAGACTATTATGGCAAAGAACTTGACTGCGTAGTAGCTACTCCTAATGTTTATTCATAAGGTTTTGCCTTTGAAATTAATTGGTAAGGTCAGTATGGGAACACTTATATGTACAATTATGTTTCCATAGGCTTCTTCACAATAACAATCTGCCACCATGCAACTCAGCACAGCTTGGGGCAAGGCCAGAGGGACCTGCAGGAATGGGCTGACAGGAACCCCACGAAAGTCAGCAAGGGCAAGTGCCAAGCAGCGCCCCAGGGAGGGCAGGGTCCCTGCGATGGGACAGGCTGAGGAAAGAGGGGCCTTGAGGTGGCAACGGGCAGGGAGCTGGACACGAGTCTATGGCACATCCTGGAGCAAAGGCAGCCAGCAGCGTCCTGCCTGCATGAGCAGGGACACGGGCCACAGAGCGAGGGAAGGGATTGTCCCCCTGCACGTGGTGCTCCTCAGGGCACAGGTGGTATCCAGTCTTGGGCCCCAACACAGCAAACACCTGGAGAAACTGGGGGGAGCTTGAGGGGCCCTTTCTGGTGGTTGGTTTGTTCCCTGAGGAGAGGCTGAAGGAGCTGGGCTGCTTCAGCCTAGAGACAAGACAGATTTGAGGGCATCTGACAGACCCACACTGCCTATGAGGAGACATCATGGAGGCTGCTCCAAGATGTTGTGACATCTCTATGCTTGGAAGGATTTCAAGCCCTGGAACAAGCCATGAGCAGCCTGGTCTGGCCCCAGAACTGGCCCTGCTTTGGGAAAGGGGTTGGTCTATAGATGTCCTGAGGTCCCTTCCTGCCTGAAATAAGTTGCTACTCTGTGCTTCCACTTCTGACATAAATAGTACATCAGAGATAACAGCACAGAAAGCTCCATCTTTAAGGAGTCAAAATAATGTCAGAAAGGCACAGCACTGGAAGTGTTATTAAAGACATTCATTTCAGCTGGAAGTGGTGAAATCAGGAACTACACATCTGAAGTAGCAGAAATGTTATATGGTAAATAGTGACTTTGTTGGAAACAGGGAAATCCAGTCAGTATTTTATTTCAACCAGTAAAACCAGATGTCAGGAGAGCACGAGGCCAGGTTTATTTCATAAAAGTGCATGGCTAGAACATATAATATAATGTGTTTTCCATGTGAATTTTCAGACATACTTCATAGTAGCAAACACCGAAAATGTTAAGGAGTATCACGACTTACCATAGCTGCAGACTGTACACACCTTCTGAACCAGCCAGGATGCCTGATTCTAGCTGGATGACGGTGACACCACCAGCTCTGGGAAACCAATCCTTGTTCTGTTGTCTTTGGTTCAACATTTGCGTAGATATAGGGAAAGAGGGGAAAAGTTATGGAGCTGGAGAGTTTCCTTTTGCAGTGAATATGCTGCAAAATCTTGATAAATGAGAGATTTTTGTCAAAGATGTGAGAATTCATATACGTTTAATTTCTGCATAGCTTCATGGTGTTTTTTTTCTTTTTTGTTTCATGCATGGTATCTTTCTTCTGCATAAATACGACTTCTTTTATTATATACTCAGTTATACTGAGTGAGGTGTGTAGAACTGAAAGCAAAGACTATTGCTTAAGGGTGAACTTGCTTGAAACCATACTATATTGTTGCAAACTCATGAGGTAAAAAAGTATTTGTATATTATGTAGTCCTTTTTTCAGGCAACATGGATGAAGTCTGGATAAGCATTCCTAGACAAAATCATTGAAAAGATTACTTTGCATTGATGCAAATAGAATCTTTTTCTAACTTTTACAGTTCTATCGGCCTGCCCATTGTATCTTTTTCTTTTTAGCATTTTTTTTTCACAAGATGCTTCCTAAATATTCCACTGTGGTTCATTTTGGATGCTGTACATCAATGCACAACAGACAAGAAGCCACTGCTTGTATAATATATCTGCTGGTGTGTATCTTTATATATTTTCACTACAATTATTAATATATATTTAATCAAAAGAACTTTAGTGCAAAAGTATTTTCATGTTTCATTACTACATATATTTTTAATTGCACTTTTTTGCCGTGGATATCTGAAATACTTAAAAAAGGAGGTTTGTACCAATTTTATGTGTGAGAAAATAAAAGGGGTGTCTACAAGGAAAAATATATGCCACAAACTTAGACTTAAACTATGAAAAAACCATCAAGCCTAATATTGAAATTCAGTAGCCCATTTTTTATCACTGTCTATTATGTAGGTTCCTGAATTTGTTAAATATCTCCCTGATTGACCTGCAAGGTCCCAAGATGCCTGGTCGTGTGCTGAAGTACGTGCTGCAGCCATACAATGCAAGGATGGGTATCCTACCCAGCACTCCACTGCCACCCAAGATCCTGATACAGAGCTGTGGAAGAAAGCTGACTAGCTGCAGCCCCTAGCACTGGCATAGGTGATTATCAATAGAGGTTGGACACCAATTAAAAGGATTATTTCCTTTGGTAGTACTCTGACACTATTAAAAGTAATTATGAGAAAGCTGAACGTTACTCTGACAGATGCATTTCAGTGAGCATCTCTCCACTCACTTTCAAATAAACATCACCTTGTGCTCTGGTGATGTGGAGTGCACTGCAGGAGACAAGCAGTCCTGAGAAGTTGAGACATTCATTATTCAGGTAGCAGCTATATACTTTTTCTTCCTAAAAGACATCTTCAGTTTTTGCCACTTCTGCATTATCATTTCTTTTTATCATTCTTTATTACCACGCTCTTTTCTATCTTCATTTGCAAGTGGTTGTGAGCCCACCCTGAAAGATTTAAAAATAATGACAGTTTTTGTAATCTGGTTTACAGGGTGTGCTAAAAAGATGCCTGATTTAGGCAGAGATTTGCAAGTGTTGAATGGATGCAAGAGGAGTCAGAAGGAAACTTAAGTAACTGGTTTTACCTCCTTCCAAAGAAAGTATGGTGAAATGATGTCAGAAAGTTACTCAGGGCAGCACTGAACTCAGAGCACTGAATGATTAAGCCTCTTCTCAGAATACTTAAGGTGTCATACATGTCTTGTAAAACATTTCAAACATATTGGTATTTGCTAGAAGCAGCACTCCCTTGGGCAGATTCGTCAGTCTTGTTAGCAACATTTAACACTGCGTTTATGGTTTTTCCTATTGCCAAAAATAACCCCAGAAAATTAATTAACAAAAGTTTAATCAATCATTTCGCTGTTGCTATTAAGGGATTAGTATATGTAGTCTACAAGGGATTAGAAGATGTAGCCTACAGTTCCTCTTCAGAAGTGCAGCAAGACATAGAAACTCTGTTCTGTCACAGCTGCCTTTTGTGCCAAATTAATATGGTCTCATTACTTCCTTGCATTCTTTTTCTCCATACCTGAGTGTTTCTCAAGCAGTTATCACTATTTTATTTCTTGATGTTCATCTAGTCAGTATAGTGCCTGACCCTTCATTATCTACAGGCATAGCCTCTATCCCTCGGCCTTGCAGACTCCCTCAGCACAGATAAAAGCCAGTCAGTTCCTATTATTGTACCTTCCTATTTGCTGGAAAGGAATGGATGTAGACAAATAAATGAATAACTGATTTTTAGCTGTGCTTTCATCTTCATCATGAACAAGCTTACCTGGTTCATCATCAGGGATAAGCAATCTATAACGGTTGTGTGCTAAAATATTTTAATCAATTCAGGAAATCTTTCTGTAAGAAGCACAAACACAAGTATTGCTTAGAAGAAGGAATCATTATTTAACGAATAAGGTTGTCCCATTATTCACAATAAGGTTGTCTTTCCTCTCTTACTAAGTGCCGCCAAAAATTTATGGTCCTGATTGCATTTTACTGCTAATAGTGTAGCAGAAATTATGACTGGTGAATATGCAGGATAACGTCAGAAAGCTATCCCTGCGGTTATATATCAAACAAACTTTTATAAATAAGGCAAAAACAAAGGTAAAAACAATTTTAAAAAATAGCTATTAAAATCTGCAAAGATTTCATTATCATAGATAATGAAATAGAGTTCTAATAGAACTTTTTATATGATATATGAAACTATATAAAAATATGCGATAGATCCAAATACCACAGTGCATTACCACTCTGCACAATAATGCAGGGTGATAAAAGAGTCAGAAACTGAGAAGGTCTTTAGGACTGAAAAGTATATAGCCATGTCTGTGCCCTTAGCACACTATTTGTACATGGTATAATTGACTTTGAAACGTTCACATTTGCAAAACCCCATTACCTTAATCAAAATAAAATCCATAGCAGAGGGCATAGAAGTGCTTTCTGTAACATTATTCACAGATATTAATTTCTCATAACAAGGCATTTCACATTTCTTGCCTAAGTTGTCTGGGTCATCTATGTTGAGTGACTGGTTTGATGGCAAGTGATTATGATTTTTTTTTTTAGTGTTAGTTCTTCCAGGGAGTGTTGCTTTAAGATGTCAAAAAATGAATGAGGGTAAGGTGGAGATACGCCTGAAAACCAGATTGTGCCAAACTCATATTTTAGTGTTTTAATTTACTCTAGGAAATATACTCTTTGAATAAAATGTGACTTGACCTCCTATTACAGCTGTAACTTCAGACATACTCTGAATTTACAACAAAGAGAAGTGACGTCATCTGAATTAATGGTAAGCCTAGTAGTCCAGCCTCAATATAGGTCTTCATTCATCAGATGAATGAAGTCATATTAGCAATTAGTAAAAAATAGATGCATGCCTCTGATTTTTCTTGTTGCTACAGTAAAAATTTGTATTTCTGTACAATCAGAAGTAATTTGGATATTTAATCCTCTTCTCTTGAGACAAAACTGTTAGTAATAAATTTAAATCCCTTCAAGCATTCACAACCCACAGCATTTGCAGGCTCATAGTGTTTTTCAAAAGTATTTTAAGAAAAAAACATTTTTTTTTTAAATTAACACTGACTTGTTGTTATCAGGAACTGAAAACAGGCAAATACCTAGGTATAAATTTCAGGAGCTGATTGCAGGCTGCTCTTTGACATTTAGCATAAGATGATTAATCATCAGGTTATTTCTATGAGGTAGATGACAGATATCTTACTATTATTGTAGCCTGAAGAATCTAAAGGCAGATTTGGATAATAAATGCAGTCTTTTGAGTACAAGGTTTCTAGCAACACTGTTAAATTACAAGTGATATTAGCCATGATATTTGTTCTCCGAATGTAAATAGAATAATATAAATATTATATATTTGGTATCTATCTATCTTCATATATACATATATTCCTTAAATATTATTATATAGCACTATAATCATGGAATCATTTGACAGATATCTGTTGAATGACCTCTTATACACAACATTCAAAATATATCAGAGTATCTATGTCTAAGGAAACTGAAGGGATCTGTTACCAGAAAATGCAGCAATATAATTTTTACAATGTACAGTTCAAACTGCTGCTTTTGGTGGTGGTGTTGTTAGTGCCTCCTGCTAGCATAAACGAGAGACCTCACTGCCAAGACAAGGAAGCACACCTTCCTCATCTGCTTTCCTGCTCTTTCCCTCTCACTGCGTCCATCAACATGTCCTGGTTTTGCCTAATGCTGGGTACTAATGATTTATGTAGTTACCAGAACTCTGAGTTTCAGTGTACATGCCTGGTACTATTTATAATGAGCCCTCTTCCCAGACTTCTGGAACTACCATAATTTTCAGTCTGATCTTCTGGTTTTCTTCTCATCTGACATCCCAGAAATCTGCTCATACTGAGAATCTGCAGTACTTGGCATACCTAACTTTGCTGTCTTTTTTTTTATTCTAGATGTGCATACGTCACATTACTGCCAGAGAGAAGGTAAAAAGTGAAGCTTCCCTCACTGAAGTCATGGCAGAGTTTGTGCATCTTCATGGCTCAGTCCACTGGATGTCACCTTTTTTTTTACTCAAAGCACTCTTGAGGATCTCAGGGTGCTCTAGAGAAGTGTTAGATGTGCAGTGACTTGTATTCTGGGAGTTTTAAGCATAATTGTTCTTTCCTGGCACTCAATCAGACCTAAACACACGAATTCCTTTAAAAAAAACTGCTGGGAGTTGCTCATCTCATATACTTGTGGCATCTGTCAGACACTGCTGACTTATCTTCTGCTTGTTGAAAATCCTGGAGTCCTGTGGGTAGTGAAACATATCCAACCAACAAGGAAAACCACTAGGCACTGACTGTTTTTCCCAAATTTTACCCTTAGGAAGTCTTTTCAAGACAGAGAGGACCACGAATTTAGACATTCCTCGTTCATTTTGGTATCACAGCAGAGATCTGAGCTACTGCTGACTAAACCTGGCAGAGAGACAGGAACAGCACAGGCCCCTGGTGCAGTGCTGAGCCCAGTATGACAAGCCCAGCCGAGAGGCTGATGCAGCTGAGCTGCTGCCAGCATCTTTGCATGGCTCCATCCTGGCCGACACAGACCTATCTGTTGGAGCTGGCACTTTCCAGAACACTTCTTCCTCCCTCACTTGTTCATTTTTCTGTGACTGGATCATCATAATGCTGTGGTAAGAATATTCTACAGCTTCAGCGAATTACAGAATTTAGGCAAGTAGGTAGACAAGGGGATCAGGCCTGTAGCTGTTGGTATTGCTATGGATAGCTGACTTCATGGACCCATAGAAGGGATTACACCATATGAACCAGCTGTCTAAAGAAATCTGACCATTGTTTCAGCTGCTTCAGCTACATCAAATAGGAATATCAATCTCAATCATGTGCATCTAGAAGTGACAAGGACTAAAATGCACTAGTTTCTCAAGTATCTGTCTTCTTGGGGTTTAGCTGGTCTTACTGGTTTAAGTAGTGCTGAGATTACACTATAAGGCATTCAGGAGTATAAAGCTTTTTCAGAAATGTCTAGCAACATTGTCTGGCATTGTCCATACAGATACAGCAATGGCAGCAGTCAGCTTCTAAAAAGTTTCTCAGCTAATTTGATTTTCAGCATATACTTTTAGCAAAGCTTAAGGCCAGGCAAGTATCCAGAGACAGCTTTATTGCTTTTTGCCTGAGCCATTACACAGACAGTAATTTTCACCCAATAAAATAAAACAGTCCTTGAAACTGCTCTCTGCAATCTCTCAGGCAAGATCTTCTGGTGATATTTACACCATGATGAGAAGATGGAAGGATAGGTAAAACATTATTTTTTTTTCCCAACTTACAGAATGTACAATTTAAAATTTTCCTGATTATCACAGGATGGTGGTACTAAACCTAAGATTTCTACACCAGATAGCAAGACTCCTGCAGCTCTAAGGAGCTGGAATCAGGTTTATGACATCAGCACAGCAGGCTTTTTATTGGATGTCACAGTGCCAGCTCTGTACTGTAATGGTCTGTGTGACACCTGGAGAAGACAACAGATCACTGCATGTACCTGGAGGGACAGAGGTCAATGCACCAACATATCCCCAAGCAATTTGTAATATTTGCTCCTGATGTAAAATTTGTGGAAATACTATACCTTCCCTACAGTCACTGACACAGCATTTTCCAAGATACTGCAAAATGGCTGCTGAATCTGGACATATCATGTGTGCTGTAGAAAGCACTAAATCTTGTGATTTCAGATCTTTCAGTGTTTCCACAGCTGCAAGAACTGATTATAAGTTCCCCCTCTGATTCATTTTCCCTATCCTTTTAAAATTTCTATTATTTAATTATGAATATCTTAGAATATAAATCTTGTCCTTCCTTTCATTCCTTTTGCAGACACTTCATCCCTGCTTTTGCTAACACCAGAACAATCAGACTTTTTACTAGTAATAAAACATTATTTTCGTATTTATGTATTGGTCTAATGAATCTGTTCACATTACACACCTGCTTTCTGCTTCTTGTCAGCCAGGAAGTGACTGCTTTTTCTTCTTCCAGTTTGTCAAGCAAAGTGAGATTTTAAAAGACA